>OX382347.1:3148586-3611070 GCA_947507615.1 Hemithea aestivaria | reverse complement strand
CCCCCTCCCCCGACCCTTCTCCCCCTCCCCCGACCCTTCTCCCCCTCCCCCGACCCTTCTCCCCCCTCCCCCTCCCCTTCTACCTCCCCTTCCCCCTCCCCTTCCACTACCCTCCCCCCTTCCCCCTCCCCTTCCCCTACCCTCCCCCCCTTCCCCCTCCCCTTCCTTCTCCCCCTCCCCTCCCTACTCCCTCCCACCCCTTCCTTCTCCCCCACCCCTCCCTTCTCCCTCCCACCCCTCCCTTCTCCCCCTACCCCCTCCCCTTCTCCCCCTCCACCCACCCCTCCCTCTCCCTTCCCCCACCCCTTCGCCCCTCCCCTTCCCCCACCCCTTCCACCTCCACTTCCCCCCTCCCCTTCCCCCCTTCCCTCTCCTTACCCCTTCCCCCTCCACTTTCCCCTCCCCCTCCCTTCTCCCTTCCCTTCTCCCCCTAACCTCCTTTCTCCCCCTTCCCCTCCCCTTCACCCTTCCCCTTCCCCTCCCCCTCCCTTCTCCCCCTCATAACGCGCGATAAGGAACTTCGTTCCAAAAAGGGGGAACTACTGAGAAGTGATCATTCCCACTAGATCCCCTTTTCAAAAAAGGGGAACTACTGAGAAAAAAGTTCCTACTAGATCCACTAGGGAACTAAAAGGGGAACTAGTGGGAATGATCCAAACGACGGGGTGTTATAAGTTTTTAACCCCCGACGCAAAAACGACGGGTGTTATAAGTGTTTAACCCCCGACGCAAAAACGACGGGGTGTTATAAGTGTTTAACCCCCGACGCAAAAATGACGGGGGTTATAAGTTTTAAACCCCCGACGCAAAAACGACGGGGTGTAATAAGTTTTTAACCCCCGACGCAAAAACGACGTGGTGTTATAAGTGTTTAACCCCCGACGCAAAACGACGGGGTGTTATAAGTTTGACGTGTCTGTCTGTCTGTCTCTGTGTCTAGGTTATTATATAGTATCAAAGTACTCGTCAATACGACTCAAATGAGCCCAAACTCGATGTAATTGCGTCGTTTAATTACGGAATTCCTATGTCCACCTTTCAGCTCCATCATCAGATCAGCTCCATATCATAATAATATTGCATTGTCATCCGATTCAAATATGAATGCAAAATTTCAGCTCAATCAGAATCCGGGAAGTGGATCAAATTGAACTTGCAAGATTTGATTATAGACAGACAGACAACAGACAGATGTAAGTAAAACAAGTCAAATTTTAAATAAAACTTTTTAAAAACAAGCTTTTATTATTATTACTCCCCAGCATCATAAAGTACTTGTCAAGGCGAATCGTTTGAGCCCAAACTCGATGGGGTTGCGTCATTAATTACGGAGATCCTATGGCCATCTTCCAGTTCCATCATCAGATCAGCTCCATGTCAAAATATTGCATTGTCATTCGATTTATACATGCATACAAAATTTCAGCTTAATCGGACACCGGGAAGTGGGTCAAATTAAAGTTACAAAATTTGATTACAGACAGACAGACGGACAGACAGACTACAGACAGGTGAAAGTAAATAAAAGCTTGTAATAAAACGGACTTTAATATCAACAAACACTATAGTACTATAACATTATGTGACCAAAAAAAAAATTCCGTTATTATTATATAGAGTATCAATTTTTGCGGTCCAACTATAATCGCACTATATGTGTGGGTTAGCGACGAGAATAATTTGGAGCGCGGAGCGACACGTCCACTCCCTGAGAGGCCTTTGGGCCGAGTGAACCGAGAACCGACGCGGGCCTCGTTTTATAGTGATTTTGAAAAATTCGGCAAAAATATAAATATTACATTTTAAGTAAATTTAAAAATACGATTGGATCAAAAAAATGTTATTATTTAATGGTAAGTAATTATTTTGAGTAAATATAAAAGAGTCATGTATAAAAAAAATGTTTTGTAAACAGTAATTTCGTGATAATTTCACATCTTTATGATTTTATTTTAATAAGAAATACCTATAATTCAAACTTTTCCTTAATAAATATACTAGTTTAGGATCTTTCCAGTAATAGTAATTTTTTAGATTCTAATAAAGACATGTATATTTGGATATACCCATGTCCAAACATTGCTTCAGAAGTAAATCTATAAAACCTTTATCCATTTACCTCAGGGGGAGGGCATCGGCGGATTTTTTGTATATCAACACTGGTTGTATTTGCTACCCCACTCGTAGCGCCACGTGACGCGCCGTTTAGTAGCGGCCAGTTGAAGGAACTACGCGGGCCTCACGGAATATTCTCTTTAACAAAAAAATCACGACTTCTTATTTTTTTATAAAACTGTTTACCGTATTATTATATAATAAATTATACATATAAAATATCTAAATTTATTAAATCGATTTTAATATCCCCAGAAATGTAAAATAATCCTCAAAATTATGATTATTTTTTGTTCTAGCGAGGGATCAAGTTATACTGGTCAGGCAAATTGCCTCTCTTTCTAATAAAGCGTTTTCTCCAAATAGCTATCCTTGTCTACTGACTCGTATTTAGCCAGTGTTGTGAATATTTTGACGATTGAATCGATGCATGATAATCGATTAGAGGACAAATGCATACCACATCTTCGACCAGGTCTAATTGCATGCTATCTTTAGGTACAACTAGCGCATAATATGTTCTGTAGGCCCATGTTGACGACTCATAGTTCAGTACGACTACTACGGAAATTCATTTATTCCTATCCAGTTTTACCCATTGAAAAGTACCTACTGTTACCTATTGTCAAGAGCGTAGAGAGACTTATAGAGCCTAAGCTACCTATTATACCAAATTTGATTAGTTCAGCTGTAAATATGTTAAAAATAGCTAATGTGTAATGTGTATGTTCATTAGAAAATATTCCAAAATAACATTGCAAGAAATGAGTATTAAGGGGTTTGCCCACTATACCGTACCATATTATGCCCGTTTGCATTTCTTCTTTCTCTCGTATTTTGCCCGTGTTCAAAACAGAATCTAATCACGAGAATGCAGTACCAATTTCATTTTTGCATGCCTATCAATATAATATGTTGCTTACATGTTCAAGCATCTTTACGTGTTAACCTTTTTCGTTGAACTGGCAACAGATGAACTTAGATGAGTTTTCTTTATTAATAATGAAAATAAGTTTATATTATTATCTTTTTATCGGTCATCATTCGAGGCTATAAACCCGTACACTCACTGCATTCTGGTCCCTACACGCAGTTGTTTGGCAACATCGCATGCCATGGATAGACCTGTCAGTATCAGCAACATATTCTCAGCGATATTTATTGTTAACGCTCCGTGCAAGGCTCGCAACGATGTTCTCTTACTTTTTAATACATACAATACTGCCGTGGTATATATAATATTATAATATATAATGCGGTTATCTACCAAAACCTAATTTTAAGCTATGACCAATAAATAAATGAAAATAAGGTTCATAATGGCATGGGCGAGATCACGACGAGGATCTTCTTTAAGGCTTTAAGGCTGCAGTCGGCACGAAGCCGAAGTAAATACAAGTGAGTTTATGCCGTTTATTTACAAAGGTGAATACTAACGAATCGTTTAGTGTAAAAAGGGCCTGATGTTATTTTTCGGTTTGGCATGTTCCTAAGACAATTATTATTATTGTATGATACGGTATAATGGACAGTCGCCTTGAAGTCCATGTCATTTATAAGTTGACAACTAGAGCAGATGATTTTTTATAGTGGGTTATTCTCATAAAATTTTATCGTGGCTATTTATTTTTTAACTCCCCACGGAAAAATACGGGGTGTTATAAGTATGACGTGTCTGTCTGTCTCTGTATTACGGATTTTATTTTTTTATTTTTTGAGATTGTTTTTTTTTAGGTAGAAATAGTCTAGAGTGTTCTTAGCCGCCATGAAATGGTGATTACATTTTTTTCCACAACTCCCTCAACATGGGAATTAAACTAAAAAGTTTGATTAGTAGAAAACTACAAACTATAATAAACAGATTTTAATAAACTAACATCTGAAAAACTAAAAGATGGTTGCAACCACAAAATTACATATTTTGAATGCGTTGGGGGTTTTTAAAATTTTTAATTTAATTCACTTGTGTTGTAAAAATTGGGTAGTTCCCGTGTTCCCCACTATTCGTCCCACTAGTGGGGCAGGTGGAACTGTCAAATATTTTTTGCTTCTCACGCGCCCCACTGATTGCGTTTTAGTGTGGCGGGTGATAATATAAAAAAAAGTACACTTCACGCGCCCCATCAGGGCGCTATAACTCATGCAAAAATATAATGTATTGGGCACGACTAAATGATGAATGGTGTAATTAATGCAAATATTTTGCGAAGAACTAGGAGATCAGAAATTATAAGGAACTATGTACTATTTAGTAGACAAACAACACATAAGAAAATCATCCCATCTGATAATATATTATTAAAATCTCGTATTGCGGTGATTTTAGTCGCACTTTCCTGATTAATTCGAACTTTTATGTACCTTTGTGTAATTTATATGAATGGGATAACATGTGTTTTTTTCATTAATAGACGCAGGTACAGGCAAAGCAGTACAAGTCAACGAATACTCGTATGTAAGACATTTCAATTATGATCTCCTGGTACCTTTTTCTTGTCATCTACCTTGCAAATATGTGAAAGTGATGGAAGAAATGAAGGGTCTTGAGGAAATCTTCATTTCAAATGACAGCTATCAAAATTAAAATATCAATATCTCGGAAAGTTCTCGTAGTCTTAGGCTGATGGTGTTTTGGAAGAACCCGCCTCACCAAAACGCGATCAGTGGGGTGCGTGAGACACAAAAATTATTTGACAGTTTCACCTGCCCCACCAGTGGGACGGATAGTGGGGCACGCGGGAACTACCCTAAAAATTTGATTTCAACGAAATTTTAACATAAATAAAAAGTACACGGATATTTTAGGATGTATCAAAAAAATATGACACGTGAAGTTGCGTAAAGTTACCGTAATTTTTCGTGACAAAAGATCATCTCGTATTTTGGTATATAAAACCTATGGCGAATGCGAGTCAGACTTGCGCACAAAAAGCTACGTATTATTCATTATCTATACAACAGGGAGACACTTTTATAATATTATGTCTTTTATTTATAATATTTACAATATTATCATATAACCTCTTGTTTAGTCGCATCACGCGGCGCTGCGAGTAGGTTAGTGAAAACCTACAGTATTGATATACAACTATAAAACTTGCTAAAATATAAAAATGCTCCGATGCCATTCCCCTGTTTTTTTTTTTCAATCGAGATACCTACAAATTTAATATTTTCAATTTTATGAGCGGATGAGAATATACCATCCACATCATGAAAACGTCATTTTTTGTTATAGACTAAAATAAGTTCCGAACAAGAAATGAAAACTCTTTTTAAAAGTTATTCACCAAAAACATAAAAACCTGACCTCTTTTTAACCCCGAAGCAAAAACGACGGGGTGTTATAAGTTTGACGTGTCTGTCTGTCTGTCTGTGGCATCGTTGCTCATGTACTTTGTCTTACTTCTGGGTCCCGTACAGATGAACGGATTTTGATCTTGTTTTTTTGTTTGAAAGTAGAGTCGAAAGGTAGTCGAGAGTTTACTTAGTCGTGTTTGGTGGATATCGATCTAAGATGGCCGCTGCTACAATTTGGCGGATTATTTTTTTTCTTCACAACCTCGTCAAATGTAAGGGTATGAAATGAAAGGACTTGACTAGTAAAATATATGCATTACATTTAATACCTACATTTAAAATCCAAGATGGCCGTCGCTAAAAATAGCTGATTAATTATTTTCTCCATAATCCCGTCAATGTGGGCATCAAATGAAACTTGAAAGGGCTTGACTAATAGTAGTATGTAGTATATATTATTATGATAAATTTAAAATCAAAGATGGCCACCATCCACAAAATAGGTAATTTTGAAAGCGTTGCGTAGGGGGCAATTTTTTTTAAATTTAATTCATAAGCTTTTTTTTACATTCGCCTGTCCTGTTGTCTATAATCAAATCTTGCAAGTAAAATTTAATCTACCTTCCCAGTTTTCAATTTAGCTTAAATTTTGCATGCATGTGTATAAATCGGATGTCTTTAAGAATCTAAATTTATATATGGAAAGAGTGACTGACTTATTGACCGACTGATCTATCAACGCACAGCCTAAACCGATGGACGGATTGGGTTGAAATATGGAATATTAATAGGGTTAATGACGTAGACCGCCACTAAGAAAGGATTTTGCCATGCGGGCAAAGCCGCGAGCATAAGCTAGTATTTTATATTTGACTTGTTTAAAACTAAAACGCTATTTTTGCTATAAGATGAAATCGGAACTAACAATGTTTTTGGAAAGCAAAAGTCTTCCTTTATGATTTCCGACATTAACACCATTTAAAACAAAAGATCAGATTTGCAACCGTGCTTATGTGCCTCTTAGTCAAAAATATTATATTATCGTTTTGTAATCGATTATTCGGCATAATCGAGTTTTAAATTGAAACTTTTTCGTTGCTCATCACTAAAACCAGCGTAGCCAATAGGAAAAGTGGGCGGAGTCGTCAAATTGTGAAAAAATTTATTTCAAGGAAAACTTTGTCTATTGCCCCTCTATTGGATATGTCCTCGATGATTTACCTTGACGTAATTTAAAAACGGTCAAAACTAAAAAGGTTTTTCTGTAGAAATTGATTAGATTACAAGTTTTTTTAAAAGTTGTGAGTAAAAGTACCGTTCTAAAATAAGTATTTTCAAAATAATCCATGTTTGAACATCACAGATTTGCGCTTGTGTCAACTAAACGCTCTTAAGCAAGTAATGTACGCAATTTTGACTATGTTTTACATGTCGATTGCCGATAGCCAATAGGCCCTCTGTACCAATGCTTCCTACTTATGAGTCATAAGATGTTAAAACTCTTAAGCTAAGTAATTTCACATGATACAGTGCCATAGGCGTACCCAGGGGGGGCAGGGGGGGGCAGCTGCCCCCCCCTGGAAATCGAATGCCTTATACTATATCTGTAGAATAAGAAAAAAAAATTATTGGCGCTCGCAATAAGGCAATCACACACGTTTCGTAGTAAGAATTATATATTTTTTAGCTTTTTAGTAACAATATTTAATTTTTTCACCACTCGAAACGTACTAAATGCACACTTTTTGTCATCATATTTATAAAATTTCTTGGCGAACGAACTTGGTGAAGTTCGTAAGTACGAGTAGCTAAACAGTAGTATAGTATATCTCTTACATGTAACTTTCGTGGTCAGAAATAGAATATTTTCTTGGGGCTCGAAATAAGCCGTTTGCACATTCTTCATAATCAAGATTTGAAATCTCAGCTCGCAGCAAATTGCTTGCGCTTTTATTAGTAAGAAAATTCATTTTTTTGCAGCTCGGAACGAAATAAGCTTACCTTTCATAGTCAGAAATAGCTCTTATAAGTGAAAATATTGACATTTCTAACCGCTCAGAAAAAGATAACTGCACGTTTTTCGTTGTCAAATATAAACAATTTTCTTGACAATAGCAGCAAGCTTTTACGGAAGAATATTTTAATATTCCTACTGCTCGAAGCAAATTAACTGCACTTTTTCGTTGTCCAAAATATAAAATTTTCTCGCCGCTCGCAGCAAGCTGTATACGCTACCATATGTCAGAATATTTAAATTTCTTACTCCTCAGCGAAATAAAACTTTACTCTTTTCGTTGCCAAAAATATAAAATTTTCTCGGCGCTCACAGCAAGCTGCTCGCGCAATTTTAAGGAAGATTAATGTAATTTTCCTATAGATCAGAGCAAGTTACCGCTCTCCAAAATATATAAAATTTTCTCGGCGCTCACAGCAAGCTGCTCGCGCTATTTTAAGGAAGAATATTATAATTTTTCTACCGCTCGGAGCAAGTTAACCGCACTTTTTTCCTTGCCAAAAGTATAAAAATTTCTTGGCGCTCGCAGCAAGCTGCTCGCGGTTTTTTTTGGGGTAGTATATTTTAATTTTTCTACCGTTGCGCTCGCAGCATATTAACTGCAGTATTTTCGCTGCCAAAAATATAAAATTTTCTCGGAGCTCGCAGCAAGCTGGTCGCGCTATTTTAAGGAAGAATATTTTAATTTTCTTACCGCTCTGTGCGAGCCGAAATCAAAGTATAGCGTACCTTTAAATAGGTCCTACCTGCTCAAAGTTAAATAGGCACATAACACAGGCATAAAGTTCAAGTTCAGCAAAAAAAATCCGAATCCGCCCTTGCCTGCCCCCCCCCCCTAGGCCAGAAGCTGGGTACGCCTATGTACAGTGCCCTAAAAAGCACAGTAATGTTAGGACATCACTGCTCAGACCGTAGAATAACTGGCACTGTTGTACCCTACTCGCGCACCAATACCCGGAATTCCTGCAAAGGAAATCAAACCCCGGTAAAACGAGATACTGCGAGAAATTTACATATTAGTTCTAAACCATACACAAAATTAGAGAAACATAGGTCTAAATCGGTAATGTTTACCCTCCAAATCCGAAGGAATTTTGTTAACTTACTGGAAATTGACTTTATCGACGACGAACTGCGTTTCGAAGATGCCGGAGGTGAGCACACGGCAGCGCAGGATGTCCTGCTCGCTCGGCGTGTAGTTCGGTTGCTTTATTTTGCTCACTTGGTCCAGGAAACTGGAACATTAAATTATATAAATTATCACAATGGCTCTAAAATCTAAAGTCATCATCTCAAGGTATTGGTCTAAGGGGGGTCTAAGGTGGGGGTCTCAAGGTATTGGTCTATGGGCTTAGGGTATGGGTCTAAGTTGGTATGGTTCAAGAGTATGGCCTCAGGTATTGGCTGATGACATTGACATTGTCTAAGATAAGAACTAAAGGTATGGGTCTAAGTTATAGGCTAAAGGATGATATTTGCTTGGAATGGAAAGAGCCACCTGTCTCGTTGTCAGTCGGTAATCAATTCTTGCAAAAATAAATTTGACACACTCCCCGATCGAGTTGAAATTGCACACATGTGTATATTGTGTGACAATGCCATATTAAAATGACATGGAGCTGATCTGATGATGGTGCTAAAAGGCTATACACGAGGCCTGCTGAGATTCATCGGGGAGCTTGGGTGGCTCGAGTGACACAACACTCCACCCGCACGCAAAATGGGCCGAGTGGCCTAGTTGCGGAAACCAGCCCGCATACCAGTACAGTCAACTACAAAGAGATATATCCATGTTAGTCTTACAAAATGAAGGAACTTTTAGTATGCAAAAATTATTTACTTCGTGACATTTTCAGTATCCACCAAATCTTATACTATATTCGATTCATTTTAAATGCTATTATTATGTATCACCTAAGGAAAAGTAGTGGGATACATCATTGTTGCATATTAAACGAGTCGATGATAATATAAAGTTTAATTGCTACTAGAAATAAAAAAATAAAAATTTGAAACACGCATAGCAAAAACATAGTAAAACTCTATCTCACATTAACGCCCATACTACCATGCACATTGTCACTCGCATACTCACTCACTGACACATACACACACTCACACAGACACGCGCACAAACTCTCTCTCACACACACATACAATCGCACGCATCTAATATTATAATCATTATAGTAATAGTATATATTAGGAGCAATCAAAATTTTCTATATTCAAAATATCTCTATTATATAATTGTCTTTTAGTCATCTGTTCTATAAACTAAGTAAATGTGTGTAGTAAACCCGCTATGAAAAACCTCTCGACGTGCCATCTTAGTTTGAGCAAAGGGGCAGCCTGAAAACCAGCAACTACGCTAACCACGGGTTGACGTAGTTACACGCTGAGGCTGCCCCTATTGCCAAATAATATATATATATTTTTTTATTTAAACCATTTTGTTAACTGTGTAAAATTTGGTAATAAATTTATTTCTTTCTTTCTTCTTTCTTTCAAATGTCACGAACCAAGGGTATTCATTGTGGCAAATGAAAATTTACTTCATTTTGTAAGCCTAACATGGATACATCTCTTTGTAGTTGACTGTACATGTAGCAGTAAGGTGGGTATAGGAATTCTGCAATGAAATGACGCAACCCCATCGAGTTTGGCTTCGTATGATTCGTCTTGACGAGTACTTTTAACTTTTTAGTACTAGTCTAACAACATGTATACTGACTACTTGGCACAGTCGATCAGTTGGTACTCGTTACTGCGATCGTACGTGCGCTGAACGCCGAGATCCTTCCACAGCGCCTCTGTGTGCTCGTAGAACTCCATCGGGTAGTCGAAGTCGGGTTGCGACGCTACATCCTTAAAATAAACAATAAATATTAGATAAAATACCGGACATGTATAAATATAGACCAAATAAATTAATATTTCAGGACATTTCACACAGCGCCACCTAACCCCAAGCCCAAGCTAAGCAACTTAATGCTTGTGTTATGGTGAGTAGGATAACGGATATAAAATACTAATATACTTTTCTTTTGTAAATACATACTTATAATAGATACCACTTTATATAAATAGTATAGATATTGAAACACCCAGACCAGAAACAAATACCTGTGGATCACCAGGCCCGGATTTAACCAAAATGCCGCCCTGGGCAGTGAGAAAATGCCGCCCCCCTTTACCGAAATATATTATTTATTGACGGTCATCGGCTAGACTTTTTACTAAGAAATTTGTTGTAGAGTTCTTGCAATATACGTAATTATGAATATTATAAAAAAAATATACATCTGACTACGAAAGGTGTGTGTATAGCTTGCTTTGACTGCCAAAAACATTTTGACTAAAGAGTGCGAGCAGCTTGCTGTGAACGCCGAGAAAATGTTGTATTTCTTACTAGGTATAAACAGTGGGTGCATAGTTTGCTCCGAGTGCCAAAATTAAAAAAAAATATTATTAAGAGCGCGAGCAGCTCGCTGCGAGCGCCAAAAAAATTTTGTATATCTGACTGCAAAAAATAGATGCGTAATTCGTTTTGAGTGCCAAAAAAATATATAATATTAAGAGCGCGAGCAGCTCGCTGCGAGCGCCAAGAAAATGTTGTATATCTGTCTGCAAAAAATAGATGCGTAATTCGTTTTGAGTGCCAAAAAAAAAAAACATATTATTAAGAGCGCGAACAGCTCGCTGCGAGCGCCAAGAAAATTACTATATCTAACTGCAAAAAGTAGATGCGTAGTTCGTTTAGAGTGCCAAAAATATATATATTATTAAGAGCGAGAGCAGCTCGCTGCGAGCGCCAAGAAAATTTGTATATCTGACTGCAAAAAGTAGATGCGTAGTTCGTTTTGAGTGCCAAAAATAAAAAAAGTGCGCGAGCTACTAGCTGCGAGTGCCGAGAAAATTGTATTTTTCTTGCTACGAAAGTGGACGTATAGCTCGTTTGGGGTAAAATTTTTGAGTTTGTGTGGCTAGTAAGGCTGCTTATTATGACCGCAAGGAAAATTTTATAATAATAACCTGCGTGATTGAGATGTGGAGTTTATGGATTGAATTTTTTTTTCTCGTTTCGAAATTTGCCGCCCCCTGAAAATTTGCCGCCCTGGGCACTCGCCCCTAGTGTAAATCCAGGGCTGTGGATCACACAAACACTTGTGTGATCCAATGTTATTCTCTCTGCTTCTTCTGCTTGATATAGGCCTAGCAAGTTTCGTCGTCCAGTCCGGTATGTTTTTATTATTTGCATCTTCAGTATTTTACCGTGGCTGCAGCCGGCATAGCGTCAAAAACCTTAGTATCTTTAGTGGAGTTCAAGAAACTCTTACGTGTAGGTATATCATTATTCTGACCGATATTATAGAGGTTTTAACATTATTTTGGATTTAGTATTGACAGTATCACTTTCAATTAATAAAAAAAATATTTAATTTAAGCGACAGTTACCTGTATATAATCGACGCGAGCCTTATTCTCTGCTTTTTCGAGCGGTATTGGAGGTGTTAAGGTGCTCATTGCACCGGTTATTGTCTGAAACGAAAATAACAATTCATTAATAGAGGTATAATGTAGCCTATAATATGTTATTCCAGGGTCTAAACTCGAAGCTACACGTGGATGGCTGCTTCAGCCTACCAACAGCCCCGGCACTCGGCACTATGGAGTTTCCCAGAAACACCCTTTTAGTGGAAATCCCCGCCGCGTCCATCGTCGGCGGTAGAGTCCTCTATACCGCCCTTCACCCACCGGGGCAGAGTGGCGATGCGTAATGCATTTATCCCGGGTCAATAAAAATGTCTAAGCTTAAACCAAATACCTATCAGGTTCAATCGGTAGAGGTGTAAAAAGGTAACAAAAATATTTTTTTAATAATATTAATAGGAAGTAACGACATGCAACATAATATAATTTATCTAATCCCTAAAGCTTTAAGGTTTGAAAAAGACTCTCTATATTAAAAATTCACATATTATACCCGAGGTAGACTTCCTTTGTAGGAGATCTAGGTGGGTACAACAGTGCCAGTTATGCCTGAGCAGTGATGTGCAAACATTACTGTGCTTCGGTAGGAGGGCACTGAGTCTGAACATCTTAAGACTCTCAAGTAAGAAGCGTTGGCGCAGTGCACTCAGAATTTTACCTTTGTAAAATCCTGGGTAGCACTAGGCAGCGTTATCTCTTACCATTAGGAGATCGTCTTGCTCGTCCCCTTTCTTCGTTGTATAAAAAAAGATACATTATCCCACTCACAAGTATAGCATCGCGTATATTTTTCTTAATGTCCTCGATCTTCTCGCGGCGCTCCTTGTCCGAGAAGCCGTCGACGTGGAGGATCCGCATTTGTTTGACGATGGTCGACTTGCCGGACTCGCCCGCCCCTAGCAGCAGCAGTCGATGCGTCGCTCGGTATATCTGGAAAATAAGATTTTTATTAGAAAAGAAAGAAAGAAAGATAGAAAATAAAAATTATTTGCACACAAAAAGAAACATACAATTCACAATAAGTAACATAATATCTTGCAAGTTAAATTTGATCCACTTCCCGGTTTCCGATTGAGCTGAATGTATAAATGCATGCATGTATATCGGATGACAATGCAATATTATTATGAGATGGAGCTGATCTGATGGTGGCCTTAGGAACTCCGTACTTAAACGACGCTACCCCATCGAGTTTGGGCTCATTTGATTCGTCTTGACAAGTGCTAGATGGTAATAATAATAAAAGCTTGTTTTTAAAAAGTATTTTTTAAATTTCACTTGTTTATTATATTACTAGCTGACCCGCGCGCACTTCGTAACGCGTGACATCAATTCATTGAAATGAATTTGGTGCACCCATTTAGACATTATGGATGACTAAACCGATATTCGCTCCCGCTGTGGGTAGCGAAGAATATGGCGCAGGGTTTTTCAATGCAGTTATGTTTCGCTACCGCAGGCAACAATTCAATTTCTTTCCCGAAACTCAAACTATCTACACAAAGTTAGTTAAATCAGCATCAGCAGCGGTTACTTCCCATATAACCCCCCCCCCCCCCTCTCTCTTTTTCCTCTTATAGGGTGATTTCTGGGACAAAGACTATATTATGTTATTTTTTGGCATTCAAGCTACCACCACCCCAAATTTTAGCTTAATAGAATCAGCGAATACTGATTTTCCAAATTTTTTTACAAAATTTCAGCGGAGTAGATTCAGTAACTCATGTACATCTCCGATATGAAGAGTTATTTAAGGCTGTAAAACAAATTTTATATATTGTAGTCATCTTACTAATATTATAAATGTGAAAGTTTGTAAGAATGTGTGGATGCTAGGGTGTATGCTTGTTACTATTTCAGGCCTAAGCGGGTGGACCGATTGAACTGAAACTTGGTATAGAGATAGCTTAGACCCTGGAATAACACATAGGCTATATTGCAAGCGGCGGCCATTTTGTGTAACGAATAATTTTGTAATTCAGTGGCGACATTTAGATTTGAACTCTTCGTAATTTCACATAATAATAGTTAATTTCTTAATAATTAAATACCTACGTATTTTTTATCTTACAAAGAAAAATTCTTTAGGGTATGAAGTACAGTTTTTATTATAATCGAATAAATTAAATTTAGTTCTGCTAAATTCCGCGGATAAAAAAAAGCAAAAAAGCGGCATGATCTGGCAACACTAAAGCAGAATAATACATTCAAATAAAGCGCGAAAATACATTTTTTTATTTTCAAACTACATATTTATTTTTGCATCATTATTTTATAATTATATAATTTAAATATACTTGTGTTCTATTCTTCATTGTACTTAATAATAAACACTACTTAAAACACGCATCAACCCTATTCAAACGATCGGTTATTTTTCAGCATTTTATATGTGAATCTTTAGATTGATATATTTTTTTTATTAATGAACCGATTTAAATAAAACCAATACCAAGTTAATTGTAGAGAAAAATACGAACGATTTTATCTAAGAGATTTCCTAAGACATTATAGTTCCATTATTTTCCGTGGCGCTACTTTGTATGAAAAATAATGAATTTTAAATGAATTTCTATTTATCTTCAGATGATTTAACATGTTTTAGAAATTAAAAATAAGCAGCAAAAAGATACTTATTACTGATATTTAGACGCGACATGCGCACATTAGATTAGTTCCATTATTTTCCGCTGGCGCTGGAAATAATTTACATTTACTAATTTAAATGAATTCTAATTTGTTTACTGATGATTTTACATGGTTTAGAAATTAAAAATAAGGTGCAAAATGATACCTATTACTATATTTACGTTCGTCGTGCATCATCAGACCTTGTTTACTATATAGCATCAAAGTACTCGTCAAGACGAATCAAATGAGCCCAAACTCGATGGGGTTTTGTCTTTTAATCACGGAGTTCCTATGGTCATATTCTAGCTCCATCATCAGATCGTGGTTACTATATAGTATTAAAGTACTCGTCAAGACGAATCAAATGAGCCCAAACTCGATGAGGTTTTGTCTTTTGATTACGCGGTTCCTATGACTTCCATTCTTGTTTATAACCATTTTATATGCGAATCTTTAGATTGATATAACTCTTTTATTTATGAACCGATTTGACTAAAACCAACACTAAGTTTCAAGTAGAGAAAACTGCAACGTATTAGTGAAAATTTTATTCAAATCGGTGGTGTTGTTTAACCACACCAGTGACACAAACTATTTACAAATTTAGCCCAAATTAAACTAAAGGTCAAGGTTTCGTTTACAGCCACATCGATAGATGGCGTCTTTTTAGTTTGTCGCATGATATTTTTTTGAATTGAATTTACTTTATATTCTATTACTTTTATTTCAAATTTTTGATGTAAATTAGGGGCGATGTGTCCGATATAAATGATTATTATTTATTTTATTATTTTACTTTACGTTTCCCTAGGAAAAATTGACAAAATGTTTTACGAATTAGATCGCGCAAGCGACTTTTTCGCGTCGTTTTGTTCATATGCGTATTTTCACAGTTCACCTTAGTAAAGGATCACAATGAATGGGGAGAAATTTCCATTCTTATTATATGTATGGATATGGATATGGATATGGATGTCGCAGTAAGATAGTAGGTAATAGCAGTTTCATAATTATGTTACTAGGGGTATGATTATGAGCCGGTATATATAGTAATGAATTGATAAGGAATCAATTCATTACTATCATACTAGTAACGTACCACAATCACAATAGCGCGGAAAGAAATTAAAAATAAAATGTTCAAAAAAAAGAATAGATCATGGGACGAGTGGGCACCTCAAAAAATTGGGGGTCGAATGGGGAAAACGGACGAATTTTGGGGGACGAGTCGGTGCTCTTTCAACTATTCTATGGATATGCATTCTAAATGGATGGTAAATGAAGTCACAATATTATTATTACATAGGTAATAGGTACATATTAATATGTTAGCATCAAATGTATTGCACAAAGACCTTATCACAACTTTAACTTCCACTTATCACTATATCGCATTTGGTATTTTTATGGGTGTCTTATTGATTCATATTTGAAGACAAAATTTTATTAAACTGCATGTTTAATAGATTTAATCCTGAAAAACTCTACACTGTTAGAGTCAAATGACATGTTGCAGTTTCAGTTTTTTTTTATACAACGAAGTAAGAAGACGAGCAAGACGCTCTCCTGATGGTAAGAGATAACGCTGCCCATAATTAGTAGAGTGCTACCCGAGATTTTACATAGTTGAAATTCTGGGTGCACTGCGCCAACGCTTCTTACTTGAGAGTTGAGAGTCATAAGATGCCAAGATGCAACATGATCTAAGGACTGCCTCTTTCATATCTTATAGGAAACTGCCGAGACTCACAGTTTTACGTTATTTTTGATACACAACAGCGTCTGGGCTCTAAGCGTTAAAAATTCATGTTTATTTCGTTTTTAACCCTTAAATAGACGATTTTTGTTTTGTTTCACAATTAACAAAAAATTAAAAGAAGGTCAATTTTATCTGTGATGTTTAGTATGTTGTTTAAAAACAACATTGTACCATTTAAGGGTTAATTAATTTCTATGTTTTTGTATTATAATCATTATTATACATAGGTTATTCTTTGACCACGATCACGCCTGATCAAGCAATGATGCTGTCGAAGATGGTAGGAAACTATACCTATAAATCCCTCCCTGGCTTCACTGAACATCATGCCGGAAAACTGTCGGTAATGACCGCTTGGTGACACGGTTTTGTCCAGTAGGTGGACTACCCAAGACCATTTTTTTTATCCCAGGAAAAATGCATTACGCATCATCACCCCACGCCGGGGGGCGCGGGGCGGTATATGGAACTCCCCCGCCGAAAATGGGCGCAGCGAGGATACCCACTAAAAACCTGGGGGTGTTTCTGCGGGACGCCATAATGCCGAGGCAGCGGGTACGCCGAAGCACTCATCCGCGGCCGACTAGCCAAGACCAAAGCCTACCACCAGTATAAACCCGTTTTTGAACTATTACTAAGTTTGACTATACCTGCTTATCCTTCTGCAGTTGTTTGTTGATCATTTCGCTGTGTTTCTTCTGCGACTTGATGTCGTCGCCCTCCCCGCCCCGCTTGCCGCCCGGTGAGCCGAAGCACCCCATGGCTGACCACGCCGCCCACCTGGAACCGACATCACAACTCTTTACAAATCAGTCCAATAATTGAACAACGAATTTCATACTAAATATTATACCCGATCCACACTCTCCGTTTTAGTCAGTCCGTTGACAGATTTGGATCGGAATTAAATTAGATGTAGGTATTGCGAATGGCACGCCACTCAACTCTGTCCTCCGTCTTTCTTCCGGCCTATGGGGGAGGCCTATGTCCAGCAGTGGACGAACATAGGCTGATTGCGAATGGAAGACGGGACATGGGGAGTACGGAAGAACGTAGAAATTGAAAGCCAAATATCATCGGCGAGACAAAATCACACAGACTTCGCTGGCTTGGCCATGTAGAGAGAATGGGAGTTGATCGGGATGTGAAAAGAGTGTGCCAGGGACAACCGAGTGGGCGACCTCCGGTGGGCCGCCCACGGTATCGCTGGAAGGATGAGGTCGAGAAGGACCTGAGCAGTCTGCACGTGGAAGAATGGCACGAGGTGGCGTGGTTGTGAAATCCTAGGTAACACTGTACTGATTATGGGCAGCCGTTATCTCTTAACATCAGGAGAGCGTCTTGCTCGTCCTCTACTTCATCACATAAAAAAAAAAAAAAAAAAAAAAAAAAAAGGTAGCACTCCGGGAGTGCCGGCAGAAGTGAAAACTTCAATATTAACATTGTGTTTAATTATAAGTATAAAAGTACTATCATTTATGAGGTAGAATACAATGTTTATTTATTGCGCTATCGTACACAAATATGACAATTTATATGTTGTTATTTATAATATTATATCGTTATTTATATATTACATTAAATTTTATCTCTCAGAAAAATCAACTTCCATCCATAATTTCGACGACTTTTACACCATCAACAGAGCAGAGCACACTCAGGCACGGTAGAAAGAGTGAGAGATACTAGTTCCTCTCCCTTCCCCTCGATCTTACGCTTTTTCGATCAGCATCACGTGACCCTGACGCGAGTTTGAAAGTTTTTACCCATACAAAAAAGTGCTCAGCGCCGCTAAAGAAGTTTTCACTTCAAAAAAAAAAAAAAAAGGACAGACCGAGTAGGAGAAACTTGTTATTGGAGGCCAAACCCACTTTGGGTTCTCGCGCCAACTCAGTGAGAGTAAGTATTGCGAAAGCGCTCTTAGGTATGTACCTAGTTGTAAAGTAATTCTCATAAAGAAAGGGTTGATTTAAATTGTACTTATTTTAAAGATTTTTGTGGATGAAAGTATGGTAGAGAGCAGAGCATATAAGCATAATATTAAGAATTAGTTTTTACTGATTTTCTCCAATTATATTTTTGCAAGGGGTACATATTATACCTACCTACTTATTTCGATGTAAATACAATACATGTATCATATTACATACTCGAATCGTTTACCCGAAAGTGGAAATTCCTTTATTATGCGACCTAGGTATTTACTAGAGATTGAATCATATAGGTGCATATTATTACAAGTTGTAAGCTCATGAGGTGGTTAGTATGACTAAGATTATGTTGGGCTTAGTCAATGGTATATTAAACAACGCATAAACAAATAATAAATCAAGAAACCAGGGGTAGAGACTTCCTTTGCAGGAGGTCGACTAGTGAGTACCCCAACAGTGCCTGTTATTCTACCATCTGAGCAGTAAAGTGCAAACATTACTGTGCATCTGTGGAAGGGTACTGTAGCTAGTGAAACTACTGGACTGAAGAGTCTAACTTATGACTCTTATGTAGGGTTGATGCATCTAGAATTTTACATCATTGTAAAATTCTGGGTGGAACTGTACTGACTATGAGCAGCGTTATCATCTTATTGCGTTGTCTTACCATCAAAAGAGCATCTTGCTCGTCTTTTAACTTCTTCGCATAAAATAAATTAAAAAGCTGAAGACAGAAGAAAGTGGAAAGAAGGGAGGGATGCCTTGGCCCTGCAGTGGGACTCAAAAGGTTCTTAATATCGTCCTAACTTTTTGTGCCAGGGAGGGATGCCTTGGCCCTGCAGTGGGACTCAAAAGGTTCTTAATATCGTCCTAACTTTTTGTGCCAATCAGGATGGATTATTGACAATGAAAATTATGGCATACCTATTGTGTAAACTCAACGCGGCCGCAACGGAAGACCAGCGCCGGCTAGATAGTCGGCAACATGCTGAGTTGCGACCGTTTCATATATAATTCTGTGTTTCTTCTAATATCCTATAATATTATGTTGTTTCCTTGTAAAATCTAAGATGTTTGTACATGAATAAACATTTTTTCATTTCATTTCATTTCAAACTAGTACCCAGGCTAAATTGTGGTGCAACATTAGATGATCCTTGACTTTACAATGACTCAATAAGTATTGGATGAGTTTGAAGGAAAACATGACATGCAAGAGTTGGCTACTAACCTATCTACTAAGGTTATTTTTCTGAGAGTAAAACAGCTGAACGCAACTAATAATATTATGGCTTGTTTTTATAGAATATAATTCATTTATTTGCTTAAAATGTTAGTTACATAACTGATGTAGGTGTTATTATAAAAGTTCCATAACATTTTGCCACATTGTGGCATGCAAATGTTTACAATAATTTAATAATGTCAGCTAATTATAACTAAAATAATGAATGAAGCTTAAAACAATAATAATAATAATGTCATAAAATTTAATTTAAAAATGAAAATAATATAGAGATAATAATGTCAAAACTGATAAAGATTATAATAATACCTATAAACAAATTATTTTACTAGATCTGAGATCGAATAAAAACATTTCTCTATCAGCCATGACTTGAGTTTATGTGTAAATCTATTAGTAGGCAACTCTTGGATTTCTTTTGGGATAGCGTTGAAAACTTTCCCACACATTGCGTGACAACTATTTGACATCAATCTTGTTTTAGGTATATATGACGTTACAATTCTATTTGGATTTCTAGTATTTCTAAGATTCTATATAGACACGTTTGGCAGCCTAAAAATTAATATGACCGTCAAAACTCAAAATCAAAATTAATTTATTCAAATAGGCTACAATAGAGAACTTTTGCAACTCAAAAATTTTACTACTCTACTCTAATTATTATTAACTCTACCACACATTCAAAAAGCACCTTTATGATAATAACGAGCAAGAAACTCGTAGGGATTGTTTTTACAAGAATTTTCATTTACTTTCACCTGCCTGTTGTCTGTCTGTCTGTAATCAATTCTTTAATTTGATCCACTATCCGGTTTCCGGTTGAGTTGAAATTTTGCATGCAAGTATAAATCGGATGACAATGCAATATTATTATGACATGAAGCTGATCTGATGTTGAAGCTGAAAAGTGGCTATAGGAACTCCGTAATTAAACTATGCAACCCCATCGAGTTTGGGCTCATTTGATTCGTATTGACGATTGCTTTGGTGCTGGATGGTAATAGTAATAAAAGTTTATTTTTAAAAGTTTTTTTTTATTTCACTTGTTACGTTTATTACGGCGCTGGCTAAACGTCGTGAGAGGTGATAGGAACCTATATGAGAGCCATGGCCGAACGAAGACCAAGCAAAGTAGAGAAAAGGACGTCGGAAAGCGGACCTCGGATATCTGTCGGATTTGTCGGATATATGTCGGATAGGCAAGGAGAGGTACACTAGAAAGTAGAAGATGGGTAGTTCCCGTTCGTTCACACTGTTACTGAATGGGGAAAAACGTTTCGCTCGGTAAGTGTGAACAACGGGGTGTGAACAAACGGGAACTACCCAAGAAGACATAATATTTATCTTGTCAATGTAATATCAAATTGAAATCAATGAACGTAAAAGAAGTCTTGGCATCAAAGGTTCGTCTTTCTCCGTCAGTAATTATAGGTTCCAACTTCAGACATTTGAGCATCGTCTAGTACTAAGGAATTCTGAATACGATCTGCCGTGAGCTTCTTAGAATTTCGTGTGAAAAAGGGTTATTTCTGACGCTTTAAAAATAGATCAAAGCTATTTCGGCAAGACATTAATTTTAATGCCTCTATAAAGAGCATTTTCAGTACTATTTTTATCACCTTCAGGGTTTTAGGATTCTCTTATGATATTCCTCTTTAGACAAGCCGTTTGCCGTCCTAACAGCAAACATACCTTTTAACATATTTAAGTTCGTCATAGCCACTCAAACGTCCCGACCGCTATAGCGGTCGGAAAAAAAGTTGAGTTAAACGTTACAGCCGCTATAGCGGTCCTAGCGACTTGCTACTTTAAAAACATGTTTTTATCTATGAAAACAGTGAAAAGTTGCGTAAATATGGTTGTATATGGCTTTGTAATAAACATTTTAAATCTGTGGTCATTAAATCTGGAGCTAAGCTCTTGGCAACATTTTAAATTTTATTTTTGAAATTTTAGTTTCGAAGTTTTCATGCGTGCCAGAGAAATCTGCGTTTAAAATGTTTATAATTAACCTTATTTTATTAAAATTATATATTATTATGATCCTCATGATACGATCTTTCGGAATTGGTACAGATATTAAGGAAATAAACACAATCGGGACAATTTTACATGTCTTAAAGTCGACATGTAAAATTTTTGTCGCGTATGCCGCGTTTCCGTAATATTTTTATTTATTTTTCCATGATTAATTTCAATCAACTATTATTTTATTAAAATACAACTTAAATTTAAAAAAACAGTTCAACATAATTAGTTACGTATACCTAACATTAAAAAATATGAACTAAAATAGTTTGAATTCATTGATTTAATATATCCGTTCTTAGGATTTTGTTTTAGGCGACTTCAGCGTTATACACGAATGGGTGGTTTGTTTTGATTTATTGTGCTATACTGTACTTTCCAAGTCATTATGTTTTTATATCAAAACAAAGCTTTTATAATCTAGTTTAATAATTTACAGGTAAAAACAAAAAATATTTGGAGATGTTTCGTAAAAAAGTGTATAAACCAAAAAAATACCTAAAATTTACACATATTGCCCAGTTAGATTTTTTTTTACATACTTTGTGTTAATATTTGAATCAAAATTTTTAGATATTTTATTTCTTTATAGTTTTTACTATATAATGCTATTTTTTCATAGAAAATGGTTCAATAGTTTGCTAGAAAATAGACGTTTAGTAGGTATCAGTAGAGAGCGCTCGACGCGATTCTATTTGGATCGCGGACGCGGACGTTCAACGCTTTTTCAGCTGTCAAGCGCGGACGTGTGAGTGGTTAAGGTCTAAGGTGTATTCTAATGTTTTGTTTTCTCTTTCATACACCTTACTAATCTCTTCGGACGAAACACCCGTATAATTGTTGTTTTTTTTTTTTTTTTACACAGCGCCACCTAACCCCAAACTAAGCAACTTAATGCTTGTAATATGGTGGTTATGATAACGGATATAATACTTATATACTTTTCTATTGTAAATACATACTTATAATAGATATTGAAAAACCACCCAGACCAGAAACAAATACCTGTGGATCACACAAACATTTGTCCCATGCGGGAGTCGAACCCGCAACCTTCTGCGTTGCAGGCGGGTATTAGCCCACCGCGCCACAGAGGTCGTCAAAATTATGAAAGAACTTCACATACAGTTTTTTTTATTCGTTATAGGTTAGCCTTTGACCACGATCTCGCCTGATCTTAAGCGACGATGCGGCCGTAGATGGCCGCAGACTAAACCTAGATGGCGGGATAAATCCCCCCTGGCTTCACTGAACATCATGCTAACAACAATTTAACAATACAGGCTCGGAATTTAAACTAAACATACATGTAAGTTCGTATGGACGACTTGTATCTCAACCTATGCGCCGGTTAATACGTGGGAATCTTTACGAAATTGCCTCTTATATACTACGTTTCAAAAACAAAGATAAATTTTTAGCTAATTTGCAGGGTTTAAAGGATCAATATCTTAATAAATTGGATATATAATATCGGATATTTTTCATAATATATCTGATATATATCGGATACAACAGTTTTTGTGAATATATCTATGATATTTTCATAGATATACAACCTTCGAACCCCGCAAAAATTATCTTTGTTTTTTGAAACGAAGTATAGAGGAGGTATAGGTACAATTTCTTAATACATTGGCAGCAGCGGTTTTTTTACAATCCGAAGTCACGGAAATTATGCTCAGTATCGTAGCATAAGTTTACTACAAAACACGAAGAATGTGTTTAACCCGTGTTGCCACCTCAATAACACAACATTCGATTTGTCTGCAGTCAGTGCTTTTTGAAGTGAAAACTTCTTTAGCGGCGCTGAGCACTTTTTTGTATGGGTAAAAACTTTAAAACTCGCGTCAGGGTCACGTGATGCTGATCGAAAAAGCGTAAGATCGAGGGGAAGGGAGAGGAACTAGTATCTCCAACTCTTTCTACCGTGCCTGAGTGTGCTGCTCTATTGATGGTGTAAAAGTCGTCGAAATTATGGATGGAAGTTGATTTTTCTGAGAGATAAAATTTAATGTAATATATAAATAACAACATATAAATTGTCATATTTGTGTACGATAGCGCAATAAATAAACATTGTATTCTACCTCATAAATGATAGTACTTTTATACTTATAATTAAACACAACGTTAATATTGAAGTTTTCACTTCTGCCGGCACTCCCGGAGTGCTACCTTTTTTTTTTTATGTGAAGAAGTACGAAGACGAGCAAGACACTCTCCTAATGTTAAGAGATAACGCTGCCCATAATCAGTACAGTGCTACCTAAGATTTCACAATGATGTGAAATTCTAGGTGCACTGCAACAACGCTTCTTACTCAAGAGTCATAAGATGTTAAGACGCTTCTAGCCCAGTAAATTCACTAGCTACAGTGCTCTCCTACCGAGCACAGTAATGTTTGCACATAACTGCACAGGCGGTAGAATAACTGGCACTGTTGTGGTACCTATCAACCTAATCGATCCCCTGCAAAGGAAGTCTACCCCCGGTTAAATAAAAGCAAGTGTTAGTAGTTATCCCAATCAAGCCCAGCAGTTATAAATTATGTTAATAGTGTTAGAAACATCCATTTCAATAATATTATAAAAAGTCACTCTACCTTAGGAAAAAGGATTTTGTATTTTCACAACTGTGGGCTTGATTTTCTATCTTATTATTGTAGACACGTCATCAAATCTAGAAACAAAAAAATAAGAGGTATAAAATTAAAAGTTCTATAGAAAAAATAAACAATCTTCGGATAATATAGAGGTCAATAATATTTTTTATAACAGTGCATTTGATACAAGAATTTGTTGCGTATGAAAATTCTAATTAGGCATTAGGGAGAATGGTATGGTGGTATGAGTGGTAGGACCTATTCTACCTTTTTTAGCCCAGGAAAAATGCATTACGCATCGTCACCCTGAGATGGTAAGTGGGACTCCCCGCCGAATATGGGCGCAGCGGGATACCCACTAAAACTTGGGGGTGTTCCTGCGGGACACCATAATACCGGGGCAACGGGTACGCCGAAGACCTCGTCCGCGCCCCTGACGGCGCTTGGTCCTCACTGATAGGAGGACCCCTCCTATCAGCGGTGGGGTGAAGTTTCACCGCGCGCGTCACCTCGTGGGTTACTCTATTAGTTTACAGCGAAGAAAATATTTGTAAAGACATATAAAATTAACTCATATTCGATACAGTAGTACCTATGCTTCATTACGAAATTTATTTATCATGGTCATCAGGGATCATCAAGTCAAGGTCTTTGATAATATATTTAACACTTGACTGCGGTAAACACGAACGCTGTGTTTTCAAGTTGAACCGCGCGTGCTGACACACACAAACGTCGTGTTTTGTGAACCGATGCCACGATACCGTGCGTAATTTCCGTCACTGCGGATAGTACTAAAAAAACCGCCGCAGATAAAGTGTTAAGATGAAAAGAGGAAGAGGTCTGGTATACTCCGCGTCAAACTTGAACCCCGCGCTATATAAAGTTAATTACTTATGATTTTTAAAATTATCGCGAGTGTTGAGATATTCTAGATAATAATAGACGTGAGTTGTGCTTTTTTTGTTGTTTTAGATACTTAGTTTATTAGACTCAGACTATTCAGAACATCGTATAGACAAAGCAGAAAGCAATAAATAGAATTTTCTCGACCATTTTTTAACGTCAATACTTAATACCCCTTTCTTCGAAAATATTTGAGACACGACTAAAATACGGTAGTCAGCCTATAAAAACAGATTAACCGAACAAGCCAAACTTGTTCAGTGTTCAGCGTAAGACAATAAAATCTTCGAAGCGTCGACCTCACACGTCAGTCTCTCGCATTGATTTGTCCATTCACACAGTCCATTCTTGTGCAGATAGGAAACTCACATTTTTGACTAGCTGATTAGTAAACACTAAGTAGGTAATAAAATTCTTCAGAGGACTTGAACCTTGCTCAGGAATCAATTTTAGAGGTGCCACAAGCTACTGTTACAACAGCCTAAGTTCATGTAATTTTGTGACTCTATCAACGACAGTCGAAAGAAACTAAATTAATATTAGGTAAACCTTGACGTCAGCTTTGTAATACTAGGTACATCTTTCCAAAATTTTTGCTTGACTTTTTCCAGACCATTCCTTTAGTTATCCTTCTTTTTTGGCCTTTTCCAGAAAAAATGCGTTACGCATCGTTACCCCGCGCCTGAGGGCTGTGGTTGGTTGGCTGGCTGGTGGGGAAGTCCCACTTCCCCACCGATGAAGGTGGCGGCGGAGATTAGACGGTGGGTATATCCACTAAAAATCCAGGGTGTGTCCCTGCAGGACGCCATAGTGCCAGAGCAGCGCAGCGGGAACGTCAAATGACTCATCCACGGACCATATTTGGCCAGAGTCAAGTGTTTAATTAACCCACTGTCACCGCTGTGTACTGTAGGGCCATTCTGACGATCGTACCGCGTCAGTAATGCAACAAATATGTTAATGGACTCATTATGCGGACGCCTTTTGTCTCCGCGACGTATGCAAAGTGATTTTTGTTAACTGGCGAAGATGGTTTTCGGGTTTTTTAATGTTAATTAGTGACATGGCGAGCGAATCAGGAGGGCCCTAGACAAGAGCCAATCGCTTGTGGCTAAATCTAAAGTCACACAAGGACTGTCATCCCAGTACCTACATATTTTTGCGTTCGCAACAAGCAATTCGCGCTTAGCCTCCAATTGTCCGATGGTAACTATAATATTTAGCCATAAAAGACACAGTTACACCCAGCTTGGCGTCACGGTTATATCCAGTCGTAAGTTTGCAAATTGTTTTTTTTTTCTATACTGTCCCACTGCTGGGCAATGGGCAAAGACCTCCCCCAAATCCCTCCATGCATCTCTATCCTGCGCCACCTCTGGCCAGTCAATCTGGTGCGCGTCTAGATCGTCTCGCCACCTTTTTCGAGGTCGGCCTCGACGACGGCTTCTGTCTTGTGGTGCCCACTCTGTAGAGATCCTTAACCAGTGGTCGGGGTGTTAAGTTAAATTAGTTTATACCTCGGAAAAGTAGACTCTAGGTTTGCAATCTTAGGGGTTTAAATACATAGGTACATTCAGTTCAGTAGTAATATCATGTAAGCATATCTTATATCAATTACAGATTTATCTCACTTTGCATAGGGTTACCTATAGTAAACTTAGTAAAACTTTTATCTTCAAGATTTATAGAGTAAAATAATCTTTGACATCTAGGTATGCCTTCCGAAATTCTCTATTCTTGGCATATATCTAGCAATATTGGATAGATATGACATTTATCCGAAGATATTCTGATATCGCAAGGCACCTGCGTCAATTTCCCTCAATAAAAACCGAGATCGCATCAGCCCATGTTCAGCGTCCCAGTTCAACTACTACTAAATTGCCAATCTTCCTGTAAACGTCAAAAGCAAATTGTTCGGCTGACAGGCGCAAATTTAAAACGGTCGGACTCTACCTGCCTGAATATTTAAACGGAGCGTATGGATTCTCCATATTAGTAATACAAGAAGATCTTTCCCTTGAGCATTTCCAGTTGCCTTCGATAACTGTTGAATGTTTGCAATCGTAATGCAGGCGAATTACCATACAGCTATGCTTCTGTCACTTTCGTTTCTAATCCGATTGAAAGGGATAGCTCGATATTGCTATTGGAATCTTAAAAGGTCGAGAGCATTTGTCGGTGCGAATTGGAGAAAAAATCGGTGGAAAGATTCCACATTAAATATCAGTCGGTATAGAGTACTACTTAGAGCGCTTCCGCTTTACGGCCAATCCGAATCTAATCCGCATCCGTCAAATCAGACCGAAGTAGCCATAGTAGATTTTGTACAAATGACAAATACTATACTACGGATACTTCGGTCGAAAACAGTCCGATTACGGAAATAACTCAGATGGCTGTAGTGAGTAAGCTGCCATACAAAATTTTAGTTGGTTTACGTTAGACTCTTCAAAAGGCAAGTGAATAGAGTCTTGAAAGGTAGGCAACGTACCAGCGGTACCCCTGGTATTGCAGGCATAGGCGGATTTAGGGGGGGGCCAGGGGGCCAAGGCCCCCCCCCCAGAAGCTTAGTAGAGTTACGAATTTTGCACATATTTCATGGTAAAGATTACAATTTTTTTCTCCGCGCTCACAGCAAGCTATTATTATTAAGGATATTTGAACTATCTAACTGTTCAGAGCGAGCTAAACACACATTTTTTTCGTAGTAAAAATTATGATATTTTTGCCCGTCTGCACCTTGCCCCCCCCCCCCAGAACCAAATCCTGGATCCGCCTATGATTGCAGGTATCCATAGGCGACGGTAGCCACTAACCATCAGATGGGCGCACATAGGGGTATTTAGTTAATTTAGCTGGCCAAAAACATTAGTTCGGGTTTTTGAATTGCTAATGACGGAAATAAAACAAACGTTATATAAACAGTAAAAAATAATGTTTATTTTTTAATTATTTCCATAAAATAAAAAAAAAACTACAAAAAAATTTAATTAGGTCACATGTCTACACAAAATAATTATAATATATACACACTACACATACTACACACACACACACACACACACACACACACACACACACACACACACACGCACACACACACACACACGCTTATTTTTTATAATGGATTATGACACACATGATTTTATTAATTACTTAATTATTAAATCAAACAATAATCAGTTTATCTCTTCTTCACTTTCTGATTGAAGTGCGTCTGCTGGGTTTGGTGTTGCAGATACAAACATATTCAATGTTTCAGGAAGAAAAGAAGACTTCTTGTTTTTGTTTATTACCCTTGAGGCACTAAAAAAGGGATCTGAGCTTAAAAGTAGCTTATTCAATATGTCTCTGTTGCAGGACTCTCTAGAGAATTTTCTTGAGTAATCCTGTCTGTATGACCTAAAATGCTTGTTGCGTGCCTCTGCTGCTTCTTCAGATAGTTGCCCTATGGGTAACAATGCATTTTTTATTATGTCTGATCCGTGCACAAGTACTTTGTGCAGTGTGGGTGTCATTGGGTGCCACGGGTAAAGTTTCACGTATAAGCAAGCAGTTTCTTCTGCATATTTTTCATAATTTTCTAAATTTATCTCGTATCCGCTCGAAATCGTTTCCAAAATCACTTTTAATCTATACCTATATTAACTCGTAATCTATTCCTGTAATATCTGAGGATAGTTTCGGATCTTCAAAAAATCTCCTGCTGGTGTTGCCGTCATTAGTGTTTCCGCAGTTTGCTTTCGGCATGTCAACTAATAAGCCAGTTTCATTGCGAAACCTGGTCTGTATTTCTATTTTCTTATTCATCTCCATTTGTTTTTCTTCTTCTGTTTTTCTCTGACGGTACTTTTTCACAGGCAATTTATACGCTAAATGTAAAATGCTTTCAAAAAATCGTATTCTCGCATGTAAAATAGAAAGACCAAATTCAGTAGCATCCTTTGAAATTCTTCTTTTGTCCTCTAAATTGTTGAATTCTTTGGAAGTTTTCCCACAGATATAGCAACGACTTGTGGATGTTGTTCCAGTAGCTGCGTTGCAAACCTTTCCATCTACCATTGTCATTACAAATTGGGAATGCACCAAAAACTTTTCTCCGTCAATGTCCACTTCAGTTGCAACCAAATTATCAATGGAGTTTGAAACATAATTGATCTCTTCGTTTGTTATATCAGTTGTTTCTTTGACGAAGCGAAATCTTATTGGACGACAAAATCGGGCAGATGAAGGTGTTGGATTTTCCCATAACACCTTTTGATTGTCCTTGCCGCAAATAAGTCGCACAGGTACAAAGCAGCTTTGAAAAATATTTGCATCAGAGTCAGACTCATTGTCAAGTTTTTGTTTGTACTGTGCTTGTTGGGATCCGTCGCAGCCCCATTTACATATCAACTTCAAAGTGTTCCGCTCTTGCTCTTTTATTGTCAATAAGACTTCTTCTAAGTATTCCGATAAGCGCTTAACAGTAATATCAATTAATGGTTGCAGTTGGGTTTCCGCGCAGGTACTTGTTACCGTGCTCGCTTCTGGAGGAGGATAACATTTCTTTTTGGCTTCTTGAATTAAGCTATAACACGGAAAAAACTTCCGGTTCGTGTTTCTTATAATTTCGTACTGTACTCGTGTTAAGTCTGCATCTATAAACATTTTTAATGCTTCCATGGGGGTTAAACGCGATGATTTTTCACACTTAGAGGCATTGAAAGCTTTTTTGTACTTCTTTGCACGGGTCGGAGAGCTTGTTATGTCTTGGAGAATGCGGGAAGCATCACGTTTTCCCGATTTTCTTAATTCAACTTGAACTGCGTGAACTAAAACACCATCTTCCACATTGGAGCGGAGTTCCTCAGTTTTTCTTCTTTTGCTCCTTTCGCTAGATTCACCAAATGATTTACAAGGGCGACCTTGACGATTGGTAGTTGTGACTGGAATTTCGAAAGTACCTTCTAGCCAAAGATGGTTGTTTTTCAAAAAAGCTTCTTCTTTTTTGTGTGATTTATTCCACCTTTGCTTTATTTCTGATTTGAAATGTGAAAAATTGTGTTTCAGTTCTTTTAACTGACTTTCAGTAAGGTTGTCTTGGGTGAAAAGGTGGTCTCCCAAAAAACATAGTTTTTCTTCTAAATTACGTAAATTTTCATTCTTCATCCTGTCGAAGAGTGATTTACGAGTCACTATTCTCACTCCAGAGGTACCCTCTAAGCCTAAAACAAAATTTAAACAAAAATTAATAATTCACTAATTTCGACTGAAACAGATCAAAGTACTCTGTTTTGTGCATCTGCGCTATTCTGCGGCTAATATATATTGCATTCGTTACTTAAGAATCTATATTTTAAACGTGTATGAGAATAAAAGCCGGATCTACCCCGGTACTATAACAAATACCTCTTTAAAGATAAATTTCTTTAAAAAAATGATCTCATTTTGGACATTATTTCTCGATCACTAAAAATATATTAAACGGAATCAAATTTTATTAAATATATTGAATTTAGATTGCCACATACCTGTAGTCTCCGAATCCATTGCTACTTTTTACCAGATTAACACAGAAAACTGCAGGTTAGCTCACAATGTTAACGCTTTTTAAAATCGCCGAAAACTGACACGTACACAAAGTTCGATGATCAAGTTCCGACTGAGTTTGCCAGGTAACGCGCAACGGGTAAGGGGCGGGGACGGCGGCCTATTGTTCGTTGGACTGTCCTCTGCCTCAGGTAGTCGAATGCAGTAGCATTTCTTTAACTTTGTTATTTTGACTTTTGGCCGCGTAGATCATTAAAATACCCCTATGTGGGGCGGTCTGAGGTCTGCTTGTTTGTCACCTATTAAAAAAAAGACTAAATGAAAGGCAAGAAGCACAGAAAATAATTTCGGAGGATAAACATTCGTACCAATTTCAGAAGCCTTAAAAGATTGCCCTCTGTAAATACTCGCAGATCCAGTAATAAAAATAGATACAGGCCATATCAATTTGATAATCTACTTCCTTGAAGTCGGTAAAAACTTGTCAAATTTTGCCAATAACCTTGCCAGGATACGTCAAATCTCAAGGTCAAACGGAAAACCCAGGATCAAGGCGACAGGAAAACTAGTTTACCATACATTATTTTGGGTCAAAGGAGATCTCTGAAAGGCGAGTCTATTTTTAAACGGCGTCATAAAAATCCATTGTACTTACTCTCAGGTACCAATTGATCTATTTATATCGAACAAGGATGATGTTTCGCACGATTTAATTGTGTTATTAGATGACTTTTTGCTTGTTTACTCGTATTAATTAATAGTTTGCAATTGCTTGTGTTGTGAGCAATTGCTGAGGTTTCGTTGCTATAAACCGCTTTGATATTATCACGGAGTTAGTAAGGAGGAAAGTAGGTTGTAAAAGTGATTATTAGGCAATGATAAGTTGCAGGCTGGAGTGTTGATCTGACCAGCCTCTCTAGACAAGTGCAAAAGGCGTGGCACAGACTTTTGCTCCTCCTTATTTATCCAAGGGTTCAAAACCAGACCTTACTTGACTCTACCATTCACGATTCTCTCCGGGTTGCCTCCCAGTCCAATGAAATCAGAACTACTAATGCTGCTATAGAACCAATATGAGATTTGTACGAAACTTTCCCGATACAAGACAGAATGGTGGACTATAATAATATTATAATCTTAAAAACGAAAGTCATGGATTTGCACAGCCCTCAAACATGATACTGATACAAATGATGGCGCAGACGATAAAAAGTTATCGTATTTATAACACGCCCAAAGTTTGTCCAAACCAAGTCTAAATGGACACAAATAAGGCTGACCGAACCAGGATGCGGTGATGCCCGATCCAGTTTGTGATTAGCTTCAATTTTCAACACGTTATCTCAGTCGTTCAGGTTTATATTCTCTGCCTCTGATGCGGTGACAAAGCCACTAAAAAATCCCTAAGTTCCTTTGCGAAAGACGAATCTAATCATATTAAGTGTGGATATTATCGTTTAACAAGACAGGCTTTCCCAATTAAACTGCCACAGTCGATCTATCATGGATTGCCTGGCCAACTCATTTGTCGAAAGCTTTTAGGTTGATAAGGGACTCCACATGACTTAAGTTACCTGTGAGTGGTGTAGGGTAGGGCAACACAGCTTATACTACGATAACAAACAGAATATGAATGGCGTAAGAGTTTTGAGAAAACTAGGTAGGTAGTCTAGGAAAGTTACCCGAAGCAGCCAACCACTGTCGCGGTTGTTTTAATCCCTTTCTGATTTCGATAAACTTCTCAGGTGGTCTCATTTAATAAACCCTTGAGAAACAAAGAACTACACAAATCTGTTGAAGAGTTTTCGAGTAATCTGTGATAATATACCTACCTACAGTGTTATTGCTAAATCAGAACATTGGTGTATTTGGCTTTATTGAGGTGAATTTGAGCGCCGAATATTCTTCACGAAAATTTTTGAGAAAAATCGAGGTGATACGACCACCCAATAGGGCCTTAAATACAAAAAAAAAACACAAATGTTCTCAATTCTTCAATAACCCATATAAAAAGGCCCCGACGAAGGTAGTACTGTACGGAATATTCCGGAATTTAGGCATAATATCGCCACTAGGCCATGGACGCTTAAATCCTTCGACAGACATCAAAGAAGAAAGCGGATGGATTAAGGGACACTCGTACAGTGAGTGCTTAATACTTAATCTGGTTCCTATTTGACATCTCCAAATCCGAGAAAGTAGATCTGTCTGTTACGTTTTTCCGTGTTTCGGAAGGCATAATGTTAAACGTCCAGAGGGCCTATTGGCTAATTCTCACCCACTACGATTGATGACAACTTCAATGTACATAGCTGCGTTTGTTATTTTACTCATATTAATGAGGAGGTCTAATCAAGTAATGTACGCAATTTTGTCTATGGGTTCTAGTGTTTTATATGTCGTTTGGCGATAGCGAATAGACTCTCTGATTGTCACCGATAAGATTACATAATATGGGATTATTAATCTATTATTTATAAGTACTAAAGTACTGTACTCCAAGAATGGTCCAACAAAAAATCTTGTACAAATAGGCGAGATTTTTAAAATTCTCACGCTGTGAGCCAATTACTGCTTTTCATTTTGTATTTAAACCAATCCCTAATCTTGTCTACTAGTAACTTGATAATTGACTAAGATAAAACCCAATTAAAAAGAATACACGAATAACGTCATAATAATAGTCTATGAACCATCAATCCATCTCAGAACACGTGGCCATTCTCGGGCTCTTTCTGATGAGGGCGTGAAGGGCCGGATGTTTCCACTGGATTGGACCGTGAAAGGGACTGAAGGTTTTGGTTTCCTAGTCCTTTGCCGGTTTTCCAGTCCTCCACTCCAAGACGATGAGGGGGTGCCGCTGAGTGGTTTTAGTGAGTATAACTGTGCAGTCGTATTGCACGGGAGTCCCATCTCACCCCTTCCGTCTTCCGTACCTACCCCTGATAGGAGCGTACGCGTAATGCGATTTTTCTCAACGTAAACAAAAAAAAATGTGATCCATCTCAGAGATTCAGTGTAACAGCTGAATGTTGAATGAACTAGTCCAAACAGACAAATTTAACAGGCGAGTACACGATGACTTTGATATCTTTTTTGTCTCAGTTTATTTTAAAGTCCGATTACGTCTAAAAATAGATTGTGATCTTTTTTACGTAACAAAACGGAGCTGTTTCCGTGTCCGTCAGGCATCCGTTACTTTTCTTTTAGTGGTAATTAAGTTGTGAAGACGGAACATTTTGATAATACTGTTGTAAGGAAGTTGGGGAGTTAGTGATAGAGATGGCGAAGTAAGGAAGGAATAAATAAGTTGTTAGAACAGCTGTGATAAACTTGCTAACACTAACCACCTTGTTACAAAACGCGGACTCACGACTACCTACTGGGATTAACTCGTGTCAAATGTTCGCTTAGTATGTACTTAGTACCAGGCACCAAGTTTAGTTCTGGTACAATCGTTTTGTAAATAACGCGGTAAGAGTCTGCACGCCCTATCGCGCCCATCTTCGGCGGGTGAGTCCCACATACTACCCTGCGCCCCCCGGCGTAGGATGATAATGGGTAATGCATTTTTCCCAGTGTCAAAAAAAAGGTGCACAGTAATAGGCCCTGGGTAGAGTTATGGCTCACGTGACCACAGCTCCAACGATAGATAAGCTCCATTTGGACGGGACAGTCCCAGTTTAAGGATTCCAATCCCGCAGGAGGGAAAAAGTTCCACTTTGATATCCTTATCCGTTTTCGACTTTTTTCCTGTTTTAGGCCACACAACCTATAGGTAGTTGTAATTTAACTCTAGCAGGGTAACCTGTTCTGTTGCAGTAAAAACCTAATTTTTTTTGTATTTTTAGACTGTCATGTCGGAAGAAATACCTATAAGCAAAAGACAATATAAATGTAATATGTTTGTATGCAAATATAATGTTTGTATGCAAAAAATATAGGTGGGCACACGATTATTATTTATTGTAGTCAGTAAGAGTCTGCATAAAAAAACTGATCTAAAATTTACTCGAGAATATGTGCATAATTATGCACATATTCTCGATACTTATCCATGAAAAAATAAATTATTTATATTAATATAATACCTTATTCATTATTTACATGGAATTGTGGAATATAATTAAATCTTATTAATTGTTGTACTTATCTCTGGAGGTACAAATCTTTACCTACTGGTGGAGCTTCGACCGTGGCAAGTTAACCCACTGGTCAAAACCGTGTCGCAAAGCGGTCATTATAACCGTGTAGTGGAAACCGCGTCTCGGCAAACGTAGTGTAGGGCGTCCTTAGGCGAGATGGGATGACGATATCCAGGTCGCGGGGAGCGGGTGGACGAGGAAGACGGAGGACCGATTTGAGTGGTGTGCCATGGGGGAGGCCTATGTCCAGCAGTGGACGAACGTGGGCAGATGATGATGATAATAACCGTCACGACTTTCAGTGCAGCCATTTAGGGAGGGGTTTAACCTTCCTACTTGAACGACATTACCACCGACCGACACCGCATCGTCAACGCGGCTGATTTTGTAGACGTCTATAGGCGACAGTAAAAGTCCCCATTATGCCACCTGTTTATGTGTCGGTAATCCGAATCTAAGATCCACAAAACAAATAAAATATACCTAATTATTTGTTTTACTTATCTCTATAAGTAGCCGGCCTGAGCAAAAAGGTGCAGTTTTTCTTTCACAGTTCACTGACTTAACTCTTCAAATGAACTTTTTTGGTGGCAATTGAGTGATTTGACATGCCATTGCCCGATCTAATCGTGGGTAAGTGTTAGAACGACCTTGTCTACCTCTATAGCCTGTACTTTTAAGCATTTTTTTTAGGGGTTCGTACCTCTAAAGGAAAAAATGAAACCCTTATAGGATCACTCGGTCGTCCGTCTGCTTGTCTGCCAAGACCCATTTACGCCGAAACCGTTAAAGTCTGATTGATTCAATCGAGATCGATCCATTGAATCGAGTTTTTTTTATGTTAGACAAAGATAGGTACACAAGCAGACGGCCCGCCTAGCCTGACGTTGAGCGGTTACCGTCGCCGGTCGCCTATACACGTCTGCAACATCAGTGGTGTTACCGACGCGGTATCCAGTCATTGCGCAGAGTTATTGTCGTTCAAGTAGGCGAGGTAAACCCCTCTCTACTATGCTTCACTAAACATACAGCCGGAACACTGTCACACTGTCATAAGGTGGACGCACATCTGTATCAGACACGAACGCGAGAACGAATTGAATTTCTTTATCTATATGAAATCTCATGACACCTCGGACACTTCTCCGCGTCGAATCGTCCGAATAGGAAGATTTCCTATTAAAAATTCTAAAATTCGATTCGTTCGGCGCTTTGGGACGGATGACGGATAGTTATAATGTGACAAGTGTTTGCCCAATAGGTGATAACTAGCCACGGCCAAAGCCACAAGTAAAAAAACTACAATAAAAGACATAGCTCATTTTTACTTGAAACTTGAATGTATCTTTGTCCCTTTGAATTATTATGTATTTTGATCCCAATTTTAACAATGTGACAATAATATTAATTTTTTTTTTTTTTATTGAATAGTGATGTTATTAATTAAAATGAACTAAATTTAATGATATTAACTAAATTTAATCATAGATATACATATAAAATTATCATAAGAACTCTTTGTACTAGACGTGCCGAGAATAACGAATGTTATTAGGTCAATAAATATCATTTATCATACTATCCGTGTGCAAAATCCGTCAGACATTTTTTTTTTTGTATTTTTAGAAAGAGTTTTATGGTCAAGCGCTCGGCTAATTTGAGATATTTTTATTAAGGCGAATACAGGGGTCAGTGTAGTATTAAAATAAACTCTGGCGATGACAATCAACCCTCTTGCCGCCCACGAGTTGTGCCCTTAACAGATGTGTACTGGCATAGATGCCGTGAATGTATCGACAGTGTCCGAAAGTTTAGTGTCCCAAATGACAATTACCCGTATCGATTCGTGTGAAAACTTATCGTATTGTGTTTTGTTTACGTTTCACTGCGAAGACGACAAAAAAATGAAAGTAACGCTTTGCAGACAGAACAATAATATCTTATTGCTATAGCTATATCGAGCAGGTCTTAGGTATAATATTGGCAAGCTGCACCTCAACAATCATAGTCTGATGAAATAGCAAGTTTTAAAAAAATGCGAGAAAATTTTCATAGTCAGTTGCTACTTGCTACAAAAGTAGATCTGTGTGCCAAGCGCCTAAAATTCTACTTATTTGTAAGTAGAATTGACGTTGCGTGTCTTTATTTGTAAAGACACGCAACGTCGGTGAACCCGCAGCATCTATTCCGATACATTATCCTTGTCTCCCTTTAATGTTAGTGAATTGCCTACAGGACCTCTGCTTTAGAAAGAAAAGTTTCCTTTTACAAGAGCAGAGAAAATTACAAAGGATTAGAAAACATTTTTGTAGGAAGCGGCAATTGAGAATAATTATTAAAGATCAATGGAAAACTTATTTTATGTTATAAGCGAGACTCGTGTATATTTCACATACTTATTCAGATATGAGAACCACTGAAACGACTTGCTACTAAGACGATTTGCTATAATGATAACTTGAATTTATTTATAAAAGTCTGCGTTAGGGTGCATTCCTAACAGAAGAACGAGTTTTTTTTTTGTTTTCGCCGGGAAAAAATGCATTACGCATACCCTTCCATACGGGGGTATGGGAGGGTTATGTGGGACTCAGTGGGACTGCCCGTGCAGAGCGACTGCACGGTATACCCACTAAAACAACCCGGCGGCACTCCCGCATCGTCTTTGTGACGGAGGACTGGGAATCGGCAGAACCTTGCATCCAGGGAAGAACGAGCTAGTAGAATGGACATCAATTATTACTTAATAGACATCAATCATCGCTCGTCATCGTCAAATCATTTACTTTTTAGATCAATTCTTTTTAAAATGTGATAAGGACTATAGCAATTAAATACATAATATATAGAAGCATCCTTAGGATATAAACTGCATCAACTCTTTTAGCTTCAGAAACCGTAAAAGAGTTTCGCATTCCAAATCCCAGAATTTACCTAACAGTGTCCATTAAGATAACTGATAATGATAAAAAATAAAAATGTAGCGAGAGTGCACTGACTTTCCCGAAAGCGGTCGTAAAGTATGCCGCTCGCGCCTCACAACTTTCAACCAACATGGTGTGGACAACTGCTCCCATTGTGCTCGTCGCAGCTCGTGGAATGTTAATCAGACTCCATGCCTGTCATGTGCGCCTGGTACTTGCATTATAATGTAACTACATAGGTACTATACATATTATTACGTGGTTACATAAACGGTTTAAGTTATTCAGGTACCTAATTTAAGAATCATTTCCACTATTAGTTGTGTTTCACTCTGTAAAAATGCCTTGTGTTATTAAAAAAATATATTTTTTTAGATAAGTATGTAAAGCCTATTTAATAATCAGTTCTAGCAGATTACCTCTCACGCCTCACAATTTTCAACAATGCCTGTCATGTGCGCCTAGTACTTATTACTTGCATTATAATGTAACTACGAGTATGTGCTTTGGACTTTAATTTCAGTTATAACGGATCAGTATCAATTATTTAAAAATAAGTATATGTACTTCACTCGGTTAAAATATCTTGTTGAGAAAAAACGCGTTACGCATACTCTCCCGGTTATGTGGGACTCGAGTAGGAAGAATGCAACAGAATCTCTTGACACTAACTGCGCCCAATGTTTTTACTCATGGACGCGGTAAATGGTAACTAACCCAGATGGATCACGCATAGAGAAACCCTACCATGCGTTAAAACCGTTGGATGTTTAATAATAGTAGTCATGTAATTTAGGTCTCATTTAGGTCTTTCTAGGCGCGGTGATGACAGATGGAGCAAGACGTTGACTGAATGGTGGCCAAGGATAGGCAAACGGAATGTCGGTCGTCCAGCAGCTAGATGGGTGGCCCATATAGTCAAAGTAGCGGGTCCCACATGGACGAGATTGACACAAGACAGGGTTAAGTGGCATAACATGAAGGAGGAATATGTATGTCCAGCAGTGGGATGTAGAAGGCTGTGGATGATGATGTAAAATTTACTTGACCATTCCTATCAACATTTTTAACTTGAACATTTCACATCATATTATGGCCTCTGTGAATATGATTACTTCTTTGAAACAATCCACTCCCATAATTAGTGATGGACATCGCCATTATTCTATTCCAGTTATGGATAACCTGAGGCGGTATTAGTGAATCGATATTACGTATTCCGATTCGATACCTTTCAATTATTCGAATAAAATATAGCTTATTAGGTACTACTATTATTATTATTTATTATTATACCTAATTGATGTGACACAAAGTTCATACACACTTTCAATTATTATGTATGATGAAATGGCAGTAGTAAAGATGTCATCCTACTAATTTATTATAAAACGTGAAAGTTGTGGATGTATGTTTGTTACTCTTTCACGCCTAAACGGGTGAACCGATTCAGCTGAAATTTGTTAAAGAGATAGCTTAGACCCTTTTTTTACATTCATACATTCATGTTTATAATATTACTAATCATAATTTATTCATAATGAAACTGCAACACATATAGGTTGGGTCGTCTGTTCGTTTGTCTATCACTAACATAAAAAAAAACTAGGCACAAAAAAATAACTCTATCGAATATTCTAGTTTCTTAGGACTTAGGAAGTAGTCATTAAAACAATAAATTTAGTACTTAACCACAATGTTATAGTTAACGTCTCAACAAAATCAGCGTTCACACAAACTTTCTCAATGCAAGCATGTTGCAGAAACATGGGCGTAGTAATCTGCACTAAACACTAAAATTAGATGAACATGAACCATGGATTTTCGACGTATTTTTACAACGATTTCCGGTAAGGTGGGTAAAATTAACTTTTAGCCTGTTCAGAAATAGTGTCGACATTTTTTTTTATGTGAGAAGGAAGGAATAATGTCGGCACAGCACCTACCAGAATGCCTATTTACTTATAGCGCACTGGTCAAAAATAAAATTTTCTATGACATAGTGGTAAAGTATTATAAACAGCATTTTTCAACTTTGTCAAAACTAAAATGAATAGCATAAAACTACCTCCTAGAATATATTTCGGCACTAACTCCTACTTTACTGATAGGTTTCGGCTGTGGCTTGTTAGTTACCAGTTACCATCCACTGGACAAAACGATGCCACGGAGCGGTTGTTATTATGACTGTGTTTCGGTATGATGATCGGTGACGCCAGGAAGGGAATCCTTTCTTTTTTTGACCCAGGTTAAAATGCGTTATGCATCATCACCCCACGCCGGGGGTCTCCCCCGCCGAAGATGGGCGCGGCGGGGATAATCATTAAAAAACCTGAGGGTGTTCCTGCGGGACGCCATAATGCCGGGGCAAATGGTACGCCGAACTCATCCGCGGCCCCGAAGGCAGGGAGGTATTTATCCTGCGTTAAGGTAGAGTCTGCTACCATCTAGGCCCGCGTCGTTGCTAACACGCGAGATCTTGGTCAAAGCTAACTTATTAATAAAAAAATAAAGAGGGGAGGGAGAATTCTCAGAAGTGTCAATTCATATAACTATAGGTAGGTAGTAGGTACTAACTATTGTGTGTATTTATAGACAATCTAATAGTAATAATGTGCATCAATGAAATCACATTTATTTATTATCATTGTGATAATGGTAGTTATTTTTAGACGCGGTTTACACAAAAGTTAATTCTGTAACATAGAAATAACAATAAAATGAATAGTGCTCCTAGGAATCGGCTAAACTCCTCACTCCACTTTGTGCACATGTTTTTTTTTTTTTTTTTTATGTGATGAAGTAGAAGACGAGCAAGACGCTCTCCTGATGTTAAGAGATAACGGCTGCCCATAATCAGTACAGTGTTACCTAGGATTTCACAATTATGTGAAATTCTAGGAGCACTGCACCAACGCTTCTTACTCAAGAGTCATGAGATGTTAATACTCTTTAGCCCAGTAATTTCACTAGCTACAGTGCCCTCCTACCGGAGCACAGTGATGTTTGCACATCACTGCTCAGGCGGTAGAATAACTGGCACTGTTGGGGTACCCACCTAGACGACCTCCTGCAAAGGAAGTCTACCCCCGGTAAACCTAACCATTGTGTCATTGTGTCATTGTGAACCTAATCATTGGATTTTAAACATCATAACCCTATTTTTCCCTTCGAGGAAATGCGTTACGTCTACCACCTTTTTTATCCCAGGAAAAATGCGTTACGCGTCGTCACCCAGCGCAGGGGGGCGCAGGATGATATGTGGGACTCACCCGCCGCAGACGGGCGCGGCAAGGATACCCACTAAAAAATCTGGGGGTGACTCTTCCGCCGAAGCACTAGTCCGCGGCCACGCATACCACCCTGCGCTATCGCAAGTCATAGGGTGGTTATGTGAGATTAGGAAGAATGTGAGAGCGTACTTCTGTCGTCCCTATTGAACAGTTCGCTGAAAGGACACCCCGGGGTTTTAGTGGGTACATGGGCGTAGCTATGCTGAAGCAGAGTGAGACGTCTGCCCTACCCTGGCTCTGACCTGTAAGATACTTCAAATTTTCTTGGCGCTCTAAATAAGCAATACTTCATAGTCAAGACTCCACTGTCCGTCCATCTGTGTCATAGAAGCTGCTGTCTTTCACCGCAGAGTGACTCATGAGTGGGCACCTACATCTGCCGGTGTCTCTGGCGGGTAGTCCCACATGACCACCCTGCGACTTGTTATTGCATAGGGTGGTATGCGTAATGCATTTCTCCGGGAAAAAAGGGTGGTTATGTGGGATTCCGGTAAGACATTGGCGACGGAAAACATAACCCTCCATCTGCCTCACTTAGAGGACACAGGAACTAAAGTCACTGAAGTCAAGAGTAACAATCAAGCCTACAATCCTCTTTATGCATACAGTGTGAAGGTTATTCACATTTTTGACTGCGTTAAAATTTAATTTTTATTAAAATTATTTTTTAATTACACTACCTACCTATATATGATAAAATTAATGCATTTTTACCTACTTAAAAACAACACGTACCTACTTGAAAAAAGACTTGCGGAATGTATGATTATAACGCAGCTCTCCAAATAAAATGGGGAGAATCGGGCTCGTTTCTCTTTTTTTTTTGTTGACGCTGTGTAAAAACGCGTTACACTCCCGTCGGGGGACAGAAAGGTTTTGGGTAAGTCTCCTCGTGCAGGACGACTGCACGGGTATACCCACTAAAACAACTCAGCGTCACTCCTGCATCGTCTTTGTGATGGAGGACTGGGAAACTGGCAAAATCTTAACGTACAGACGTCCATCGACGACAGCGTTTAAATCGGCTATCCCCGATAGGTGAAGGGCCCAGGAAATGATTGCGAGTGCTCGGTAGTTCCGATAATCCCTGAGTTTCTAGCTAGTTCTTCTCATAGAGGTGCTTTGCGAACGTGTTGTAGAGTTTTAAAATGGACAGAAATGTAAAATTTACTTGCAAAAATGATCCATTGTTTACCTTATCTTATACCTAAATATAATTTTGATTTTTTCTTTTGAGTTCCCGCCGGCGCGGTTTTTGAAACAAAAGGATGGGTAAAACCATTGGACATAACTATTATTATTGTAGGCTATAGTATATTAGCAATACCTATAAAAAAACCTAATGAAATAATGATATGGCTGCTGTAAAGAATTAAAACACGCTTTTAAACGAAAAAGCAGTAGGTGTACATCTCGTGACTGATTTTATTGTAAACACATAGATTTTAGAGATTTAGAGTTCAAATAAACAGTGCAACATGGAGGTAATAAAGTTTTTGTCATTACGTACATTTGGAATTGAGATGTGTGAGCTTTGAGCAGAGTAATAATTGAGGTTTATACTTCAACATGTGCAGAGTATTAGGTCTGTACATTCCTTACCTAGATTAATAATAAAAATGAAAGATACAGGCGTCTCGCAAAATGGACCGCTACTTCTGTGCAAGTCGGCAGGCCCTAGTTTGGCTAGTTTCTACAGTATCTTCCTTTTTTTTTTAAATATATAAAGTACATTCTAAAAAGAAATAACTATCCATTTCATACACTACATTTCAAAATAATAATATTTCTACCTCTAACATAAAAATTATAATATCACCTATAGGTAATGTATAGGGCATCCTTGGGCGAGATGGGGCGATGATATCCGGAGGGTTGCTGGGAGTGGTTAGAAGAGAAAGACAGAGGACCGAGTTAAGTGGTGTGCCATTGTGGAGGCCTATGTCCAGCAGTTGGACGAACATAGGCTGATGATGATGATAGGTAATTTTGTTAACTGTTCATTGCAGCTAATTTTAGGAGTGGCTGCACTAATTATTTTTGGGTTTTTACTGGCAGAGACAGCCGACTTCATATGGAAGGACTTTGTTCCACACAAGACTATAATAGGTTATAACAATTGTGAAAACATGTGAATAAAATTTAATTTGATTAAAAATTAAAAACTTTTTATTGACTTTTTATTGCCTGCATGGGGAAATTAAACCTCAACTTTTTTAATCTTATTAATATTATAATCGTGAAAGTTTGTAAGAATGTATGGATGTCTGGATACTTGATGTTTAATGTTTGTTACTCTTTCACGCCTGAAGAGGTAGGGCTTGTTCACGTGTACGCGCGGGCGCGGGCGCGAAATATCAAACATTTGACGTGCTATGAAAGTGTTCACGTACAACGCACGTGCGGTGTAAGCAAAGTCTGTCGCGCCCGCGTGATATAGCGTGAACAAGCACGTAGACCGATTGAGCTGAAATTTGGTATAGAGATAGCTTAGACCCTGGAATAAGTACCCATGTAGTTTCAAATATAAAATTGACAAAGAATATTTAACTGAAGTTGATTATATCAGGGATCTGGGTGTTACTGTCGACTGTAAACTTCGTTTAAACAAACATATTGATGTTATTAGTTCTAAAGCTTTTAAAAGTCTTGGGTTTGTACTACGCAACTGTAAAGATTTTAAGAATCCTAATACCAAAATTTTACTTTTTAACTCCATTGTACGTAGCACTTTAGAATATTGTAGCATCGCATGGAATCCTCATTACGATATCTATGTAAAGCGACTAGAAAGTGTACAAAAAAGATTTTTGTGGCATCTCACTTATTCCTGCAACATGGGCAAAACTCTCTCTACCCTCTCTCTCTGTCTTTTGCACTACGAAGAGAGGCTATCTCACTTTAAAATATCTTCTTTATCAGATCGAAGATGCATGCATGATATTATTTTTCTGTATAAGTTAGCTAATGGCATTCTCGATACCCCTGATCTTTTATCCATGTTGAAGATTTCAGCGCCTCTTAAACTGCCTCGATTTTCTAGCTATAAATTGTTCGTAGACACTCCATGCAAGTCAAACCTTGGACAGAATGCTCCACTCAACCGTATTGTTAGAAAGTATAATTACATGTCTAAAAACAAGCAATTTGATTTGTTTGGATTTAGTATTTCACAGCTGAAAAAACACATTTTGCACTATCTGGATCATAATCAATTGTAATTTATATATATATATATATATATATTTTTTGTATTGCATTCAGTAATCTATTATAATTCTTTAATGAAATTTCAATATAATACTGTAAAGACTTAACTAATGTTGTTTTTAGTAAGTTACTTGCAAATTATTATGCATGTTGTCTGTGCCTATAATTAGGGTGACATTTATCATGTTCCTTTAAAGATTTATGTTAGTTTAAGATTGCCACGATGTACACCCTGTTGGTACTCTACTTAAATAAATAAATAAATAACATATAGGCTACAGTACAGTGGGTAAAACCGCTGAGCGCAGCTAGTATTATAATTATAAAAATGTTTGCAAGTGCATAGATACATAAATAATTCAATTATTTTTTATTAGTACCCTCCATTATCCTACCTACCAAACCTACCTCAATTTTTGCTTTAATTTCCTCATGCACATAATAGGTAGGTAAAAGGGCGCCATTTTTGGTCAATAGCATAAAAAGAAAACTTCCACATTATAGTGAATAGGTATACCTAATTGATATTATTAAAATTGAGTTATAGGTACTCAAAATAGAAGTGAAGAGTGCGTAAATTTAAATTGAAACAAATTCCTACAATATTTTCAATATCTTAGATTTTACCTACATATTATGATAGCAAGTGACGATTAAGTAATGCCGTTTATGTTTGATAATGCACATTATTTATTGTGTTAAATGTGAAAACTGCAACTTAAATCTTGGTTATAAAAGTCAAAGCAAGGCTTGACCCTTGGCTTCATAGTTACCTATGGATAATATTCATATTAGTTTTGAAAACTTTACACTTTTTATGAATTTGTGTTGTGTAAATATGGCTGGTATTGAATATGCTATTAACACATTGACTACGAAAAACACAATAGTTGTGTTTTTGAGGTCGGAATGCATCTGCTGATGCACACACATTATGTTTTCATCTTTTCGTCAAAGGATTTTTCCATACAAAATTAATTTCAGGCCCCAAGTAGTTCTTAAAAATGCCACCACAGCCAAAGTGTAAGAGATAAGCCAATGATTACGAACATACAATATTCGCTACTTCTATCCTGGATGGATAGACAAGCACCAATAGATTGTGGCTAATTCTAAAAAATATAGGTACCTATAGAGATTTTTTTTTTTTTGTTATAGAAACATGAATGATAAAGACTGTCATCTCTGTACATTTTTTAGCATTATTTACATACTGAATCAAATTCCATATAGTGAAAGACAATAATCTCTAATCTTGAACAAGATAGAAAAGGAAAGTGACTCTTGTTACTGTGACTGTTTTTGGTTGATTTGAATTGCCTGCAAAAGTCCTAAACAGCACCTTAAATTTTGATTTCGGACAAATCAAAATTGGTCACACATTAGGAATGTCTGTTGATCTATGTATGTGCTAGTTCTATGGGTAAAATGCTACTGTTAGTACCTACTATTGGCGCTTGTCTAAGCCTGCTGATTTCTGATAACAGTATGGTGGAACAAAACTTACCAGCAAGTGGGTGTGGCGTTATCCACGGTGTCCTGATTGGCCTGCGAAGGAGACTCTGCTCCCCGCGCGCCACCCGCCACAGACGAAGCCGTGGTGACTGTCTCCGCTCCCTCACTGCAACACCATCTCTCGCAAGCACGCGCACTACTGTCCACAAACCACTGACACCAGTTGCATATCCAACACTATCACACCTCCGCGACTATCCTGCACTCCCGACCACCGCTACACCATCCCACGACACTAATTCACGCCCCGCACGATCACAACACTCCGACAAATCCACTGAAAAATGGCAACCTTTACACGCACTGAAACGATCCCGAATCACCGCACTCGGTACTCCACCATTTATTACTGCAATATTTATAAACTTTCACGGTTTAATTATAGACCAGACGTTACTATTAACGTTAGAACATAATAAAAGCTAAGAAAATAATATTTATAAATAGCTTCGGATTATTTTGATACAAATCTATATCGGTCTATCACTCCATACACACCCCTGAAACGGGTGCCGAGGATCCTCTTCTTTCTTTTAACGATACGTTTAACGTATGAAAAATAGCACGGACAAGTTAATAAGACTACAATTAAATGACCTACACCCTGATAACTACAAAGACATTTTGTAGCAATGACAGCGGATCCGTATCGGCTTCACAGAACCTATAGAAAAAAATCAACATGTCGCCTGAATATTGCAAGGTGTTTTATCATTGACACTTCAAAATCGAGATAAAGGGGCGTGGTCAACTCGGAAATAATCGATTTCAAATTATAATCGTATTGATTTGTATTTTTACAATAGCTATGTACTTTAAAAAATAATATAATAATATTATTAATAAATACTGTGCGAATAGAATGTTACTTTAAGAATTATAATGTATTTTATTATATGCCTTGAGTTAAGGTAGTTCTAGTACATAATACAATAAATATATATTTTAACCAACCTTACTGCTCAAAAAAAAACTCGTAGCTCGCATAAAAATACCTTTCGATTCTCAATAATTAATATTTCTCAAAAAAAAACTAGAAATGGAATTCCCAAGTGTCTCTACTTATATAATATCAGGGGGATCACATCATCGTGTCCACCTGTGAGACAAAAAACAGCTTACGGATTTACATTATTTTATAAAAATACGCGATATATTGATGATTTTAGGTCATAAACTAGTTGAATATCATTGTATTGTCTCAAATTGCTTTAAATTTTTGAAAAAAAAACGAAACACATAGGTATTATTGTCACAGTGAAGCAGTTTGACAAACAACATAAACCAGCCACGCTGAAAGGGACGAAAAAAAATAGGTTCTCCTTTTTCTTCAGACAGAATTTTCCCTATTGCCATCACACTCACACATAAAATGGGTACTTCTAGTTGTATTACTTCTGTGTATAATACAAATAAATACTGTTCATTGATATAAAATTATATATAAATTTTACAAAAACTTAAAACTACATACAAGGGTGGATCCAAGATTTGTTTTTGGGGGGGGGGGGGGGCAAGGTGCAGATGGGCAAACATTTTTTTTTACTACGAAAAGTGTGTGTTTAGCTCGCTCTGAACAGTTAGAAAATTAAGATAACCTAAATAAGTGTGCGAGCAGCTTGCGGCAGGCCCCGAGAAAAAAAAATCTTGACCATGAAATATGTATGTGCAAAATTCGTAACTCCACAATGATTCTGGGGGGTCCATGGCCCCCTGGCCCTCCCCCTAAATCCGCCTATGATACATATACTATGACAATAAAATTCACAAAGTTCCTAAGGCTTGCAGCACGCTGCTCACGCACATTATTTATTAATTGCTCCAGATTAAAACATAATATCTTGCGTGCCTCCAGTAAGTTGCACACGTACTTTTTATGTTCAATATTAAAAATAAATACGCTCGTCCATCTATACAATCTAAGTACCTACATAATAATATTATGTGATATAATTTTTACAATAAAAAGGCCGTTACAACAAGCTGCTCTTACGGACTTTTATCGATTGATCTAGAATCGATAAAATAATTTTATATTTTGTAAGTATCATCACTATTTGTCTATTGATTGCTTGTCTATGGTGACCGCTGACAAAAATATGCAAATGTCAATGTCAGCTGTTAGCGATTGAACGAAGGAACGATTTCATACTTTTTCCGGTCTTTCCCTTCACTGCTTCAGTATTTCGCCTAAAACAAGCACTTCCACCTGATAACAATGATAACTTACCTACTATCTTACTTCCTACTAATATTATTAAATATGTGAAAGATTGTTAGAATGTATAGATGTAAATATGTGAAAGATTGTTAGAATGTCTGGATGTTTGTTTGTTACTCTTTCACGCCTAAACGGGTGGACCGATTGAGCTGAAATTTGGTATAGAAGTATATAGTGGAGTCACTAAGCGACAAAAATGGGTCAAACCTGTTTTTTTCATGCAGAAGCATGAAACTTGGCACATTGATTTCTAATATAAAAATAGGCTGATTTCGATCGGTAGCCCTCGGTAGCACCCCCTCTAGCAGCGATGAGGGGGGTTGGAAGGGGCGCTCCACCCGGCTTCATTTTAAAAATTCTGGGAGACCACACATAGCTAATAGGTCAAGTTTGGTATCAATTTCGGATAAATCGAGGACGTAGATTTCATTTCTGGAATAAAAAAATGACATTTGTGATGATTTGTTTAACAAAAAAATTAAAAATTAGAATTACGTAACTTCGTTTTTATTGTTCAAATTACTGTAAATTCAAAAATACTAGTTTTTTTAATAAACAAAAAATATGTTAATAAAGTCTAGTTTATGTGGATTAAAAAATATATAATTTTATATTACTTTTTCTTAATAACAAACCGCATAAAAAAATCTTTTGCTGTCCCGGGCCGCAATTTTCTTTTAACCGCCATGAAAAGGGTTGTTAGTAAAAAACTTACTATTTCATGCTGAAGTTTAAATGTCTCTAGTGTCTTAAAAAAAATTGTACGAGTAAATGTTTATAAAAATAATATAACAGTTCTATTTTATTTAATCTACTTGAAATAAACTTTTAAAAAATATTTATGTTTATCACAAAATATTACTATAATTTAGAATTAAAGTGCCTCTAAATAAAAAAAACTAAGAACTAATTTTGTGTTATAATTTGGTTAAAAACCCATAAAATGCGTTTTTTATTATCAGAAATGAAATCTACGTTCTTGATTTATTCGAAATCGATACCAAACATGACGTATTAGCTATACGTGGTTTTCCAGATTTTTTAAGTGAAGCTGGGTGGTGCGCCCCTTTCACCCCCCCCTCCCCGCTGTCAGAAGGCTGGTTACCGACGGCTACTGATTCTAAACGGCTTATTTTAACGTAAGGAATTGTAATTGTGGCAAGTTTTAAACTTCAGCATGAAATAGTAAGTTTTTTACTAACAACCCTTTTCATGGCGGTTAAAAGAAAATTGCGGCCCGGGACAGCAAAAGATTTTTTTATGCGGTTTGTTATTAAGAAAAGTAATATAAAATTATATATTTTTTAATCTACATAAACTAGACTTTATTAACATATTTTTTGTTTATTAAAAAAAATTGTATTTTTGAATTTACAGTAATTTGAACAATAAAAACGAAGTTACGTAATTCTAATTTTTAATTTTTTTGTTAAACAAATCATCACAAATGTAATTTTTTTATACTAGAAATGAAATCTACGTCCTCGATTTATCCGAAATTGATACCAAACTTGACGTATTAGCTATGCGTGGTCTTCCAGAATTTTTAAAACAAAGCCGGGTGGAGCGCACCCTCCACCCCCCCTCCCCGCTACCAGAGGGCCCCTTCCATTAGGCTACCGATCGAAATCAGCTTATTTTGACATAAGGAATCAATGTGCCAAGTTTCATGCTTCTGCAAGAAAAAAACAGGTTTTGCACTAAAGTCCCCCACTAATAGGTTAAACTCTGGAATAACACATAGGCTATTACAGTACCTACAACGGATAAAACCGCTGAGCACAGCTAGTATACTAATATATTTGAGAAGCTCAATCTCATCTTGTTGTGTAAATAGCAAATCTTAGGGATCGGGGTCAAATGACTTTCAAAAAAGTGTTCTTAATCATAATGACAGTTTTCACATAGAAGTATTTATCTTTAAAATATTATTAAACTTTATTCAGAACTCAATATTACGTTTACTGTGTGATCAAAATAGGGAGAGAGGATGGATTATGGCAAAGCTGGGCAAAGCGCTTCTTTTAAGGCTTCGTACTTTCATTCGTCTTCTTCTTCGTTCGTTCATTCTTTTTCGGTACAATTTTTTATGTTCCTTCATGCTCTTTGGTTCCTTCTTCTCATTCACTTTGTGGAATACTTCAAAATCTCTCGAATGTCAGTGTCAACGGGCCCGGCAGACGTGTGGCGCGTTTTTATTATTCGTTATTTTTAGTTTTTGAAAATTGTTATATTTAATTCATTGTGAAATGAAATACCAAATTTAAAGTTAATTATAAAATAAGAACAACATATTTCTGTGTTGATAGATCTCATTAAAATGCCGCCTCACAATAAAACACTGCATCTCATTGCTTCGAAACTCGGACTGGGGGAACATGAAAGAGTTTTAGGGTAAGAAATAAATAAACGAAAAAATAATTAAAAAACTTTTTTGCAATATATACGATTAAATACAAAATTAAACTCTTATAGTTTATCTCTTATTGTTTTGTTATTTTCATAATAGATCCGCTTTCACCATAATTTTTTTTAAAAACCTTGTTGAAAAAGTGTTTGTGAAACTATGAAATGAAATATTTTTAGGAAAGCAGCGGAGTTTGAAAGGCTGCTGCAAACAAAATCTACAGCTGGAAGCAACATGACTGATACAGGCAAAGTAGCTATTTGTTTGGATTTGGCTGCTGGATTGCTTGGGGCAGATTTAGATGTGGTAAGAACATTACTATCATAGAATAATTTTAGTTAACTAAAATTTCAAATTATGAACTTTAATTATTATTTATGGTATGATTGGGTTATTTTGGGTCTATAAAGGATAAGTTTGGCTCTAAACTAAATACAAGAAAAACCAGGCAGGTATAGACATAATTTGTTGTTAAGCATAATTTATTAAGTGTTTATTTAATAAATTAAATCAATGATTTTAATTTGTGTTTTTTAATTTAGATAAAATCATAATACCAAAGTCACCCTGTGGTATGATTTTGTTTAGGCTGTTCTGTCCCACTGCTGGGCAAAGATCTCCCCCAAATCCTTCCACTTATCTCTTTCCTCTGCCTTTATGGCCCACTGAATCCGAAGCACTGCAGGTTGGAAAAAATACTGCAGCAGCATCGAAACTGGTGCACAGGCAAACAGGGTAAGAAAAATTTTTGCCTCTCAAAACACACACAGTCTAGGATCGCTTCGAAAGGAGGACGGGTCCTACACGAAGTCGTCGGCAGAAACAGAACGTCTCCTACTGGATACACACTTCCCGGGGTGCGACTTTGTACAGGAAGTAGGATGGCATGACAGCTCCAATGTTCCCACTGGTGAAAGTTGGAGCTACGCCAAGAAGGTAGTGACTACGGATAAGCTACGATGGGCCATAAACAGCTTTCAACCCTTCAAGGCAGCCGGTAAGGATGGAATCTTTCCTGCACTGCTACAATGGGGGGGTACACTTTTAATAAACACACTAGCACCGATGCTGACAGCCTGCTTGGCATATGGGTATGTGCCAACAGGATGGAGGGAAGTGGTGGTGGTGTTTCTGCCTAAACCAGGTAAGAGCGACTACACAAACGCGAGGTCTTTCAGACCAATTAGCTTGACATCGTTCATGCTCAAAACCCTAGAAAGGCTCTGTGAAAGAGCTTTGAGGGAAACTGCGCTAATAGACATACCTCTGCACCGCAATCAACATGCGTATAGCTCAGGTAAATCTACAGAATCTGCCCTCCACAAGGTGGTAGGGAAAATAGAGGAAGCACTACAAAACAAACAAATCTGCTTAGGCACTTTTATAGATATAGAGGGGGCCTTCGACAGAACCAGCTTTATAAGTATAGGGACAGCCCTCGCTAGACATCGAGCAAACCCAGTACTAATAACCTGGATAGAGAACATGTTAAGTCAGAGAGCCGTGCGAACAGTGGGTGAGTCACAGGTGGCAATAGTGGCGAGAGGCTGTCCGCAAGGGGGGGTCCTCTCGCCCCTACTGTGGAACATGGTAATAAATGACCTAATCACCAAACTTAATGCACAGCATTTCTATACCATAGGATATGCGGACGATTTGACCATCCTGATACAAGGTAAGCTAGCAAATACTGTGTGCGACTTAGCACAATCGGCGCTGCGTATAGTGGAGCGCTGGTGCACAGAATACGACCTAGCGGTAAATCCTGGTAAGACAGAGTTAGTAATGTTTACGCTCAAAAGAAATCTTGGCGAGTATAGACAACCTAAACTCCAAAACATCGAACTCCAGCTATCAGAGCAGGTAAAGTATCTAGGTGTAATTCTTGACAGGAAACTGACATGGAACGCACATCTAGAGACAAAGATAGAAAAATCAAGTATCATCCTATGGCAATGTCGTAGGATGATCGGTAAAAGGTGGGGCCTAACCCCGAATAACACACTGTGGCTTTATAAGATGGTGATACGGCCATTGCTTTGCTACGGAGCGGTAGCATGGTGGACCAAGGTAAACCAAGTCTCTGCTATAAACAAATTACAAAAATTCCAAAGGTTAGCCTGCCTAGCAGCAACGGGGTGTATGAGGACCACGCCTACTTCTGCCTTGGAGGTAATGCTGGACCTTCCCCCCCTGCATCTGTTTATCAAACAGGAAGCCACAATGGCAGCGCTGCGCCTGTCCACACTAGGCCTATGGTCAGCAAATGGCACGCCACATACGGCTGGTTTAAATGAGGCGTATGAGGAAGCGCCAATTCTGAGGGCTGCCAATGACAGAATACCTAAACAATTTACATTCGACAAGAAATATAAAATTCAACTTACAGAAGATAAACACCTATACGAAGGCCTTAATCTGAAAGAGCTTAGGATCTTCACAGATGGGTCAAAAACGAGCTCGGGTACGGGTACAGGAGTCTTCTCTGAGGATCTCAACATCAATATCGCCGAGCCCCTAGGAGTACACAACACTGTCTTCCAAGCGGAATGCATGGGTATACTCCTAGCAGCTAAAGCCATTGACAACAGAAAGGTAACACAAAAATCAATAAGAATACTATCAGACAGCATGTCGGTACTACAGGCACTAGGCAGTACGTGCATCAGCTCAGGGCTGGTACACAACTGCCATCAATTACTGTCAAAGGTAAGTCTGACAAACAATATCACACTACAATGGATTAAAGGACACAGTGGGTCAAGAGGTAACGACGCGGCGGACGAACTGGCAAGAAGGGGATCGGATGCCAATGCTGTGGGCCCGGAGCCCATACTTCCGATCCCTTTCAACCAGGTCCGCAGCATCCTTAGAGATAGAACCCGTAATCAGCACTCCATAAACTGGAGAGAACACACCGAATGCAGACAGGCAAAGGAAGCCCTACCTGAGGTAAATAGCCGACTAACACGAGCGCTCCTCCGTATGAGTAAACCCCAAATACGGATGATGACAAGTGTCATCACAGGGCATGGCGCTTTTAATAAGCATCTCTTTACTATAGGGATTACTGACAGTCCTCTTTGCAGAGCATGCCTGGAGGAGGAAGAGACAGCGGCTCATGTCATTATTGAATGTACAGGAGTGGCTCAATACAGGGCGCAACACCTCGGATCCCCGAGGTCGCTCTCCGAGATCGTCGGCAACCCGCGAGGCGTGCTGAGATTCGTCGGGGAGCTTGGGTGGCTCGAGTGACACAACACCCCACCCGCACGCAAAATGGGCCAGGCGGCCTAATTGCGGAAAACAGCCCGTATACCAATACCAATACCAATACCAATGGCCCACTGAATCTGGTGCACAACCAAATCATCTCGCCATCGTTTCATAGGCCAGCCTCGGCGGCGTCACTTTTCTCCCCCATTCTGTAGAGATCTTTGCCCAGCAGTCATGGTGCATACAATGGTATTATTTAAGAGATTTTGGTTGATTTTTAGAAAACAGCAATAAAATACTCCGGGCTGAAGCCAGCGATGTACACAAACTGTCGTAAAATGGTACAAAACTTGCTGGAGCTCAACACAGAGAGGCTGACTACCTCTGTGCTGTGTGCTGCCTTACAATGCATGGGCGTTCAGGACTTGGCTGATAACATACTGGATGCTTACAGGAAACAGGCTAAAATGGTAATTTATCTTGAATATTTAGCTTACCCCTTGGACACCAGCGCTTTAATTATTTTGAAGTGGTGGTGGATTGAATTAGCATCTTAACATCCTTAAATTAAAACCACTGCACTAGCACTGTACTGATTATGGGCAGCGTTATCTCTTAACATTAGAAGTGTCTTGCTTGTTTTGTACTTCATGACATAAAAAATTAAGGTTTGATTTCGAATGGGCAGTTGCTGTTAAATTTTAAAATCGTATTGTCCATACAAAGCTATTTTTGCACACCACTACTGTACATGTCCTTAAAATTCCTTTTAGCCAGGTTGTCTTAAGAGATTGCTTTATGCGATAAGACTGCAAATTGCTAACCTTTAATTTTTAGTTAGTATTGTAGTCTATTTCCTATATGTATCTTGGTATGCAATAAAGTGTTTTTCTATTCTATTCAAACTATTCATGTAGGTAACTAAACTTCATTATCATTTCAGGAGGTTGATCTGAATTTGCCACAATATGTCTGCATGGCTGTCTACCATGCCTGCAGGTGAGGATTTAAACCTTCAGCTGCTAAATTTTTGTTGTTCTTTAGTTGTTGAATGTGTAGGTAGATTAGGATTTATATTATTAGATTATTATGTAATGTAGGGTAGTTGGAAATAAACCAGTCTTTGTCAGAGATCTCGATGCATAACAAACTGGCATCCTCTCAAAGCAAAATGGTGGGGGCGGTTGGAGCTGTGCACTGAAATCCATTTTTTCTTGACAATTGCAATTTTTTCTTGACATATGGAAAGGTGTAAGGAAATTAATATAAACCGGGGGGTTTTACCGGGAGTAGACTTCCTTTGCAAGAGGTCGTCTAGGTGGGTACCCCAACAGTGCCAGTTATTCTACCGCCTGAGCAGTAATGTGCAAACATTACTGTGCTTCGGTAGGAGGGCACTGTAGCTAGTGAAATTACTGGGCCAAAGAGTCTTAACATCTTATGACTCTTGAGTAAGAAGCGTTGGTGCAGTGCACCTAGAATTGCACATCATTGTGAAATTATGGGTAGCACTGTACTGATTATGGGCAGCGTTATCACATAAAAAAAATTTATATAAAATTAAATAAGGAAAAATGCGTGATTGGTATGACTGAAATTAAATACCTAGGTCATATAATATCACAGTCTGGGATTCGGCCGGATGGCTCACACATTCTGCCTATAAAAACATGCTGGTGCCGCAGAATGTTAAGGACTTAGAGCGTTTCTTAGGGCTAGTAACTTATGTAGGCAACTTTGTTCCAAATCTGTCGGAAAAAACACACAAGCTGAGAGAATTATTGAAGAAGGAGATTGAGTGGCATTGGGATGAAGTGCATGATAAGTGTTTTCTTGATCTGCAGAAGTGTATCACGAACCCGCCAGTTTTAAAGTTTTATGATGTGAACAAGCCGATCACGGTATCAATAGATGCGAGTAAGAATGGTTTAGGTGCTTGTTTGATGCAGGATGGGATGCCAGTTTGTTATGCATCGAGAACTCTGACAGAATGTTGTTATTTTTTGTGTGTTTGCAGCTAAAACTGCACTGAAGAAGTCTGTGTTTTTTAGTAGTATAAAACTACCCTTATATGTATGAAAGTTTTTCTATTTCTAAGTTATCTAAGTATGTCCCAAAAAAATCACGATTTTCCTCTTATTTACACTTGATCACATAATTTGTGAGTAGCGCATCTCTGCCCAAAAGCACACATGAGTCATATCAGCGACAAATTTTGATACATTTACAAATCAAAAAATGCATATCTCATATTTTTTATTATTTATATGATGGCCTAATTATATTTTAAATGATGTAAACTTGTCAACATCTCTATTTCAGAGTAAACAAAGTGAAGATATCAAAGAGTAAAATCACAGAAAAGTCTCGATTGAAGCCAGCCCAGTGGAACAAACTAGATGAAGATTGGACCAAGTTTGTGGACCAAAACTTCACTGGCACTAAGAGGAAAAGGGGCCGCCCTCCTAAGAATGCTACTGAAAAATGTTTGTAAACAAAAAATTTTGCTCATATTTTTATACAATTTTTAAAAGTATAACCAGTTTGATACTTTATAATATGGTTGAGGCATGTTTAAAGATAGAAATTTTTCATATATTTGAGAATGCCATTGTTGTTATTTAAGGTAGCAAATTGGGAATACTTATAAAAATCGTATGAAAATATGAGCAAAATTTTCAATTTAACACATTTCCAAATAGTAAATTTTATCAATTGTTATTTCACAATAAGTTATATCGTGCGAGCGAGACAGAGGCCCAGCGACTATTAACCCCTTCAGAACATTGCATGGAAAATGATAGTAGACAATTATAGTTACTCAGTAACTATATTACCTGTGAACCAAATTGTAGCACAATTGGTGTAGCTTTTAACACACACACACTGTGTTTAGCTCGCTCTGAACAGTTAGAAAGTCCAAATATCCTTAATAATAAAAGCGCGAGCAGCTTGCTGCGAGCGTCGAGAAAAAAATTATAATCTTGACCATGAAATATGTGCAAAATTCGTACCTCTACAATGGTTCTGGGGGGGGGGGCCTTGGGGGGGCCAAAAAATGAATGCCCCCCCCCCCTAAATCCGCCTATGCACACACAAACATTACTAAATTTGTGTGTTATCTTTTGCATGCTTTTGTTCTTTTAAACAAAAAAAAGGTTTAATGCCAAAAAATGAAATACAATTTCAATTTACATTTTTTTCCTTTTAGGATTTTCCCATGTTTTCTCTCAGTTCCCTGTATAATATAAAAAATACTATATTTTTATTAAAAATATTACATACAAACATATTTGACATCCAAAAAAAGCATCTTTCTCATTTTCAGTGGACACAGAACAAATGGAAATCGACCAACCACAAAAAGATGAAGAAATTGAACCCCAAACAGAGCCCTACGAAGACTGGAAACGCAGAATGCTCGAAGCAGCATACGCAGAACTAAAAGAATTTGAAAAAAGAGGAACTCAGAAAGAGGCAGTGAGAGTAGAAAAAGAAGCTATAGTTTTACTAGATGATATGACAAGAAAATCACCGAGGAAAATAGATAAAGAAATTTATATGGACATAGAAAAGACCCCAAGACGGAGTCCAAGAAAAACTCCGCAGAAATTCTCTCCATATAAGACCCCAACCAAGGGAAATGGAGTAAGATTGCTATTTTCATTAGATAAATGAATTAATGGAATTGGGCGTTACGTTGCGGAAAATCCGTGATAATTATTACAGTAGACTCTCCCTAATCCAGATCCTCAGTACCTAAGTTGAAAATGTATTTTTTTTTCCATTAAAATATTGTATACTGTAATCCAAACGCCTGGATTTGGAAGCGGTCTTGTTTTATCCTATGCAGATTAGAGAGGCTCTACAGTAATTAAATATCGATATTTTGTGTTAATTCTGCTCTAAATGGTGGCAGCGGTTTTATGGTGAAAGCACATCTATTCGCATCGACCGCGCCGAAGGAATCGAACTTTGAATTCTTTATATGAAATGTCATGAAACCTCGCACACTTGCCGGAGTCGTCTGAATCGGAGGAAGATTTCCTATACAAAAATTCTTTCAGCGTAGTCGATGCGGATGTGCGAGCACCATTAATCGTCATTGTCGTTGTTCGTCCTTACAAGGGTATTTCCCGGTCGTTCACACCCTCTCAGTCACACTGTTACCGATCGGGAATAAACGTTTCGCTTGTACAGTGTTGACGAGCATAGGCGTAGCCAGCCATGAGCTCAGAGTGGGGCAGTAGTCAAAGTCTAAAATAATAAGTATCTAACCAATGTACCTAACTACCAAACTTTTAAAATTATTTTTTTTTATACAAAAAGGACACTTTCAATGTTTTTATATACTATTTCGCTATTTTATATACATAGACAAACGGACGGACGGACAGTGGAATCTGACTATTAAATATTATGTCCGATTGGCTTATTTCGAGCGCAAAGAAAATTCGAAGTAACATCCAGATCAGAGCTAGGGTGGGCAAGTGCCCCACTCTGACCCACCTTGGCTACGCCCATGTTGACGAGTGTTCCTTTTTATTTCCACTCGTACCAATATCTTACATGAACTAGACTTTTAGCTGTGGTAGTAAAGATGCTATAGGTATAAATCAACACTGTTGACTGGGTATTACTGATCGTGATCGGATTGGATAGAGACCTATAAGTCTAGCTAGGACAGGCCACGTAGCACGCAGAGCCGATGGGGTCGAAAAGTGCTCGAGTGGAGACCACGGACTAGCAAACGCAGCGTAGGACGTCCACCTACAAGGTGGACTGACGACCTTATAAAGGTCGCCGGAAGACGCTGGACGCAGGTCGCTTCCAACCGGTACATATGGAAGTCCAAAGGGGAGCCCTATGTTCAGTAGTGGACGTCCTACGGCTGAGATGATGATGAAGTCTAGCTAAGTTTCAAGTAAACACTTAAAGAATTAGTTAACCCTTAATGCATGAATATGGAGGGTGGGTGATGCATTTGGTGGTGGAATTAATACTAACTATTGTATTTGTATCGTTTGAATTCCTTTAACACCTCTTAAACTTAGTTGGACTCACAAATTAGATCGGAAATAACCTTAGATTGAAAGAAAATGGGAAGATGCGGCTAAGCGCTATCGTTGCTATCCCAAACTTGAGCCTGTTGGATCGGAAAGTATCGGTTGTCGCGCCGAAGTAAAATTGTGCCCCGTGCCTAATTCAAGCGGACCATGTCAGAAACGTCAGTACCGCATCTTCCTATTTTTTGAATCTATGGAAATAACACAAAATATCAATACTTAATTAATAGATTAATGAATTTTAAGTTATTATTTTTAATTATTATTGAATGAAATTAATAATGATATTTTTTAAAACATATTACAATATTTTTAATGTAGTTAGTGTTTTAATAAATAATGAATTCATAATACAATACGAATTGGTTTATTTCAGACTGAAAAAAGTACAAAAAAGAACAAAACATAATTTTTTTATTAAAGGAATATAGTGCCAATAACATTCTTTACTTTTACACTAATGTTATTAATAATGTCGTGTAATAATATACAAATATTTGTACAATAATACCCCGACTTACACTGCCCCGTTTTACGCGAATTCGGAGATACGCGGTTTTTCTTTTTGATACGATTTTTAAAACTATCGCGAGTGTTCTCCATAACTAAAAAACCAAAAACTGCACAACTCACGTTTTTTTTTGATCACCGCGCGCACTGCTTTGGCGTCGATTTACGACAAATTCATTCATTTTTCTCGTCGAATCTCATCATTTGCACATCTATATGAAGCTATGGGATAAAATAACGAATCCCAGTTACACTAACTTTGTGTGTATTTAGAACCCGGACTTCCGCGAATTCGACTTACGTGGTTATGCCTTGGTCCCACTTATCGGGGTATTATGTATAATATGAAACTAACGCAAGAGTTTTTTCATATTAACTATGTAAAAGAGCCTACAAAACTATAAAATTCGGGTATAAAAGTCTAAGTTATTCCTGAGTTTCGGACAATTACGATGTCCTTCACGTACATTTCAGTTGTGGTATTATTTTGTTTAAGCTATGTTAAAAATGTGTTCAAATCTTCTTTCTTTATTGTATAAGTTAAGTTTATAAGAATTTCAATAAAACTCTCGTAAACTATATTACTATCTTTTCTTAAGATTATTTTATTCGTATAATAGTTATAGTCGGGCCGGCCTAAAAGGCCACATTTGACACATCATCAAAATTCCCTTACAGGGTGATCTAAAAATTTTACTTATTTTTCTGTAAATAATATATGTCAACACTTAGCTGAACAATAAATAATATGACAACACTTAGCTGAACACTGAACACTATACTCGAATTTACAATTAACAATTTACGCATTACCATTAAAATTTCTACCATTTGGTAGATTTTTTGACAAATTTTTTAACTTATTACCAAATTCTTATATCATAATTTCTGCCAAAACTACCATTAAATTATTCTACCAAAAACTACCATTGAAATTTCTAGCAAAATCTACTATTCTTTTTTTATCATTTAGTTGATTTTTTACCATAAAAAATCTATCAAAAACTACTATTAATTTTCTACCATTTGGTAGATATTTCTATCATTAAAAATTCTACCAAAAACTACTAAGTAGATTTTTCTACTGTGCATTTTTGAAAACTAACGTGAGAGTAATCCATATTACTATGTAAACAAAACGACTAAAAACTCACGGAAATAATGGTCGGAGCTAGGCTTGATCCTGAGTTTCGGACAATAACGATGTCCTTCATCAGGAGCTCACGCATTTTTCTACCATAAAAAAGTCTACCAAAAACTACAATTTAAATTTCTACCAGAAGAAACGTAAAGAAGGAACAAACATACACGCACGCACGCACGCACGCACGCACGCACGCACGCACGCACGCACGCACGCACGCACGCACGCACGCACACACACACACACACACACACACACACACACAAAATACTCAATTTTTGTTTCAAGTCATTGTTGTGTTTATTTTTAAACTATAAAGAATATGTTATACACATAGCTTAGAACATTGCCGAGTAATAAACGAAAAAATAAACAAACTTCATTAATCCGTTCGGCTACGATGGCACAGACAGATACACAAACAGACAGACAAACAAACACGTCAAACTTATAACACCCCACCTTTCTTGCGTTGGGGGTTAAAACATTAGATGAATAAATAGGACATCCTATACAAGGTCACGTCAATCAGTTTTTGTTTTTAAAACAATAAGGATGCTACCCAATAACATCGCGAAATCGAAATTTAAAATGTAGAATCGAATGCAATTATAACTTGGATTGAATATTTGATCATAAATAAATAACTATATTGCGATTAAAATAAAATATGTTGTTAATATTGTGATTATATTATTGTAAAATATAATGTAATTAAAATAAAATTGTGTAATGTATAGAGAATAAACATATTTTTTTATTACAGGTTTTTTTATAACTCGTGAGATGTTTCTGGCAAAACTAGCCCATGACGCCATTACATGTTTACAAAAAAAACCTATTAGAATTAAAATTAATTAGACTTTATGAATGTTTTCATAAAACTGTATTCGATTCCAACGTGTTTGAAGATCGTATCGATTCATATCCTGTAATCGAAATAAACAAACAATGTCCCAACACTTGTTTGCTATGACTGACATCTGTCAAATGTGGCCTTTTAGGCCGGCCCGACTATAAGTTTCGTATTGCGTCAACGGTATTTCTCTATTGGTAACACCCTGTCGTATAAATTGTTGGCCTTCGCTGCTTTTTATTCCAACTCGAAACCATGCATCTAGTTGAAGAGTAATATGCAATAAATAGATTTCAAAGAAAGATAAAAAATAAAAATATACCTTCCTATTTTTAAAATGTTTTAAAATGAAAAAAAAATGCTTTTTTTAACTCATCAATGTGTGACAACGACGAGTGTATGTTTAACAAAGATGCATTATCGATGATAGAAATGGGATAAGAAATAGCGTTCGTCAACACTACGCGAAAGCTACTTTTTTACAATCGTTGAGGTATAATCCTGCTCTTAATATGGTTAAGAAAATGTTTATTTTTAAGTGATTATACTTTGTAATGTACAATAAATAAATAAATAAATCGTCAAACGAGGAGTCAAGACTTTAGTAGTGTTACCGGTAACGATTAGTTACATATGGGCCGAGGGTCCGAAATAAATGTTTTTTTTTTTTTATTTTTTTTTTTTTTATTAGTGTTACCGTCGGGAACTGCCATCACAACGTTAAGGAACACACCTTAAACTTAGATGTGTGATGTGTTAATTGTTCTATACTGCAAATCCAGTTAAATCATCATATCTAGTTGGCCATGTTATTCACAAAATGGCAAGAACATTTATACTATTTATGTTAATTTCTTCCTCAATATGTCAGGAAACCACAAAGAGTTTGAATAATTTCAAAACTACAAAAATACCAGCGAATAATATCACCCATGATGACATGGTTGTTTTCGACGACCCGGGTAGGCCTACCCTGGCTTATCCAAGCGCCCTCGGTTTCCTGTTCGTCTTCATGGTATTGCTTATTGGAGTGATAATAAGAGCTATTATGCTCTGGACATCATCCTGTCTTCCCTATAGAGTGATCATGTTCACCCTCGGAGGTGTAGCGGGATTCTGTTCCAACAGATACGTCAGTTTTAGACCCTTCGTCCACGTATGCTACATAGACGTAAATATACTCCTGCTGGCGTTTCTACCAACTCTGATCTTCAGCACCTCTTACAGTGTAGACTCTCATTCCTTCTGGAGAAGCTTCCCGCAGATCATCCTTGTAGGAATTCCAGGACCCCTCTTGACTGCAATGATAGTTGCGTTCATGTCCTACTATCTGATTGAAACGTCTTGGAATTTGGCGACAGCTGTGCTTTTCGGGATCGTCTGCTCGCCGATTTATCCAATGGAAGTTGTGAGGCAGTTGAAGGAAATGTCCAAAGGGAAAGGTGTTAGCGTCTTGCTTTTGGGGGAAGGGTTGGTTGGGGATGTGACGGTGATGATAGAGTTTACAGCAGTGTTCGGATACTTAGCTTTGGCTTTGACAGACGCATCACAGATCTCCTTACTTCTTCTGAGGTATTTTGGGGGTGGACTGCTTCTTGGGATACTGATGGGGAAAGTGACAGCTTGGATTCTGTCGATCACGTACTTTGACGTGCTAAACGTGGTGATAGTGACGTTTTCTGGAGCTTACCTGACGTTTTACATCGGAGAGAAGTTTCTATACGTTTCTGGGTTACTGGCGACTCTGATAGCAGGGGTTATAGTGAGTGATAGAAAGTCTACCTTGGCTAGTGAAGTGGAACAGGTGGTGGCGAATTTCTGGAGTATACTGTCACACATGTGCAATACTTTGGTGTTTACTATGGTGGGAGTGGTGATCTTTGAGAAAGTGAGCTACATCATCAGTGTGAGACAGGTGTCTCTCATATTTGTGACTTATACTACGGTTTATTGCTCAAGGTAAGTGCCCACCTAGATTTTTTTAGTACGTAGGTACAATGTAAAATGTTCAGGATAGCTTATTTTGCCTGTTCTAGTTAGCCATCGGTCACTTAGGTACAAATATTTATATGCTCAGTGGGTACAAATATTTGAGTGAAAATCACTGATACCTACCACTTTGGTGCATGTTGTATTAAAGACATTCTTGTAGGCTAGAGCTAGTATTCTTTTATCTGTGGCTAGAGTGACTGCATTAAGGTAGATCGCTGGAAGAAAGCCTAATGTGTTATTCCGTATACCAGGGTCTAAGCTCAAGATTGAGTTAAAGTTTGATTCGTAGAATATGGTGCATTCAACGATTTAGGCGTGTAGAGGTTACTTAATCTCATCCTTACATGCATCAAGCCAAACTTCCGCATTTGTAACTTTAGTAGAAGAATGAACAAAATAAGCACAATACGACGTTCTCGTGAGGTTATCGAAACGTCGGTCTGTCGCAGTAAAATTTATATCATACTATAGATTTGTACCCCAAGGTTGATGGTATATTGCTTCATGACGCCGCTCCTCCGGTACATAGGCTACGGCATGACATGGGAGCACTGCATGGCGTGTGTATGGGGAGGCTTGCGCGGCCCCTTATCTCTGTGCTTGGCTCTCATCGTCTTGGAAACTCCTTCGGTTGCTGATGCTGGAGAGGTAAGATAGTGTTGTTAATTAAGTCAACATTTTACAGTAGGTACGGCCTCGATTGGGATCAAAAGCTTTAATCTTGCAAAGATCTTTATGAACAGGAACAGTTTGTGGACACTGTATTCTTTCTAAATAACCTTAGAACTGTTGGTAGGACCAGTGCAATTTTTTTCGATGTGACTACTCGCATAAATCGGCGCGCAGGCAGACTGGTACAGTTGATAAATTGACTTATAATATGAATAGCGTAGGACGTCCACCCACAAGGTGGACAGATGACCTTATGAAGGTCGCCGGAGGACGCTGGATGCAGGTCGCTTCCAACCGGTACGTATGGAGGTCTAAAGGGGAGAGCTATATTCAGCAGTGGACGTCCTACGGCTGAGATGATGATGATGAGGTTTAATATGAATATGCGCCTAAATTTGAGACATGGCGCAGCTGTTAAATCACAATTGTAGGTTGTGTGGCCAACATATATGCTGCAGTTACTATCCCGTAAGAGCCCTAAAAGGTCTCCAACATGATCTAACAACTGCTCTCTAATTATGTTATAGGCATTATCTTTTCGAATCACAAGACAGGGTAAACCAGAATTTAACAGAAAGAACATACCACCACTGATTCATAGACGTTATTCTTCAGTAGGAACATGCAGTAGAACTACTTTTTTTTGTATAGGTACAACGAAGTAAGAAGACGAGCAACACGCTCTACTGGTGGTAAGAGAAAACGCTGTCCACAATTAGAACAGTCCTACCCAGGATTTTACAAAGTTAAAACTTCTTACTTAAGAGTCATAAGATGTTAAGACTCTCTAGCCCAGTAATTTCACTAGCTACAGTGCCCTCGTCCTCATACCGAAGCACAGAAATGTTTGCACATCACTGCTCAGGCGGTAGAATAACTGGCACTGTTGGGATACCCACCCAGTCGACCTCCTGCAAAGGAAGTCTTCCCCCGGTAAACATGTCAACAAACGGTCTTTTCTAGATCTTCATCATCCAAACAGCCGGCCTAACACTCCTATCGCTCCTTATAAACGCGACGACCATGCGCAAAGTCCTGAAGATCCTAGGCCTAGCCGAGATATCTCTGGCCAAGAAGGCTAACATGACTAATTGTGTGAAGAGAATCATGTTGACTAGAGACCGGTGTATTTCTATGCTGAAGATGGATAAATTTCTGGCTGATGCTAACTGGGATCTGGTGCAAGAAGGTGAGGGTAGTTTTGTCTCTGAGCTTGTAAGTTATGTCGCTAAAATTAACTGGTGGAAATTAAAATATACCTAGGTCCTAGGTACCTACTTCGTGATCTAGGTCTCAAATTATTAGTTCCTAAGAGTATTGTAAATTCCTTATCTAATCTTACAACTACCTAGGTGGTGGTACGGAAAAGAATCAAGGTTTAATTCAACAAAGTCATTGAAGGTTTCCAAACGAGCATGAAAAAACTAGAGTCCGACCGAAACTGGTTTTACGGCCGAAACCGAAACCGAATGTTCGGCCGGGGCTTTAGTTTCGGCCGAAACCGAAACCGAAACCGAAACTCACGTGGTCAAGTAAAAAAATCTTTAAAATACTGAAATTTGGTGCATTTTACCCATTATTCTGCATTAATTAGGACATGAAATGGAAGCACAGCGTAATATTAAGTTTGTTGTATAAGTTGTAATATAAAAAATATATCAATAATATTTTTAATTTTTTTAGGCTTCCGTGGTCAACAAGGAAGCCTTATAGTTTCGCTTTGTCTGTCCGTCCGTCTGTCCGCAGCTTTACGGAGAAACTATAAGTCCTAGAAAACTGTAATTTTGGACAGAGGAGGGCAATGATTAGGGTAAGAGAACGGTTACGAATATAAATATAAATCAATTAATTTAGGGTAGCTTCCAAACTTGTAAAATAGGGATGATATTTTTTCTGGCTGATCCCATTATTTAGGGTATTGTTGAATAGGTATTTTAATGAAGGACATATTTCTAAGGAAATTTTTCGATTTAATGATCCATTTGAAAGATATTTCAAGTTTAATTTTTTTTTGGGTTTCCCCGCCCTCTAAAATCTAAACTACTGGCTTTCAAACACTGTTAAAAATCACGAATATAGTGTCAACCATGAAGTTTCCAGGAAAGCCATAGCGGTTAATATAGTTTTATAAGTTTTAAAGATATCGTTGATGAAAATTAAGGCAGTAGGTATGTATACAATTTGCCAGTTCTACGGAAGCCTACATTGTGCGTAGTCTGAATAGCGCTTGGCCTATTTATTAAAATTAAGTTCTTATAGCAAAATGTTTGTCAGATATCAATTTTGATTATACACAACACTAATTGTTACTGTTATATTAACCCCTTGATTCAGGAAAAACTTCCAGTTCAAATCAAAATTGACATCTATTTCTAGCTTTTTTAAAATAAGGTTCAAATTCGCATGCGCAGGTGCGGCTCGATTGATCCGCTCGGTGACGTACGGGTAAAATACTAAGTATTAGTATTTTGAAATCTTACTAATGAATACTTTGGTTTGTACCTATTTGTACTTAGAAGAATCATCAATCTCTTTAAGGTACCTCTATATAAAAATAATAATTCCTAAAATTGATATTACACGCTTAGTTCCAGTCTCAACAAAGATAATATCAAATCACACATTTAAAATTAACAAACCTATATTACAATTATTAGTCGTCCGCCAAAGCGTTGTCGCGAGAAACGAAGCTAGGCGAGCGTGCACGATAACTTCCGAAGGGAGTTTCGGTTTCGGCAAAAGTTTCGGCCAATTTTGGCCGAAACCGAAACTTTTGCCGAAACTCGATTTTTGGCCGAAAGTCGGCCGAAACCGAAACCGAAACCGAAATTTCGGTCGGACACTAGAAAAACCCCTTCATTAGCATCGTTAAGTACTTTCATCATGTTTGACAGCTGTATCAACCTTTTTAAAACAATAAGACGAACAAGACCAGCCCGATGAAAGCGTTAACACCTGCTGCCCATTAAAACACAGTACCCATTTAGGCACTTGGTAGGTCGTTTGACTCTCAGATCATACATTTTTAAGGTTTTGATAGTGGTAGTCACTAGTTCTTGATACACAATAGGCCCTCAAGTCACTTAACGTGAAATAGTCCTAAACGGCAACTGCGCTCCTGCGGCGCGGCACGGCGCGGTCAAGTATCTTTTTATATGAAAACTAGCTTACCCGGCAAACGTTGTTTTGCCATATAAATAAATTATAAATAATAAATAAATAATAATAAATAAAAAAATATAAATAAATAATAATTTAACTAGTAGTTCGCCTCGAACTGTGACCTCGCAGCCCAATTTCCGTGGTAAACCTTAGACTTTAGGTCTCGACTAAATATATCCTAATACAAGAACTTTAACATTAATATTAAAACTCAAAATATAAAAATTCTGAGAAATTAAAACTCAATAAACCTACGTACTGAGATTTTTTGAATATAATCCTTTTTAGAATTTCGTTCCTCTGAAGGAAAAAACGAAACCCTAATAAATAGGATCACTTGGTCATCCGTATGTCTGTCAAGACCAATTTATACTCTACATCCCGTAGAATTGTATATTTTTACCATAATACACAGGTCTATAGCCGCTTGGTACCCGTTAAATTAAACTTCTGAGTTAACGTAGAAAAAAATACACCCGTTTATCCTTCAAAAACGTACCTACATTTTTTTGACCTTCTGAATAAATCAACATTCATAGGGAACTTGCCGTTACCATATATTTATGAAATTTGGCAGACTATAAGTACACGGCCCGCGATGCATTATGGTGTGCTCGTGCACCTTTATTGTTGAATGTGCCGGCACAAACAATTACTTTAGGTTTTAAAAAGTTATGCAGACTACTCAAATAACCTTACTGCCACCGAGAGATCTCTCAACTCTAAGAGTTCGCTTTGCTCGGTCGATGATATTTGTATGTATTCATATAAATTATGTATTTAAATTATATTTTATCATAAAACGATTCAGCGAGTTTTTTTATTCTATCACCACTTCCACAGACATTGTTACCTGCTTATTATTGTTTATGGTCTCCACTTTCGTGTTTTGCCAGTGGCCGTAGCATGCCACACAGAATCCCGACCAAACTTCAAGAGTAGAACTGTCATCACATACATTCACAAAACTACAATGTATGGTATGACAGTTCTACGCATGACATTTCAGCGGGATCTCGTTTGGCATGCTACGACCACTGTAAAATATTATTTTACTTGACAGCGAGTTATAGTCCGGTACATTGTGTTCGGGATAATTTATACAAAATTTTAGGCAATGTGACGTAGTTATGTCGTCATAATTATATTATATAATATTATATTATAATTATGCCTATACTACTAAGTCCAACTTTGGTTGCTTGCCATTAGCGATGGGCGTAAAATAACGCTATTAATAAGGTTTTTTTTTAAATAACTATTTTACTTTATTTTCATACTACTTAAATTAAATATAACATTATATTTTATCGATCGAGCGAAATGAGGTTTATAAAAAGATTAAAAAAACAGCACAAAACGTGTACTTACCTACATGTATGTGACACCTATTTCAATAGCAAACTTTAGGCGGCCGGACTATAATTGACGCAATTATTGGTATTACGCAATGTACTAAAAAATTATATGAAAATAATTAAAAATAAGATATATTGAAAATATGATAAATTGCTTGAAATTCTCGATTTATTGGACTTTATCGCTATTAATTCTTTAATTTTTCAACTTGCTTGCTCATTTTTGCCTATAGGATCTTTCTCAAACTTAATGTACCTAACAAATTGTGCAAAACATTATAATTTAATCATCTTCATAACTCTACAACCCTTGGATCGATTTGGCTCATTTTCGAACATGAGAATTCTTTTAGCTTATACTACCTGATCGCAAAGTTTCATTAAGATTGGAACTTTGGTAACGTTGAAATTAAGCATTTTCTAAAACTCTAGAACCCTACGACCGATTTGGCTCATGTTCGAACTTAAAAATTCTATGGATTTATATTACGCGTTTGCAAAGTTTCATGCAGATTGGACCATTGGTTTTCCAGTTATCGCGTAACAAACATACATACAAACATACACTTTGGCTAATATATTTGTGTCGCTTATAAAAAATGTGTATATGTTAGAAAAAAAATTATCAGCGCTCCAGTTTTGAAATAATCGTCAGACCTATCGTAAAGACTTTAAGTCACCTATATCTCTGCAACCCTGTAACCTATTTAGCTAATTTTTTCACTACAATTATTCAATTAACCTTCTTAACTTGTGTGTAAAATTTCATTTAATTTGTATTAACCGTTTTCAAGTAAACGTCAACCAAACTTAAGCACCAGAGGTCAAGCGTTAAACTGGTCCAAACGCAGGCATTTCGCGGCTTTCGACTCTAAGACCTCGCTTCGCTCGGTCGATAATAAATAACTAATTAAATGACGATTGATCAGTTTTCGACCGGAGAGGAAAAATAATTAAATTACTAAAATGGCTATTAAAAAATAAGTGTTTATCGTAGAAGGGTGAAAATTGAGGATTGTATGTATTTTTGTATGTTGTATCAAAAAAAAAATAGAAATTAAAAATTTTGTTTAAAAAATAAAAATAAAAATTTAGGGGTGGACTACCCCTAACATTTAAGTTGATGAAAAATAGATGTTGGCCGATTCTCATAGATTTTAATAATAAATAACTAATTAAATGACGATTGATCAGTTTTCGACCGGAGAGGAAAAATGATTAAATTACTAAAATGGCTATTAAAAAATAAGGGTTGATCGTAGAAGGGTGAAAATTGACGATTGTATGTATTTTTGTATGTTGTATCAAAAAAAAAATAGAAATTAAAAATTTTGTCTAAAAAATAAAAATAAAAATTTAGGGGTGGACTACCCCTAACATTTAAGGGGATGAAAAATAGATGTTGGCCGATTCTCATAGATTTTAATAATAAATAACTAATTAAATGACGATTGATCAGTTTTCGACCGGAGAGGAAAAATGATTAAATTACTAAAATGGCTATTAAAAAATAAGGGTTGATCGTAGAAGGGTGAAAATTGAGGATTGTATGTATTTTTGTATGTTGTATCATAAAAAAATAGAAATTAAAAATTTTGTCTAAAAAAAAAAAAAAAAAAATTTAGGAGTGGACTACCCCTAACATTTAAGGGGATGAAAAATAGATGTTGGCCGATTCTCATAGATTTTAATAATAAATAACTAATTAAATGACGATTGATCAGTTTTCGACCGGAGAGGAAAAATGATTAAATTACTAAAATGGCTATTAAAAAATAAGGGTTGATCGTAGAAAGGTGAAAATTGAGGATTGTATGTATTTTTGTATGTTGTATCATAAAAAAATAGAAATTAAAAATTTTGTCTAAAAAATAAAATAAAAAAAATTAGGGGTGGACTACCCCTAACATTTAGGGGGATGAAAAATAGATGTTGGCCGATTCTCATAGATACCGGATAAGCACAAAAAATTTCATCAAAATCGGTCAAGCCGTTTCGGAGGAGTATGGCAACAAAAACTGTGACACGAGAATTTTATATATTAGATGCAAGGGACATACCGCACCGCAAGGGCTGGGCGCGGCATTATCATTCAGGCATTTCAAATTACTTGGCCGCGCCGTGCCGCGCCCTGCGTCGCGCCGCTGCAGTGCAGTTGCCACTTAGTGCGATTTCGCCTAAAGTTTTATGACTTGAGGGCCTATTGTGTATCAAGAACTGGTGACTATCACTATCAAAACCCTAAAAATGAATGTCCTGAGAGTCAACCTTTTCTCCTAAACAGGTACAACAATAAAACACCCCTACAGACTGCAAATGAGTCGCGACGAGGACAGTGACGACGATACATACATGGGCTACCATTACACCACGTGTCCAGATTGCGAGAGGGAGATACCTAATGAGCCGACGAAGAAGGAATTTGCGGAGATGATGCGGTAAGTGGACACTTAGCTTTTAAGTACCAGTTCACAATGATCGGAAAAGAATCGGCTGAGAAGGATTTGGTAGTTGGTAGGATGCGGTAATTTAAAACTTAGACCTTTGGATGAGAGAGAAATGTGGAAAAGGCTCCGCGAAAAAAATAAGTACAGAAATTTTCTATGTAGTTCAATGAAGCTCTTTGATGTAGTTTTCTTTCGTTGCCGCTGGAGGTAGCGAATATAGCTAAGGTTTGAATAGGTTTTTATAAATCGTTTTTCTTGCCTCCCTCGTCTATATTACAAGCTTTTATTTACTTTCACCTGTCTGTTGTCTGTCTGTCTGCCTGTAATCAAATTTTGGAAATTTAATTTGATCCACTTCCCGATTTCTGATTGAGCTGAAATTTGGCATGCATGTATCAATCGGATTTCGGATGAGCTGGAAGATGGAGCAGGAAGGTGGACATAAGAACTTCGTAATTAAACGACGCAACCCCATCGAGTATGGGCTCACTTGATTCGTCTTGACGAGTACTTTGGTGCTAGATGGTAATAATAATTAAAGCTTGTTTTTAAAGTTTTTTTTAAATTTCACTTGTTTCTTTCTAGGGAAGCAAATCAACGTGTATACAAAGCTCTCAAGATATCGTACTGGCGTCAGTATGAGCACGGTAAAATCAGCAAGGACGGCGTCAGGTTGCTGGTCCAGGCGGTGGAAGTCGCCGCGGATTCTGGAGACGGTAGGGTTAATATCGACCAGCTGGGCAGCTTGTGGAGGCCTAAGGTATTTATATGATTTCTAAGGTTTTAGCTGATAGTTACCATACCACCACCATATCTAATTTTAAAGCAACATTCAACAGCCTTCTAGTTCCTTCTAGATCTACCACCATAGATACCTACCAAATTGGACCCATCTCCAACACAATTTGACTTTACCAAGACTTCAGCGTTTGTATTGGGTCTCAAAGAAATCTGGCTTAGAGCAGCATAAAGAATAAAGACCAATCTTCTTTTAAGTATGATGGAACATGGTTTGAATTTTTATCAAGACTCCCAAAGAAAATCTGATTAGTAACTTAAGGCAGCATGAACCTCATCATAAAGACAGTTGCCAATCTTCTTCATCAGTTTATTAAGACAGTAGTACCATCTGTACACAGGCTCACGCGGCGTCGTTCATTCCTCATTCGTCTCCCAAGAAAATCCTGCTTAGTAACTTAGATCAGAATGAACTTCATCATAGAGACAGATCACCGAGATAGTCCATAAGACAGTTCTCCAATCTTCTTCGTAGGTTTATTAAGACAGTAGTCCAACTACTCGTATACACACAGGCTCACGCGGTGTGGCTCCGTCGTAAGTTAGTAGGCATGATGACGGGCGCCACGTCGGGCACGCATGTCCCGCACGGCGCGTGCCGCCGCCGCTGCCACGCCGTCATATCCACCGTGTGGTTCGACGGCGTCATCTACCTCATGATACTGGCCAACACGCCTGTTATACTCTCCGAGGCAACTGGACTGATGACAATAGACCACAGCAGATATCATCATCATCCACTAATTTGAATCATTATCATCCACTAATTTGACAAACCCTAAAGACAATTCCCAAAAGTGACCGAATTAGAGACTAACTACACAATATTTCTTAGTAGTTCTTACCATATGATCGGAATCATGACTAGTTGCACTAACAGTGAACAGTTTCCTAGACTACCAGCATTACCTACTTCATTTTCAGATCTAGTAGCTCCGAAATGACTTGAATTAGGTTTAGGTATGACGGTTCATGGTACTCCAACCCACTCCATTCCAGCATTTTCATTGTGGTTCCATGAAATCCTGCTTAGTAACTTGGCTAGCATGAACTTCATCATAGAGACAGATCACCGAGATAGTCCATAAGACAGTTCTCCAATCTTCTTCGTTGGTTTATTAAGACAGTAGTCCAACTACTCGTATACACACAGGCTCACGCGGTGTGGCTCCGTCGTAAGTTAGTAGGCATGATGTCGGGCGCCACGTCGGGCACGCAAGTCCCGCACGGCGCGTGCCGCCGCCGCTGCCACGCCGTCATATCCACCGTGTGGTTCGACGGCGTCATATATCTCATGATACTGGCCAACACGCCTGTTATACTCTGCGAGGTGGCGCTCCAACCGCCCGTACCAGCTGGAGCTATGCTGGCTATTAAGATACTTAATCTGTAAGTATAGTGGAAAAATCTAATTATACAAGCGATAATTATGTTAAAGCAATTCAATTCAATTTCATTTATTGCATAAACTGTACAGAGAAAGGCAACATAATATTATCAATAATCATTTATATCTCGGAAAGTTTTAGATGGATTTGAATGATCTGATGCGATGGAGTTGGATTTGATTCCGCCATGTCCTATTTGTCCTGTAAACTCTATCCTTCTATCTATCTATCCCCTATCCAACCAGTGCTGGGGCATAGTCCTTTTTATGATTATGCGCCACCTTCCGGTCCTGTGTGAGTCTCATCCAGTTCCTACCGCACTTAACAATATCGTCTCAGGGTCAGGCCCCGAGATCTTAATGAAAGAAAGAAATTTACGTCGATTGTTTTCAGGTTCTTCTTCATAGTATACTTCTTAGAGATGGTAATTAAAATGTTAGCGCTCGGCGTGTGTGGGTACTTCAAGTCTCATTGGAATAAACTAGATTTCTTCATCATCGTCATGGCCACTGGAGGTTGGTATTTGGTATTTATTTTATTTTTGCTACCTACCTACTTTCAAGGCCTGCTCAAACCTGAGCGATACTCGCTACCTAAATAAAATGTTCCTTTTTAACCCCCGACGCAAAAACGACGGGGTGTTATAAGTTTGACGTGTCTGTCTGTCTGTCTGTCGGTCTGTCTGTCTGTCTGTCTGTGTGTCTGTCTGTGGTATCGTAGCTCCCGAACAGATGAACAGATTTTGATTTAGTTTTTTTTGTTTGAAAGTAGAGTTAGTTGAGAGTGTTCTTAGCTATGTTTGGTGGAAATCGTTCCAAGATGGCCGCCGCTACAAAATGGCGGATTAATTTTTTCTTCCACGACCCCATCAATATGGGTATCAAATGAAAGGGCTTAACTAGTTGAATACAACCCACTATATAAAATTTAAAATCCAATATGGCCGCCACCACAAAATGGTGAATCACGTATGCGTTGGGGGTTTTTAAAATTTTTAATTTAATTCACTTGTTAAATAATCGAAATCAATCTATTGATCTGGAATACGGGATGCATATCGATTTTTTATGCAAAAGTGTAAAAAGACAAGCAAGACTCTCATCTGATAGTATATAGGTGCTGTCCATTATATCAACAAATCTTCTTATTCAAGAGTTTACGACTCTTTCAGACTAGTAATTTCACTAGTTACAGTGCCCTCCTACCGAAGTACAGTAATGTTTGAACATTACTGCTCAGGCGGTAGAATAACTGGCATTGTTGGGGTATCTAGTCGACCTCCTGCAAAGGAATACGGAGAGAATAGAATAGAAAACACTTTATTGAAGACAACTCGTAAAAATAAAAATATAAAGTATAATAAAAACTAGAGAAAGATAGTTTGTCTAATGTTATTTCTTATCAGGAGATCATGTGAACTATTTATTATTCCAGATCTAGTATTAGACATCATAGACGCCCTAACACCATGGAATAAATGGACAAACTTGAACTCCAGTGTTTTAACAGCGACAAAATTGTTGAGGATGCTTCGATTTTTGAGACTTTGTAAACTGGCTAGGTAAGTGGCTAGTATAGTTTGTCTTATTACAAGCTTTTATTTACTTTCACCTGTCTGTTGTCTGTCTGTCGGTCTGTCTGCCTGTCTGTAATCAAATCTTCCAACTTTAATTTGGCCCACTTTCCGGTATCCGATTGAGCTGAAATTTTGCATGCCTGTATAAATCGGATGACAATGCAATATTTTTATGACATCGAGCTGATCTGATGATGGAGCTGGAAGGTGGCCATAGGAACTCCGTAATTAAACGATGCAACCTCATCGAGTTTGGGCTCATTTGATTCGTCTTGACGAGTACTTCTGGTAGTAATAATAAAAGCTTGTTTTAAAAAGATTTTTTAAAATTTACTTGTTTAATTACTTTCTAGGGTTTCTTAAAGGAAAAAACGAAACCTTTATAAGACACTTTATTAGCGGATCTTTGCTTTATTTTTCCGGAGGGTAGACTTTCTTTGCAGGAGGTCGACTAGGTTGGTACTTCAACAGTGTTAGTTGCCGCCTGAGCAGTGATGTGCAAACATTAATGTGCTTCGGTAGGAGGGCACTGTTAGTGAAATCACTGGGCTGAAGAGTCTTAATCCTTTTATGACTCTTGAGTAAGAAGTGTTGGTGCACCTAGAAATTTACATCATTGTGAAATCTTGTTGGGTAGCACTGTACTGATTTTAGACAGCGTTATCTATTGCTATCAGCAGGGTTATTCACTTATCCGTCAGGGAACCGAACCGAAGACAGATTTGTCAAAAATGTATGAAATTACGTTTTAAATGGATACGACGTAATTTCGTACATTTTTGACAATAGGGATGTTGACACATGTTACGAATTCATATAAACTTATGTTTTTCACTTAAAAGACAGTATTATAAAAACCTATAATCACATTTTAAGGATCTATTTACAAGCCAAAATTGAATAAAATCAATTTAAATTTCAATAATTTTTACTTATCCCTTTCCTGCCGGGATAGTGATTTTTAACAAATTTCCGCTTTTGAATGTTATTATCATAATAAGGTAGGTAAAAGGAAACGCACTGATTTTTTTTAGATTTTTATTATATCTAGAAGTACTATTTCCAAGACCTAGACTTAAAAGTACCGTCAGGAACTTCGTGTTATCGCAATGTTAGGAACGTTGATAGAAACTGCAAAAGTATTGAGATGTAATATTGACTTAGTAATAATAAAATAAATAGGTTTTTAATAACGGATTAACCTCTTGGTATGCAACAAAACATTTGTTTTTTTTCATTTTCACACCAAAACACGTTACAATGCGAACATTTATTATCAAATTACGACTGAATCTCCTTCAATTTGCAAACCTCACTCCTTCACCAGTTTTCTGTGAATGTAGGCCAATGGATGCCTCTGTTATCCAAGTGTACCTATTCTATAGTAGAATAGTCAAATTTGAGCTTTTTGGAAGGGCCGCCTTTCGCAGTATTCTCAGTAGATAGTCTTTCTTTTTCATCAATCCTTGAGCAAAAGAGCATCATCAATTTTTTATGATAAAATGTGCCATTGAACATCCTTGAATGACTTATGAATTGTATAACACGATGCCAAAAACCTTAAAATATCCTATGCCTCCATTTTGGAGATTTTGCGACCTATAGGTTGAGTAAAGGCAGCTAAAATGATCAGCTATATCTTCGCCGTTCATATAGGTGACTATTACAATAGTATAACTATGTATCAGGAGTTTCTCCTTTTTTAGGTTCAATATCTTGCCTTCTGATTTCTGAGTAGCATAATGGTTACTTTAGTGTACAATAGATATTTTCAATCATCACTACAAAAATATATCAGTCAGTGTGGTACAGTGAGCAAAATAGTCTCCCACTACTCCAGTATCCGCAATGTTTTCTGGTAAAATTGTATCTGGGTCCCTCTATTTCTATTTACAGTTTGGTTTGGGTAATCCATGGTTACTTCTGTGTGAAGTGAGAGCACTAGAACACACCAAAGAGAATACTAGGTCCAGGAATTGGAGATGTGAGTACTTGATTTATAGGGCACTCCAATACATCTTTATTTGACGGCGACTATGGCGGAACTTTGGCAAAAACACTGTCTAGAGCTCTCTCAAAAATCTCATCAAAGCCCTTGGTGAGGGTAGTTAAAGATTTTCTGCTTCATCATCGGAAACACCTGCATCAGACTCTTCGTCACAGTTTGGAGGCTCTTCTAATAACAGGGCTTCAATTACAGCAGTTTTGTTTGTAATATCCATCTCACTGGCTAAACAATAAGAAAATAGGCCAAAACAATAATAAAAATAAAGAAAACATTTGTTTACGATATAGCAAAATACCCACTTTTTCGAGTATGTGTACCTAGTCAGGTCATAAGTATTGTCACACAGTAAAAACTTTTCTTTTAGAATGCTGGCCACAAAAAAGTTTATTGAATTCGAATTTCGAATTGTTCATGAAAATAAAAATGTATACTTTTTAGAATTTTACTCATTTTTAAATATGGAGTGGACGCTTAAAGAAGACCGTGTTGCAGTTATTGCGTTGCATCGTTGCGGTTACGCGCCAATTCAAATTTTTGACATACTGAAAAATTTGAATATAACCAAAAGATTCGTTTATCCTACCATCAAACGATACAATGAAGACTCTAGTGTAGATGACAGGTCAAGAAGTGGTCGCCCTCGGTCTGTTAGGACTCCAGCAGTGATAAAAGCTGTGAAGGCGCGAATTCAAAGAAATCCCAAACGTAAGCAGAAACTGTTGGCCCTTCAGATGGGGTTAAGCAGAACCACGGTGAAAAGGGTGTTAAATGAAGACTTAGGGCTTCGGGCATATCGAAGAAAAACAGGACATCGTTTAAATGCTCGTCTAATGGACCTGAGACTGAAGAGATGCCGCGCTTTGTTGAAGCGGTACGCGAGAAAAAAATATCGAGAAATTCTTTTTTCGGATGAAAAAATTTTTACCGTAGAAGAGAGCTACAACAAACAAAATGATAAGGTGTACGCACACAGTAGTGAAGAAGCGAGCAACCGTATTCCGAGTGTCCAACGAGGTCATTTTCCATCCTCGCTCATGGTATGGTTGGGAGTTTCTTATTGGGGCTTAACAGAGGTACATTTTTGTGAGAAAGGTGTAAAAACGAATGCAGTTATGTATCAAAATACAGTCCTGACGAACCTTGTGGAACCTGTTTCTCATACCATGTTCAATAACAGGCACTGGGTATTCCAACAAGATTCGGCGCCAGCTCATAGAGCGAAGAGCACACAAGACTGGCTGGCGGCGCGTGAAATCGACTTCATCCGGCACGAAGACTGGCCCTCCTCCAGTCCAGATTTGAGTCCGTTAGATTACAAGATATGGCAACACTTGGAGGAAAAGGCGTGCTCAAAGCCTCATCCCAATTTGGAGTCACTCAAGACATCCTTGATTAAGGCAGCAGCCGATATTGACATGGACCTCGTTCGTGCTGCGATAGACGACTGGCCGCGCAGATTGAAGGCCTGTATTCAAAATCACGGAGGTCATTTTGAATAAACTTTATTGTCATAAGAATCTATGTTTTGTTAAGTTCATTTTGGTATATAAATGGTTACATAATAAATAAACTTGTTCCAATAATTTTATATTAAACATGTGACAAAATTTATGACCTGACTAGGTATAATATAAAAACCCATAATTTTGAGACAAAAATCACCTGACGGTACTTATAAGTCTGCATCAGTTTTTATCAAATATTCATATAAAATGCAATTATAACTCACTCTAACAGCTTTTAGAAATGTAGTCAATGATATAAACAACGTAAATAGTAAAAAATAATAGCACTTACCTATGATATTCTATTTATAAAATATTTTCAATTACACCGCACAGCGAAGTGACAAAATGTTCCACAGAGTGTAACTCGAAGTTCAAATTTTTCGACAATATCACGCGGTAATTTAAATAATGCGCTGTGATTGGCTTACGGAAACAGTACTGTAAAGAATCGTCAGTTCTAGTTCACAAAAAGTGTTTTCGAACTTAAGTTATTAGACGAAAAGTGTGGTGGTACTTATAAGTACCGTAAGGAGGGAAAGGGTTATTGTTACGCGAATGCGAACGCCAATCAGAGCGCGTGACGTCACACCACTGGCACGCACCGCATGACCGCACCGCACCGGTGACTTACGCTTCCTAAGCAATGTTCCTGATTTCGACACATTTTAATTATTCATAATTTAAAAACCACTGAACCGATTTTGATGCAACTTATACTGTGCCCTAAGTTGGTCCGAATTTAAGCAAAAAAAAAGTCAATAACCAAAATGGATCTTATATTTTCAGAGAGACATTTTAGTTATTGACTTTATTTTTTGTTTAAGTATGGACCAACTAAGGGCACAGTATAAGTTGCATTAAAATCGGTTCAGTGGTTTTTAAGTTATGAATAATTAAAATGTGTCGAAATCAGGAACATTGCTTAGGAAGCGTAAGTATAGGCCAGTGGTGTGACGTCACGCGCTGTCAGATGACAGTTCGGAACGTTTTAGCCGGAATAAAAAAAAATCATTTTTATTTACGTATTTTTAAATTGAAATTTCATAGGTATATTTTTGCATAAAAATATGATATTCGTGTTTGAAATGGGTCTATCTATCATATAAAAGCAATTCCAAAAATTAGTCAACATCCCTATTCAGTCTTTCGGACAAATAAGTGAGTAGCCCTGCAGAAGAGCATCTTGCTCGTCTTTTTACTGCTTTGCATAAAATAATTATATACAAACTGTGCCGCTTGTAACTAACCGCTTTTGCTTGTTAATTTTAATTAATGACATATTTTCAGAGTGTCTGTACCAAAAATAATGGCTTACATTGATCGCATGATTGACAAGCAGTTAGCTTTCGGATACGATGTTGGTAAGGTAATTATATTTTGATACATAATATTATGTTTTAAGACTTTGGTATGAGTTAAAACTTTATGTTTAGGACTTTGGTATGTATTAAGAGGTCTTATAACGCTGGACGCTCTCGTGGTCGCGCTTTTTGATACATTTTCAAATATAAATTCATAGAATAGGGATGTTGACTAAAAAAATTTTTTTTGTCCACAATGAAGATTATTGAAAAATATTGGACACGTATTTTTATTCTTGTAAATTTAATGAAAAACGAGTAAGTTACAGCGCCTTAAAGTTGCGGAGAAGGAGGTAATGACGTCACGCCTAGGTACGATTTGTACCTAGGTGTGACGTAGCGTTTCTCCCCCATAATTTTAGATTCCTTATATCTCAGTCAAATTCAATGATATTGACAAACCGAAAAATACGTATCGAATATTTTATTATTATTTAAATTACGGACTAATAACATTTAAAAAATGTTAGCCTTGTCATCACGCCTATTAACTTTTTGACAAAATCCTCAAGAAAAGCCTTGCGTAATATTGCACACACTTCAAAAGTATTTCCAGTTTTATATATTAAGAATTGGCTTAGAGAAAATTATTGTAATCATTATTTTAAGTTCGCATGCTATTTTTAAGATACCTATCTACTGGAAGTACTTTAAAATGTGTGCAATAATATTGTGCTTTTGAGGAATTTTCAAAAAGTTATATCTATGAATTTATATTTCAAAATGTATCAAATAATTGTGCGAGCGAGAGAGCGTACAGCGGTATAAGCCATCTTCAGACTTTTTATGTTTTAAGACTTTGTTTTGTTTTAGGACTTCGCATATCAATGTGCTTAACGATATTTAAATTCCCTCATTACCCCACACGTTCGTCCATTGCTGGACATCTCCCTTATGGCAATTTATATTTTTAGTAAAATTGACATTTTGTAGGGATTTGTAACTGGGGAGCAAGAAGTTTGCAATCTTCTACCACAGCTTGTCGATAATAAGGTCATACAGGAAACGCTTTGTGCTAAACTAGAAGCCGATAGGTAAGTGATATCATAGATTTTATAAATCAGGTAATAACAAATGAAGAAACAAAAAACATTTTTCAAACAAGCTTTTTAGTTGTTTACTGAGTTCCTATGGCCACCCTCCAGCTCCTAATAATAATTTTGCATTATGATCCGATTTATACATCCATGCAAAATTTCAGCTCAATCGGATACCAGGAAGTGGGTCAAATTAAACTTGCAAGATTTGATTACAGACAAACAGACAGACAACAGACATGTGAAAGTAAATGAAAGCTTGTAATAGGTATGTCCATTTCTGAAATTTCGGAGACTTAAAAGGATTGTCTCATGTAATTTTCTCTTAGTGCCAACAATATTAATATAGAATTGACAACCCTATTTTAAGTCATTAAAAAATATAACCACGGTAAAGAAATATACAGTAATGTGACTCCCTAGAAGCGGTTGAACTCAAGGTCGCGCGGGTTTCCATCGCGGTCCACAGGGATCGGCAAGAAGCGAGGTGCCGAATAGACGTTTTTATGTAGTAAGCTTCCAAATAATGGTTGTGAATTAGTAAAAATATAACAAAGTATTTAATTCTTTTTGATATTTTGAGTAATTCACAATAATAACGCCTATTCGGCACCTCGTTGCCTACTGAACCCTACCCAAATCGTTGCAAACTCGCGCGACCTTGAGTTCAAGCGCTTCTACATTACTTTATATCTCTTTACCGTGATATAACTTCCAGATTAGCGGTAACCAGACAACTAGGGTTGCTCCAACGCGACCGTCCGTGGACCGCCATCACGGTGAAGACTCGACAAGCCACCACATCGACCCTCAATATTATGATGTTAGACGCTATGCAACTTAAGGAGGAAGGTACGTTTTAAGAACCAGGTGCACTTAGGGCGTTTTTTTTTAAGTGATGAAGTAGAAGACGAGCAACATGTTCTCCTGATGTTAAGAGATAACGCTGCCCATAATCAGTACAATACCACCAAGGATTTCATAATAATGTGAAATTCGTTTATTCCTCAAAAGACGGTGAAGACTCGACAAGCCACCACATCGACCCTCAATATTATGATGCTAGACGCTATGCAACTTAAGGAGGAAGGTACGTTTTAAGGCCAGCTCCACTTCGTTCATAAATACGCGCGCAGTGTTAAATTGTCAACACAAAATGTTTAAAGCAATTTTTGGAATGATAATAATTTTACAATGCGCGCTTCTCGTCCAAGCCAAGTAATTTCACCGGTAAGCTTGCCCTTTAGTCCGTGTGTGTTCTTTTTTTATGCGACGTAGTAAGAAAACTAGCAAGACGCTCTCCTGATGTTAAGAGATAACGCTGCCCATAATCAGTACAGTGCTACTTAGGATTTCACAATGATGTGAAATTCAAGGAACACTGCACTAACGCTTCTTACTCAAGAGTCATAAGTAAGACTCTTTAGCCCACTAACCCCGGTAAAAGCGCGCAGTTATGAATTTCTCAGTACAAAACACCAATGTTTTTGAACTTAGATTTAAAAAAAATCAGGAGTAAAAGGGTCTTGACAGTCAGACAGACGGACAGCCGAGTGATCTTCTATGGTTTCTCCTAAAATACAATTTATAACATATAAACTGTAACAATCAGCGGTCTTAACGCACATAGCGGTCTCTTTCAGACACTCAAACAGGGAAAGGAAAATAAATGTCGGACAATGATCTAATTATTTTGTTTTCCCAGGTTTCCTAGACGAGATGGAATTCCGTCTCCTAGTGAACGCAATACAAGAGAGAGTACAGCAATGTAGGCATAAGGGTAGTCTGGTGGCCCCTTCATCACCTGAGGTATTTTTACAAGCTTTTATTTACTTTCACCTGTCTGTCTGTCTATCTGTCTGTTATCAAATCTTTCAAGTTTAATTTGATCCAGTTCCTGGTTTCCGATTGAGCTGAAATTTTGCATGCATTTATAAATCGGATGGCAATGCAATATTATTATGACATGGAGGTAATCTCTGATGATATAAGCGGAAGCCACCTTCCATTTAATTACCGAGTTCCTATGGGTGGCCATAGGAACCGGGAAGTGGGTTAAATTAAACTTCAAGATTTGATTATAGACAGACATACAACAGACCGGTGAATTTAAATGAAAGCTTGTAATAATTTAATTTGTAGTATTGTTTTAAAACTGCATATATCAATTATAATCTGCCTACTTTGGTACATCAAAGTAGATTTGCAATCTTATAATATTGATTAAGAATAATTAGGGGTGTTATGGAGGTGCGCGATTACATTAGATTAGAAACTTGCCGCCCCCAGTTAAGTTAATTTGCCGCCCCCTGAAAATTTGCCGCCCTGGGCACTCGCCCCGAATACCCCTAGTGTAAATCCAGGCCTGTAGGGGACCAAGATCGTATCTCACGAGTTTAAGATACAGGCTACAGCCTAGTTTGAGACTCATGGAAATACTTGCAATGAATGCTGAAACCTAGCCGTGACAATGTACCTAATTAATTGTAAGGAATATTGGATGTAACTCCTTTTTGAAAAATAAATCATTCATTCAAAATTAAACTAAGACTAGTTAGTAAGTCCCCTAATACTGCTAATTGGTTTATAGACCCAACTCCGAGCGATATCTTGGCTCCAAGGCAACGAGCGAGTGGCTGATTACTTCCTGGAAAACTCTGAAATACTCAACTATAATTACAATGACATACTTATTTCACGAGGTATGTAGATTTTTTTTTTTTTATGTTATGAAGTAGAAGACGAGCAACACGCTCTCCTGATGTTAAGAGATAACGGCTGCCCATAATCAGTACAGTGTAACCTAGGATTTCACAATTATGTGAAATTCTAGGAGCACTGCACCAACGCTTCTTACTCAAGAGTCATAAGATGTTAAGACTCTTTAGCCCAGTAATTTCACTAGAGAAAGAGAACTTTCACTAGAAATGAGAATAGAATAGAATTACACTATATTGCATATCAAGTTACAAGAAATATATATAAGTATCTTCAAGGCACGTGTGAATAGGTAACTTTCTAGGCATCATACGTGATCCATCGTCGACCGCATTTTCACTTTCCATCAGGTGGGATGTGGTCAAACGTAGGCCTTTTTAGTATAAAAAAAATAGTAGTTATGTAGAGATATAAAGCAGGTATATTCTATAAATTTTGTATCGACTCGAGTACCCACAAGTGACGCCACACGTCCTCTTCCAAAAACTTATGAGCGTTATTATTATCTCAGCCATTTTTTATAGAATATACCTATTACCTACCTACTTAATATCTCTACGTGACGTCACTTGTGGGTTCATTTTATATCGAGTCGAGTACCCACAAGTGACGTCATCACTCCCAACTTTAATGCGCAGTAAAGTACACGTTTTTTTATTAAAATTACAAATAAAAAAATACGTGTCCAATATTTTTTAATAATCTACATTTCGGACATTTTTTTTGTCCGCACCCCTATTGGCAGAGCCTTAGCGTCCAGTCTCATTAGAGGCTCTATAACTTTATATCATAATCCAGGTGACGAGCCAAAAGGGCTGTACATCTTAGTATCGGGCATGGTAGAAGCTAATTACTTCCCTCCTGAAGACGACATGGAGGAAGCCATCCCTAACTACGAGTTCCTCACTGAACTCAAGTATAACGAGCCGGCCACAGACTATATCGTGTCGGGGAACGCTGTTGGAGTACTTGGGGTATATATTCTGGCAATATCACCAACACTAGCAGTATCACTAATACTGGCAGTATCACTAACACAGGCAGTATTATTAATACTGTCAGTATCACTAATACTAGCAGTATCACTAACACTGGCAGTATCAGTATACTGCCAGTGTTAGTTAATAATGCCAGTATTACTAATACTATCAATGTCATTGATACTGGCAGTATCACTCATACTGGCAGTGTCGTTTTATTTCCAGTAGTTCCTTAAGGAACTACCTAATAGGAATTTTCAAACTAATGGGAATGTCTCATTAGTTCCTTTGAAGGAATTGTCTAAAGGGACTACTAGAAGTAAAACTAATACTGACAATATCACAAATACTGGCAATGTCACTAATGGGTCCATATTGGCTCGCATAAAATTTTTAGTCCTAATTTAATGTGGCATAACGTTTTTCAGCCTAAACATCAAAAAGCCTAAAGTTTTTAGGCATAACTTTTTTGGCCTAAATTTTTCTCACATAATATTTTTAAGCATAATAATATTTACGCATAAAATTGTTACGCCTATTGTTTTAACGCCTAAAATATCTTACCATAATATTTTTCGGCATAATTATATTCAGCCCTAATATTTTTCGACATAATAATATCCAGCCCTAATAATTTTCAGTATAATGTTATATCCAGCTCTAATTTTTTAGCAAAGTGATATCTTGTCATAATACTATTACCAGGATTGTAATCGCCAAAATATTATTAAAACTGAAAGAAACGAATTATTAATTTCAATGTTCTAACCTAAAACCTAACCTAGCCTTCTCGCGGTTTTTTTTATAGAACGAAGTAAGAAGTCGGGCAAGACGCTCTCCTGATGGTAAGAGATTTGTATTTTACAAAGTAAAATTCTGGGTGCACTGCGTTATCGCTTCTTACTTGAGAGTAATAAGATGTTAAGACTCTTCAGCCCAGTAACTTCACTAGCTACTGTAAGGTTGTTTCATTTTAGTCTCCTCTATACCCTACCCTCTCTCTGAATTAGAAAGTGGGGGGGTCATTTTTGGCACTTTGTTGACCGCTGCCGTGGCACTGTGGACATTGTTCAAACCTAACCTAACCTAAATTATTCGAGTCGGTTTTGTGACAGTCAGTCTTACTGGGTGCCATAAACTACTTTCCTAAATAATTTTATTAATTTACAATATTAGTTGTATGCCTTAATATAGTTATGTAAAATTATGATTATGCCCGAGAAAGTTATGCGAAACATTTTCGGACAAATTAAATTAGGACTAACAAAATTATGCGTACTTATATTATGACACACAAATTTATGCTTTACAAATATATGCTAAAAAACGTTAGGACAACTGACAGTTATGACAAGACATAAGTATGTCTAAATATAATTATACCCAATTATGTTTAGGCTAAAAAAAGTTATGCGAAACATTTTCGGCGAAACAAAATTAGGACAAAAAAAATTATGCGTGCGAATACGCTCCCGTCACTAATATTGTCAGTGCCGTTTATTCCTAGTTGTTCCTCAAGGAAGTAATAGGACTTTTTCAACTAATGGGAAGAAAAAGTTCAATTAGTTCCTTTTAAAAGCTATTGTCTAAAGGTACTACTAGAAGTTAACCCTTAAATGGACGATTTTTGTTTTTTTTCACAATTAACAAAAAATTAAAATCATCACAGATAAAAGGTCAATTTTATCTGTGATGTTTAGTATGTTGTTTAAAAACAACATTGTCCATTTAAGGGTTAAGAAGTATCAGTAATACTGGCAGTATCACTATTTCTGGCAGTATCACTTATCCTTAATTGTGATATTTCAGATCCTAACCAACCGTCCGTACACTTACAACGTACGCTGCGACTCGGCGGTGCAAGCTTATTATATCACTATGCCTGTCCTGAAGGAAGGGTTTAATTTGTCACCGCATCCTATTATAGGGTAAGTCTATGTTCTTATGCCTTCTTAAGTACCAACTTAATGACTTATAGGAAACATATTATCTATTCTAAATAGTTGTGTTCAACTTCGTCTATCTGTTAAATATTCTTAGTTCATACGTGCACAATATCACGCGAACTGAATGAAATTTGGTATAGATATAGCTTAGACCCTGGATTAACACAGGCTACAGTACAGCGGTTAAAACCACTAGGTGCAGCTAGAATGTATTTCATAAAAATCTTTTACGTGTGAGGAAAGCGAGTGTGCTGCGGCATCAGCCAGCGATGCGCCAGGTGTGACTTGTTCTTATAGAAAAGTTAACAATTCATTCAGAGTTACTCAAGAGTCATAAAATGTTAAAACTCTTTAGCCCAGTAATTTCACTAGCTACAGTGCCCTCCTACCGAAGCACAGTAATATGCACATCACTGCTCAGGCGGTAGAATAACTGGCACTGTTGAGGTACCCACCTGCAAAGGAAGTCAGTCTACCCCCGGCAAAAGTATGAGTCACAGATGCTATAATGTTTTAAATGCAATTTTCAACGTTTCAGATTGGAAGCAGCGATGTGGCGTGAAATAGGCATAAAGCTATCGATGCTAGTACTCGGCAGTGTCCCCGCTTACCACGGCTGGTCGGGTGAGAGGCTCAGTATGCGTCTTGAACATGCTTTTGTACCGTGCTTGAAGGCTTTCAAGGTAAACAAGTGAACTTAAACTTTTAAATTGAAACTATTTTATTTTTATTACCATCTAGCACCAAAGTATTCGTCAAGACGAATCAAATGAACCTAAACTCAATGGGGTTGCGTCGTTAAATTGCTGGAGTTCCTACGGCCACCTTCCAGCTCCATCATCAGACCAGCTCCATGTCATAATAATATTGCATTGTCAACCTATTCATACATGCATGCAAATCCATACTCTATTCATAACGGCGCCTTGGGTGCATGTTCTCATAATAACGCCCTTGTGGATTAGAGCATTTTCGCTAAACTTTATTTTAACTAATATCAAAATGCAGGAAAGGTTCTTGAGCGGAAGTGTAGTAGGTAGTATAATATCAGGTAGCTTAGTAATATCAGGTAGGTAGTAACTTTGGAAAACACATAGGTAGGAATTTTAAGGTAAAATCTGCATAGCTTAAAGGAGTTCATAACTTGGTTGTGTTTTTAGGTATTCGTAGTAAACGAGCTGATGGAAGACATAGTCCTATTAGATGGCGTCTGCCAGGATATATCCACTCGGGAGATATTCCAACCACCCTGTTATATACCCAGGTAGGTCACGAAAAATTAAAAATCACATGTCCGCGGCCCCGAACAAAATAGAGCAGGGTTACCTGTTTCTTTTTTTTTTCTATTCAGCGTGTCATCTGACATCTGACAGTGGTTTGGAGCACTTGGATTTTCTGTAGATTGGCTTGTTGCCGATCTGTGGTTAATAAATGTTCTTTACTGCTGTAGTATTGTTAGTTTGTTCTTCTCAATAAAGGCATTTGCCACTTTTTTTTACATACACATACATACATATAATCACGCCTGGTTCCCGTTGGGGTAGGCAGAGACTATTTCCCTCCACTTGGTACGATCCTGACACACCTCTTTCGCTTCCTCGACTTTCATCACGTTCTTCATACACGCTCGCCGGTTTTTTTTAAAGTTACATAATATTAAATTAATATTATAGAACAGTCCATCGCCTAGTATTCCCGAAGTCATCCCAACTGATTGTAAGCAGCAGTTGTCCAGAAACCAAGTTATTGATCATACCGGCTAAAGACGCAGATTTAATGGACATCATGGAGGATGAGTTGGATGATACACAGTGTGAACTGGTGAGAACTCTTTGTCATTGATGTGCGCCTGGTACTTTTCGTTTAGAGATAACGCTTAATATATACGTTATGGAAAATAATTTGAATAATAAATACACAATGTGAACTGGCAAGAACTCTTTATTACAAGCTTTATATTACTTTCACCTGTCTGTTGTCTGTCTGTCTGTCTGTCTGTCTGTCGGTCTGTCTGTAATCAAATCTTGCAAGTTTAATTTGACCCACTTCCCGGTTTCCAATTGAGCTGAAAATTTGCGTGCGTGTGTAAATCGAATGACAATGCAATATTTTTATGACATCGAGCTGATCTGATGATGGAGCTGGAAGGTGGCCGTAGGAACTCCAGCAATTTAACGACGCAACCCCATTGAGTTTAGGTTCATTTGATTCGTCTTGACGAATACTTTGGTGCTAGATGGTAATAAAAATAAAATAGTTTAGGAAGGTGGCCAAAGGAACTCTGTCATAAAACAACGCAACCCCATCGAGTTTGGGCTCATTTGATTCGTCTTGACGAGTACTTTATGATGCACGATGATAACAATAATTAAAGCTTGTTTTTAAAAAGTATTTTTTAAATTTCACTTGTGGTTTATGTGCGCTTAAGGTGATATCAGACGGTTCATTTTTACCTTTCATTCGGTACATTTCACTCGAAATGAAATGTCTGAACAAAAAATGAAACACGAGTGCCGAATGAATTCATTAGTGAACCGATCCAACAGTGTTGGATATTGGCATCCGGTATCTTTCATTCCCACTCCGAATGAACGAGAAATGAACGGTCTGAACACTGAGAGAACGTTCATTCGGATTCGGCCATTTTGTTTCGAGTCCTGTAGCCGACGGACATCACGTTGTCGACGAAGTTATATTTTTTTCTGTAGAAGAAGTAGAAGTTCTTCAAATTTACTTTCATCCATTCGAAGATGATTACAATATGAATCAGGATCTTCAACGGCTAGTTCTCTCAACAATGTATTGGAAGCTCCTAATAAATTTCTTCTTGCAATCCATGGTCGCACCCACCACCGTCGACGTTTTCTTTGCTTCTTTTTTGTCAACTCTTTGATTAAATGATCACAAATTAAACTAATTCTAAGACGTACGACTTCATTCGATGACATATTTAAAAGAAAGAACAATGAATGTTCATTTCTGTATCATTTCGTCTAAGCCGTGTGAACATAGAATGAAAAAAAAATGAAGCATTCACTCGAGTGAACAATCATTCGAGTGAACCGTCTGATATCACCTTTAGTACTTTTCAACTTGGCACAAGTCTTTATAGATTTGGACGTCAGATAATAAATAAATATTTCAGGACATTTCACGCAGCGCCACCTAACCCCAAGCTAAGCAACTTAATGCTTTTGTTATGGTGGTTAGGATAACGGATATAATACTTATATACTTTTCTTTTGTAAATACACAGTTATAATAGATACAGAAAGCCACCCAGGCCAGAAACAAATATCTGTAGATCACACAAACATTTGTCCCTTGCGGAAATCGAACCCGCAAGCTTCTGTGTTGCAGGCGGGTATAATATGAGTGATACGCAATGTGAACTGGTGAAAACTCTTTGTGATTTATGTGCGCCTGGTACTTTTGGCTTAGGGACACGGGACAAGGCTTTACCTATAGATTTAATGGAGATGACGTCATGGAAAATGATGAATTGGATGATTGATGATTCGCAGTATGCATAGTAAGAACTCTTTGTCGTCTATGAGTGCCTGGTACTTTTTGGACAAGTCCATTGCCTATTGATTGAATAGGCTTAAACAGGTTTATTATGTTTTCTCGAATTTACCTAAAATCTATACTATATTAAATATTTAGTTCTAGAAGTAATATTTCCACCCCCAGGTATCAAACGTATCATCCCGCTGCCTGTACCACAAAGTAGGTCGCAAGCTATCGAGCGACACGCGTGCGTCGGGGCGGCGCGTGGGACGCAACAAGCGACGTCGCATGCGCAGGGTCAACTACAGGGAGTCCGTGTGGGGCGCTAAGGAGTCCGTGTGGGGAGGGAAACTATGTGAGTGGGTACCTAAGTTTAATAAAAATGTGTTTTTTATGGATTTCTCAATTTGCTAAGAGGGCCTAACTGTGCAAATTTACACGTGAAGAGAAAGAGGTGTATCAAGATCGTACCAAGTGGAAGGAAATATGAAATAGTCTCTCCCTACCCCAAGGGGAACCAGGCGTGATATTATGTATGTATTTTACACATTCCGTAACATTTTTATATATTAAAATATATGTACTATTGGACCCGTGCGCACTTCGTAGCGACGAACAGGAAATATTAGTGTTATTATGCATATACCTAAAAACATTATTTACAAAAACAGCATCACAATCCGTTGCATAACTTTAAAGATCTAAACGTAGGGACGCGACTGTTTTATACTATGTAGTGATAGTAATATGAATGGTGGTTTCATATATCTTATTAATATTATAAACGAGAAAGTTAGTAAAAATTTATGGATATCTGGGTGTATGTTTGATACTCTTTCACGCCTAAATGGGTGGACAGATTGAGCTGAAATTTGATATAGAGATAGATACTGCTACACTTTTCCTGCTGCACATCAATGACCTGCTTAAGCCAGGTATTGTTGGGTATGCAGACGACAGCACGGTAGTTGAGCGATATACATCTAGCGCTAGAGCCAACGGAGATGAAATCCAGTCATGCAGAGAGGCCATGGTTGAGCGTATGAGCTTGGCCTTAAAAGCTGTTTCCGACTGGGGAGTAGCTAATTTGGTTAAGTTTAATGCTACAAAAACCCAGGCGTGTCTATTTACCGCTAAAAGGAGTCTATTCAACGAAGCTCCTTCTTTCCAAAATGTTTTTTTACCGATAACTAACCAGCTTGAGTTACTAGGAGTTACTCTCACGTCTGACCTTAATTTTGGGAGTAACATCGAATCTAAGGCTCAATTGGCTGCCAGGAAGCTGGGTATTTTGGCAAAGGTGAGGCAATACTTCACACCGGGACAGCTGCTAACGCTGTACCAAGCACAAGTCCGGTCGTGTATGGAGTACTGTTCTCATCTTTGGGATGGTACTGCCAAATACCAGCTTCAGACACTGGAGTCGATTGAGAGACGTGCCAAAAAGCGCGTGGGTGACCAAAAGCTCACGGAATCTCGGCTGCAGAGCCTTGAACACCGTAGAATGGTCGCCTCGTTATCGGTCTTCTATAGGATACATTTTGGAGAGTGTGCGCAGGAATTACACGAACTAATTCCTCCAAGCCCATTCTACCGACGGACGTCGCGGCAGACGGCAAAGCGGCATCCTTACTTAGTGGCGTTACCTACTGCCCGCACCAAGCGTTTTGCTTCGTCGTTCTTAATGCGAACTGGTCGCGTTTGGAACACTTTGCCGTCATCCGTGTTTCCCGAGCGGTACAACTTGGGTATCTTCAAGGCACGAGTGAATAGGTAGGTACCTTTCTAGGCATCTTACGTGATCCATCGTCGACCGCATTTTCACTTTCCATCAGGTGGGATGTGGTCAAACGTAGGCCTATCTCGTATAAAAAAAAAAAAAAAGATAGCTTAGACCCTGGAATAAGACATAGGCTACAGTGCGTCGGGTTAAACCGCTGGGTAATGGGTAATATGAATGGTATCATCTCGCTGCTTGTACCACAAACTAGGTCGCAAGCTGGGTCAGGCTCAAAATTATCTACCAGTTGCACAACAGAGATCACAACGGAATGTAGCACAAAGGAAATAAAGTGTTACAACGGAATTTGTAAAGCCTTGTACATATGACTGCCACAAAAAAAAATGTTTTTAAATAAAAATAAAGTCTTCTGAAGATTGGTATGTCTGACTAGCAAGCGTTGAATTTTCGCTTTTAAGATTTTATTTTTGAGTAGCAATTTAGTACGAAATTTACAACATTGTTTATTGGTTGTAGTCTTAGCAGGCAAAACTTTAGATTTTTCTTTTTGATTTCGTTTAGCATCACGCCATTGTTTTCTCAACGCCTTTTTTTCTACTTCATTTAAATCAGCAATTTTAACTTTATTTTTTTTGGTTCTCTCGGCGTTCTTCTTTTTTAATTCTTCAAATTTGGCAGGATTGTTCTCTTTTAGTTTTTCACGATATCTGCGACAGCGTTCTGCCGCAGACATAGGCATCTAAAATATTAATTTATTATTAGTTTATAAAAAAAAAAAACTTTACTTATAATATATTTTTTACTTGGATAAAAAAAAATATAATTAAAATTTAATATTGTAAACCAAGCTTTATAATTTCCGTTGTGACACGTTGCACAATTCGTGTCTCAACGTCGCACAATGGAACAAAATTTCAGCAAGATTTAACCTTAAAAAAATCATAACACCTAAATTACTACACCTAGCTTTTAAACACTGGTATATTTAAACAAAGAAACAATTAGTTTACATGATTTAAAGCTAAAAATCCAAATATCTATTCAAATAACCACAATACAAATGAACTAACATTGCAAGTTTTTTACGACACACCACACCTTTCGCACGATCTTCCAAATTAAACAAAGAAAAAATAGCGGAATCGTTAAAAATGTGTCAAATTTGACAGGTTCAGTGTTGCTACTTAAAAATAAATTAGTTGTTCATGGTAGAATATCAATAAATCCTAGAAATATCGTGTCGCACAACTGTAGTATCACAAGGGAATTAAATTGGGGACACCTTTACTTTTGGTAATTAAAACAATACGGTTTAATTAATTGTAGTTATTTTCGTATGACAATGTCGGCTAACATCTATAGAACAAGATATAAGCGACAAAAATAAATTATAGTGATCTAAAAAATATATTTATCATGATTTGTAACAAGTGGGCGCATGCAGACACCAACAAATTGTATGGGAGAAAAAGTAGGGCTTTTTTTATTTTAATTTTTTGAAATTGTTTTAGTTGGGATATACTTCAATGAAAAATACCCAAGTATTTCGAGAAGATAACGTTATTTTTTAAAAGTATAATGAAAAACTAGATGTCTTAATTCTATTTTATTTTTTGAGTCAAAGTCTGCAGACAGCAAGTTTTATCGAAATGGTAGATAATTTTGAGCCTGACCCAGCTATCTCTATCAAAAGGTATAATATTATTTAATTGATCGACTTTCAGCGGCCCCAATGCTGTCAGGAGGCACCAGTGAAAAGGAACTCAGCTCCAAATACTACAAGCCCAGCGTTGTAGATGTGGTAAATTGACTATTATCATTACTGCTTTTTATTAATTAATACTAACTTGTTAACTTCAGGGAGGGATTTATATCCCGCCTTTTAGGTTTAGTTTCCTACCGTGTATTACCGTAACGACACTAAATACCGATTTTTAATTTATTTTATATCTATTTATTTTTTTATAGTGTGGCAAATGCCTTTATTGAGAAAAAGTGAAATTTAAAAAAACTTTTTAACAGCAATCTTTTATTATCCCAAATCCAAAGCACCTAAGCACTCGTCAAGACGAATCAAATGAGCCCAAACTGAATGGGGCTGGGTCGTTTCATTACGAAGTTCCTATATTGCCACCTTCCAGCTCCATCATCAGATCAGCTCGATATCATAATAATATTGCATTGTCATCCGATTTATGCAGGCATGCAAAATTTTAGCTCAATCGGGAAGTGGGTCAAATTTAACTTGCAAGATTTGATTACAGACAGACCGACACAACGGACAGGTGAAAGTGGATAAAAGTTTGTAAAAACAAGCCAACAATACAACAGCTACTCCAAGTTAATTAATAACATAAGTTTGTTTTTAATGGGTCGTTTGTTTTCAGCCTGAGAAGTTAGAAGCCAGCAGGCGGGAGGAAACAGCGGCCAGTTCACACATGATGGCGCAGATTGCACCCCTCGGGACACAACGACTCGACTCCGAGGAAGAGGTACATACATCATCTAAACAAGTGAAATTAAAAAAATGTGTGCGTGTACTAGTGTACACACGTAAGAAGTGAAACTTCTTTAAGGCCTTATTTTTCGCAAAATGATCTACATGCAACTTTCCAGAAATTGGTTAAATAAAGTTAAATTAGATAAAGTTTAAACAAAAGGATTTTATTATCATAGACATGAATACAAATAATACAATTATTTCACTTTAACTTTTTGCTACTAGGGGCAAGAAAAAGATGGCGCGTAACGGAAAAATGTGACGCGTAACCGAAAAATGTGACGGTAATTTTTTTTCCAACGCCGATAAAGAAGTTTCACTTCAAAAAATACTTTTTAAAAACAAGCTTTAATTATTATTATCGTCTTGTATCATAAAGTACTCGTCAAGACGAATCAAATGAGCCCAAACTCGATGGGGTTGCGTTGTTTTATGACGGAGTTCCTATGGCCACCTTCCAGCTCCATCATCAGATCAGCTCGATGTCATAAAAATATTGCATTGTCATCCGATTTACATACGCATGCAAATTTTCAGCTCAATTGGAAACCGGGAAGTGGGTCAAATTAAACTTGCAAGATTTGATTACAGACAGACAGACAGACAACAGACAGGTGAAAGTAATATAAAGCTTGTAATATACAGGGTCTTTGGTTATTCAGTATTCAGTGGGCCTTATTGGGGAGGTCATTGGCCATGTTTTGAGCATAATATGTTTTTTTTTTATACAACGAAGTAAGAAGACGAGCAAGACGCTCTCCTGTTGGTAAGAGATAACGCTGCCCATAATTAGTACAGTGCTACCCAGGATTTTACAAAGGAAAAATTCTGGGTGCACTGCGCCAACGCTTCTTACTTGAGAGTTGTAAGATGTTAAGACTCTTCAGTCCAGTAATTTCACGCAGACACATTTATGCTCCGCGAAAATTTATGGTTGACGAGATATTTAATTTTATTGACAAATCGAGGTGACAATTTAAAAAAATCATTAAAAATAACCCTGTATAATTATTTATTTTTTATTATCTTATTACGTAAAAATATCAGAATATTATTTTAATTAGGTAAACTAATGTTTATCACATTAAAAGAATAGGAGAGAAGTGACAAATTTGGCAACTTTATACTGTAAAAGACTAGGACCTGCGCGCACATCGTAGCGCCTAACGGAGAATAAAAGTTGACTAAGAATCCGTTCTTGCCAAATGTACTTGCCCTTTATGATACAGAATCTACATGCTTTTAGACTGATTGACATTGTATTGTATTATGTACTTATCCTCCTTTCTTATTTCCAGCTATATAATACAACTCTTTTGAAGTCGAAAAGGTCTTCGTTTGAGAAACGAAGATGACTATTCAAGAACATAAGATACAAAGCTTCATTTGGAAACATTTTGTATAATCTTATGATGTTTTTGTGCATATTTATTTCAAATATACATTTTAATATTATTTAAACGAAACAATTCTTTGAAATCCCTAAGCCATACATGAAAATCTATAAAATGTCTACATGAAAATGTATAAAATTTGTAGTAATGACGCTCAAATCACGGTAAAGAGATATACAGTAGTTTGACTGAGCGCGATTTTTGAACATAAATACCTACAGTCTCGCGGTACATGCGCAAGTCATAGGGCTGCCGGGCAGCCGCTGCCCGCATACAGTAGGTACCTATTTCATATCATCTACTTACTTGAGCTACTATCTAGATGAGTTATTGTAAATTAATTATATTATTATTATTATTGTATATTTATTGATATTTTTATTACAAGCTTTTATTTCATTTTCAAATTACCTACCTATATGTACCTACTTATGTCCGCTTAGGAACCACTGAATGTCCGTTACAAAATTGCAACAGTGTAATGAGATTTGAAAATGTATTGTATCAAACTTATTACACCCTTCATCCCGCGTTTTTTGCGGCTAGTACTAAAAATACCTAATAGCACTTCCGCCTAACTTTTCAAACACAAGTGAATTAAATTAAAAATTTAAAAAACCCCCAACGTAATACGTTTTTTTTTTTTTTTTTTTTTTTTTTTTTAGTCATCCTCTTTTCTTGCAATCTGCCCTTACGGGCATTGAGCGAGAGTTTGGTCGTAGTTGCAGCGTGTCGTGAGTGGTATGATTCCAGTGACTCAACCACAAATTGTCAGATTCACCATTTTGTGATGGCGGCCATCTTGGATTTTAAATTTTATATAGTGGACTGTATTTTACTCGCTAAGCCCTTTCATTTGATACCCATATTGAGGGGGTCGTGGAAGAAAAAAGTTATCCGCCATTTTGTAGCGGCGGCCATCTTGGACTGATTTCCACCAAACATGGCTCGACTAACTTTACTTTCAAACAAAAAAAACTAAATCAAAATCCATTCATCCGTTCGGGAGCTATGGTGCCACAGACAGACACACACACAGACAGACAGACAGGACAGACACGTCAAACTTATAACACCCCGTCGTTTTTGCGTCGGGGGTTAATAATGTTATTTCTGGATTTCCTGATAACTTCAAGCTACCAAAAACAGCATAATATCGTATGTTATTTTTTGCCATTTTATATAATTTATTATATTATGTATACATAAGTGAAAAGTAAATTACACTAAATACTTGCAAAAAACTATCGCGACGTCCACACGTCGCTGCGTGGCACCCGCTTCTGGATTAACTACCCACTTCTACCCACATCTGCCCACATCTACCCACTCCCAGATTCCGACCGTTTCTATGGAGTCAAATTACTGTATTATCTCTTTACCGTGCTCAAATTAAAGATTAATATAACGGTAAAGAGATAATATGTAATGCGACTCCCTAGAAGCGGTTGAACGCAAGGTCGTGCGAGTTTGCATATCTCTTTACCGAGTTAATATCGTTTATAAATAAAAAACAACATGGATTTTATTTTTTTATTAAATTAAGAAAAAATAAAATACACAGTCCACAAGCTTGAGGACCTAAAAATACATAGAAAACTGTACTTCAAAGGAATGTATTTAAATGCAACCAATTTCTAAACATCTTCAGCACCAAGAAAAGCAAAAATAATTATAAATAATCATCTAGATCTAAAGGAAGTCAACTAAATAAACAATATTTTTTTTTAGAAAAGGCGTAAAACTAATTATTACTTTTTGCCCTTGTGCAGTGGTCTGAATAGAAGTATATGCTTTTATACATATATTTTAACAAACATATTTTTATATCTGTTTTATCTAGTCTGGATGGTTTAATATATCTAATATAATGTATTTACAAAAGAAAAGTATATGAGAATTGTATCCGTTATCCTAACCACCATAACACATTAAGTTGCTTAGCTTGGGGTTAGGTGGCGCTCTGTGAAATATACACTCAATCTAGTTGATTTTTAAGGTGACTCCCTTTAAATCTTGGTAACACAGTTTGTGTTTTTGTAACACGACAATAAGTGCGGCTAAACACCTACAGTGCACTACAATTTCAGATCGGAAAGCCAAGACAAAATGCACTCTCATTTTCATGTCAAAAGCAGTAAAAAAATACTGGAATGACATGACCCGACCTATTTTTAAAAACGTTATTAGATACATATAACTGTCAAGTTAAAAGGCATTTCTTAATTCTGTCGCATAATACACGGTTGGGTTATTAAATGCCTATTATCTTAACCGTTCTGTAACATTTTATTTTAGTCGGGGGATAGCAATCAGCTATCAGTATAAATTACCAAATACAAGGAAAAATATAGGAGAAATATAAGAGATTGCATTTGTCTTGATCCGATTACATAGTTACGCAGCTAACATTTTAATATTTAAACATTTAAGAAACTAATAAGAAAAAAATAACAAAATATAAGAAAAATTTTTAAAGTACTGGACCAATTAACCACTATAAAATCTCAAATATACATATTCTCCAAACAACTAAATATATAAATTCGTAAACCGCCTAATTTTTAATTTATTGTCAACACAAAACGTTTGCGATTTCAAAAGAAAACAATATAAGAAAAATATAAATACAAAATTTTTAAATAAGTTTAGCAAAAAAAAATAAGAATTTTAGTAACATTCAAAGCAAAAAACTGGATAATCTTAAAATATTATTATTTTTATTACTTTTTTATATTATAATCTATCCTACACATTTATTACTATGTTATTAACTTAGCAATATAATATGTATATTTCTACAATTTTCTGTACAGAAAACTATAGGTGATAGTCTTATTGCTAGATCGAAGAGTGGTCAGAAAGAGAAAACTGATAGACAAGTTAATATGTCATATTTGAAAATACCGATAAAAAGATATTGTACGCAAACTTACTATTGATGCGCTTTGATATTCTGATCTATTTTGTTTATTTGTTGATGGACAATTAAGTGTTAAAAATATTCCTTAACATGAGCCTATGGAATACAAGTGATTTAGAGTCGAAGAAAATATACTATTAAAGCATTAAGTTCTAGCGCTGTACTGAATAATTAAAACAAACAAAATAGTTTTTTATATATGCACGAATTAATGATATGGTCAGATTTTATACAGAAAAATTATGTCTAAAATATCGTAGGTATATGCTTACGATATTTGTTACATCTTAAATAGTCTATCTCATATCGGCACAGTCACTCGTCTACAGTTTTCTCTGTCTACAAATTTTGGGCATTTTTGTTTACATTGTGTTAAAATTATCGCTTATTTCGAAACGTTCAACTTGTTATTGATATTTGTACTAAATTTTATGTTTGAACAGGTGAACTTATCAGTGTGGTTTGATTACGATATTGTAATCAGATATTGACACCTTTTGTTAAAAACGTTATAGAAATCAACAACTTAGAAGAAATGTCAATTATATTATTTTTACTTTGAGCTTAAAGTTGTTATTTGAACAGTTAAATAAATTAGATACATAGAACGTCACGTCTAAAAAATATCTACTTTATGAGAGAGCAATTTTAAGCGACTCGTATACATTTTGCCTTACCTCTTGAAAACTTTGCCTAAGACTAGACTAACATAATTAATAGGACATTAAGTTATGTGTATTCCAGGGTAAAAAAAATGACAGGTCTAAATTTATGCCAAATCGAATTACACATCTTGTAAATTAGGGATTTTTCTTTAGATGTAACTTTGTTCCATGGATAAGTTGTTACCTTGATATACAGTTGCTAGCCTGCATAAGCGATAATTAAAAAATTACAAAGTAAACAAGATAATGGATGCACAAGTTACTTATCTATGCTGATAACGTAATACTTGAAAAACTAATGGGCTCTATATAAAAAATTATCAATGAAAACATTGCTATTCAAACTTTATCCTTAACTTCTTTGACGTAAAGAATAAAGTTGTATTAAGTATGAAATCAATTTTTTTAGTGTTTTTGTTATGCATAAAAATGATTACATAAGTTTATTTTTATGCTAAGTATGAGACGGGCATAAAAAGACTGATGTCAAGCGAAACACTGGTATATTTTCAGTCAGTGTTAGAAACCAAGTACTTCTCTTAATCAAATGCTCAACATAGATAAGTACTTATACTCCAAAATACCCTCGAGAGCCTTTTCACACACAACCATAATTATATAGATATTTGGTTTACTGCCTCCATTGCTAAAGGGAGTAAACCAATTACACTGACTCCCATTTGCCACAAAAAGGAGTAAACCAATTACATTTACTACCATTTGCAACAAATGGGTGTAAATTAATTACATTTATTACTCACATTAGCCACAAACAGGGAGTAAACCAATTACAGCTACTCCCATTTGCCATTAATGGGTAATAGGAGTAAACCAAATACACTTACGCCCACCTGCCGCTAATATAGGAGGAAATCAATTACACTTCTATTTGCCACTAGTAGGGAGTAAACCAATTACACTTACTCCCCATTTGCCCCAAATAGGAGTAAACCAATTACACATTGCTAATGGGAGTACCATTAGCAACAAAAGGGAGGAAGCCAATGATACCTAGGATAATTACGTAATGTGTGTGTGATTATTGTTTGATCTACTTCCTGGGTTGTTGGATGTGGGGCTTGATGTTCATGTTGATATGTGCAGGAGGCTTGGGGCTGTGAGCCACTTGTGCTGCCTCGGGAGTAAAGTCTGCGTTACCTTTAAACAATAATTAAATACTTATTGTATTAACCTGCCGTGCAGAGACTAAAAAACCGCAGTTAAATAATTTGTAGTTTTATTTTCAACCTTATTGCACACAAAACAAAGTATACGTTATTTTTGACATTTTAATTTTACTGTGGTTTAGTCTCTGCTGCAGTAACACTTTGGGTGCAGCGGCATTTTTTAGTATTATCCACAGTGCCGGATATTAATTTTGTATGGAAAAATCAGTTGATAAAACACACCGTTTGTATGCAGTGTGCGTCAGCACACCCGTTCCGATTTCAAAAACACAGCAGTTGTGTTTTCCGCAGTCAATGTATTAATACTCACATGACTTACCAATATTAGGTACAATTCAAATTGAGTATTGAACTTTTTACTACATTTTTCGTGCTTTTCAGATAAAAATTTACATTACTGCGGTAAGGAAGTAATTTTTGGCCACACCTTGAAGTGGCTGAGGTAAATCACAAGTACTACGTCTGTATAAATCACTGGAAGTACAATAAATGTATTATGCTTTTTTTATCTTTAGAATGGCTAGGGAAAATGCTTCTCGGGATCGGTCTGCAGGGCTATTGGCTATCTCCCACCCACATGTAAAACTATAGAATCTATAGACAAACATGCATACATTACTTGCTTAAACCTCCTCCTTAATATCAGTAAAATAACAAACGCAGTAATGTACATTTAAGTGTACATCAAACTTAGTGGGCGTGAATTAGCCAATAGCCCTGGATCTCATCTGCATGTCTAACATAAAAAATATTATATTGTTACCTTTGTTAGGCGCCCCAGCAATAGACACAGGGTTAGAAGGGACTGGTGAGGGCCCGGAGAGTCCGGTGAAGTCTTCGTTCGCTGGCTCCTTGGCATCCTTCGCATGAGGTATCTTGTTCTGAGTGATCCTCATGCCTCCAGCTTTCACTATAACCAATTAGAATATTGTAGTGTGACATCCATTTAATGTAATTAACTACAATAGAATTACGAAGTTACAGAAATAGTTATAATAATTATGATATCTTTCTGCCCTTATCCTACATTATGTATGGTTGGCACAACACGTCTTTCCCGTCCATTCTATCATCTGTTCTATCTGTGTTATACATACATTTAACACGTTTTTGAGGTCAGAATAAGTGTGCTGATACATTCTTAACATTTTTTTGTCAAAGGGTTTTTCCAAATATAATTAATTTCCGGCCCCTGGTATAGTACTAAAAAACACCGCCGCAGCTGTTAATCATAAAGTAAATAATAAACAAAACAAAAAATGTAAAAAAAAGGAATCTTGCAAAAGACTTGATTTGAAGGACTTTAAGGATATAAGTAATTTAATACCAAAGGTTTGAATAACTGCATATGTCACCCTGACATCATATTATTTGTTTAATCTCTTCTTGCCTTCACTGGTAACTTTGCTCTTCAGTTCGGAACACAATAATACCTACCTGCACATTATTGTTATACTTATTTATATTATTTTAGTATTGGAGTTCTGTTGTTTTTAAAACTATTTGTTGACTTTAAAACTAGACTTATTGTTTATTCAATACCAGTTTTCCTCTAAATGTCACAAGTGTATGATATAAAACTTGTTTACAACTCTTAGCTATATTTATATTATATGACTGGTTTATAAAAATAAGATACCTTAACTGTATATATATGTAATGGTTATCTATCTAGGGTTAATTATATAGGTACTTATTTATTGAATCTTTCATAAAACACACTAATATTATAAAGGCGTAAGTTTGTGTGAGATGTTTGTTACTTCTTCATGCAAACAGGTGGACCGATTGAGCTGAAAATTGGTATATAGATAGCTTAGACTTTAGACCCTGGAATAACACATAGGCTACAGCACAGCGGGTAAAACCGCTGGGCGCAGCTAGTTTTATATATAATTTTTTTCTTAGAATTATTATGTATATTTTATATATAAAGCTTTTCTTATAAATATTGCTTCTTGCAATTTAGCTACATTGGTGGATTTTACCATCATAAAAAAAAACTATTTCTTATTTAACCTTTTGAACGCCACGGCACAAACGCATTTTCGTGCCTTGTGCGCCAAGGCACAATTAAAAAAAAAATACCTACGAAAGAACTAGTGTTGCCAAGAGTCGATAAATATTTTTATATCACTTTATTAAGACTGGGTTTTTTGTCGTCTATAGACGTCGTTGGCGTACAGGACCCGCAAGTGCTTGTCAAGTATAGGTGACTTTGGCGGTCAAAAGGTTAAGGGTTAAAGCAAATAAATAGATAATTTCAGCTTCAAAGTTCAAGTAACAAACTGTATAAGACATTGGCTGTGGTGGCTTTTAATAGAACTACTCCAGGGGCCTAAAATTAGTTTTGTGTAGAAAAATCCTTTGACAAAACACAATTATGTATTTCCTTTCCCTGCTTGGTTGCTCTATTTTATGTATTTCCTTTTCCTGCTTGGTTGTCTGGAAGAGATCACTATTAGCGATAAGACCGCCAATTGTAACACTTATTTCTGTGTAATCTTAGTTCTAAGCTATATTATTGTATTTGTGTGAACAATAAAGAGTTTTCTATTCTATTCTATTTAGTGTTTTTAGGCACTCGCATTCTCCACAGTCAATGTGTTAACAAACATTCACACTCTCATAATATACAATCATACATTGGTTTTTATCAATATTATTAGCAAGATGTGTTTACATCAAGTGTTTTTGCTAATTTTGTAATGACTAATACCTACTAATAACATTTTATTTTATATTCTAAATTTACTACAGTCATCTTGGGTAACTTTGAACTTTTTGGTCTAATTTTGAACAAAGTTGTTTAATGTGGTTTACAAATTTATTGTATGGAGACATTATATAGTTGTTTTAATAAAAAAATCTGCATATAACGGATCCTTAAAATATTTTCTAAATTCTTTAACAATCCGTTCATGTAATAAATTACTAACACATTTTTACAACCTCGTTCGTTAGACCAAGATTCAAAGTTACCCAAGATCACTGCACCTATAACTTGTGCAAATTCCTATAACCTATAACTTGTGCACACAATTACACAACATATGGAAAAATGAATTTCACAACATTATTATTGCGAAATAAACTTTAAGGAAGTATCATAAGGTAGGTATAGCTCTATTATGAAATAAAAGTTACATGTAAGGCTAAAATTAGCTACAAAAACATATCAATCAATTGACCTTGAATATTCTTTGTTTAATAACACTCATTTAAAACATGCATAGCCGCCGTAGCATAGCCTGACGTCATGCAAGGACTTACACAACCTGATATCAAGCATAATAATTTTAGTAATATCTATACATAACTACACTAGGTAAAATGTTTGTTTTCATTTTGTCAAAAACAGGTTTTTCATCTAACAATCTCGTTGGAAAGTTTTAGAGGCTAACCATATGGTGCTCATAAGAGTCAAATAAGAATAAAAAAGTCATTTTACACGGTTAAATACCTGTAGATAACAAAGAACATGTAAGAATTTTTTACCTGCGGGAGGATGGCCAGCTTTCAATTGGGCGGTGTCTTCGGTGGACGACATGATTGTTTGATGGTAAATTAGTAAAAAGATGTAAAAACTGGCCGGAAAATGCCGACGTCACTTATAATTATTGCGATTTGTAAATACAACGTGTAAGTACACGAACACAGTAGCGGGTATCAGCCGTGAAATGACAACTGACAGCTAGGAACTGTCAAAGTTTCCAAAATCAAATTTAGAGATGTGGTTTCAATTAATCGACTATTTCAAGAATCGATTTAAATTTTTGTGTAGTGTGTGCTGCCATCTGTTGTCGAGTGGCAACTACTCGTCGAGTGGAAACTACGCAGTACAGCGCCATCTATATTTTGGTCCCAGAACTAAATTGTTTTTTTTTATAGCGCAGCAAAATGTAAACACTTGCCAAGGTAATAAAAATATTTTATTAAAATTATGTATGAATAATTAAAATAAAAACAATTAAATTATTTCCAAGCTTTTATTCTCAACCTTCTGTATGGCGGGATAACTACATCCGCGTCATCACGGCCCGGTTTCACCATATCTTTCTGAAGTTCTACAATCATTCTGAGCATAAAATTAATAACTTGGTTGCAAGTTCCTTCCCTTAATTTTGGGAAGTCTGCACTGGGAAGACATTTTCCGTTGATGACGATGGACTGATGGGTGAGAGAGGCGAGAAGTCTTTTGAGCATATCAACTTTTTTGTTGGCAGCGAGCGGGCGAAGCCGGGTGATCACACGTAGTAAGTATTCTAGGAGCATTACGTCTTCCTGAAAAAGAAGGAATAATTTCAATAATTATTTTTGTGGCAATAATTATTAAGTGAATTAAAAAAATAAGTATTAAGTTGAATTTAGGCTCTTTTTGAATTAGTTTGTGTGGGCGAGACGAATTGGCATTTTAATTATTCACGAATTCACGACTTGAAAACCGGTCGACCGATTTCGATACTTTAGAAAGCATAATACCTACTTATATATATTATAAGATACGTCTTACGAGACAAAACATATTTTTCGAGGGCCCCTTTTGTTTAGGATGGCTCAAAATTAATTATTAGAAACCACCACGATGTGGAACTCCATGGCCGAAGATGGGCGCGGCGGGGATACCGAAAAAAAATCTGGGGGTATTCCTACGGGACGCCTTAATGCCGGGGCAGCGGGTACGCCCAAGCTCTCATCCGTGCCCGCGGCAAGGTACCTTTTTTATTTCTTTTTTTACGCATCATCACTCATCACCCCACACTGCACCCCACGCAGGGTGGCAGCTCAGGGTGGTATGCGGCTCAGGGTGGTATGCGGCGAGGATACCCACTAAAAAACCTGGGGTGTTCCTGCAGGACGCCATAATGCCGGGGCAGCGGGTACGCCGAAGCACTCATCCGCGGCCCCTGCAATCTGCAAGGTACTTATTACCTACCATATCCATAGCCAGTATACAAGTGTCGACCTGATGCGCTCGCCCCACGATGGTTGAGAGGTCTTCACGACTGAGCACCGGCGTCTTCAGCGTCTCCAGCCACGAGAATAGGAGACCGGACAGTATTACTGGGTCCTCCTGAAATAAAGAGTAAAATAACTAATGGAATAACAAGTTACTTTGCTAGAAATCCATGTGTGATAATAAATATAACTATTTAGTGTTTATTTATTGATTGATCTATTTATTGAGAAAACTCCTAACCGCTTTCTACCTTAACTAAATTTAAGTGTTACCTAATTCCACCTTAATTTGTGAGTCCAAGATGGACGGATGGATATTATGGATGGATGAATGGTGTCGAGTTGTGAGTTTGAGTTTTATTATAACTGCCTCCTTAAAGAAATTGTTAAACACCTAATGGAAGTAGGCTTTAAAACTCCTATGGAGTATTGGCAACTGAGCGCTAATGTCTTTAATAATAACATTTTATTGTTGTCGGATTTAATCAATAGGCGTCCTAGAATAAACAGTGAAAAAATACAACTAAATGGCTAACCATTAGGGCCTCAGGCCCCAGAGTCTGTCTCATGGGACAGTCAGGCTCTGAAGTAGTAAATCTGCTAGCAAAAAGTAGAAGCTACCTCTTCATCAATTTTGGCATATCCTTCCCTCCTCTGGTTGATGTCAGCGCGCAGGTTCTTGATGTCCTTCTGCTTTATGTCTGGAAGACTTTTGTGATCGGTGACGAACGCCTGCAACAAAGACAATATAAAGTTTTTGATACATTTTCGATTTAAACAAACTATACCTACTCTGAAACAACTGAAGCGCTTTAGATAAAACCGATATAATAGGTCCGGAGAAAGGACTTAGGACAGTTTTAATGCCAGATCATCACAATGACCTATATGTCGTTAGGTCATATTGCAGGCCCTGTAGTAATCTCGGCGATCTGAAACTGCAACATATAGGTTAGCGACACAACCTATAAATTGTGATTTGACTCTGACATATAAGTAGGGTAACCTGTTCTGTTGGAGTATAAGAATGTATCTAGTGTATAAACATTGAACGTGTTAATTATAAGGGAGGTAGATGTACCTCGTATATTCTGAGAGCAGGGATGGTGCCATTCCCGCAGCCACCGGTGATCCTGGCGACGGACTCCAGGTTGCGCTCGATGTCCTCCTCTACGGGGTCCCGCCACTCTACCATCGGGAGTGTGCTTACTACTTGCTCTGGGGAATGTAACCATTTTGATTTAAATATGTTTAATAAGGTAATTAAAAGCAGAAAGAAAATCATTTATTCGATAGAAAACAAGACAATCACAATAATATGAATGCATATAATGAGCATCCACTAAGCCACCGAATGAGAACTGCCTCAGCGTTGTGCTCCGTGTGTACATTGAAAATTCTGGAAGAGGTTGCCGTAAAAAGGTTTGGATGAACTGTAGGAAAAAGGATATGCGTGCTAAGGGATTGAATGAAGATATGACGAATGATAGAGTAAAATGGAGGAGGAAGATGTGTTGTGCCGACCCTACCTAGCAGGATAAGGGCAGGAAGACGATGATGATTTTTGCCTTAGAACTGATAACCGCTAGAGTAGACCAGTTCTTGAGTCGGTCTCCACTTTCCACATTTCGGCAAACGTAGTGTAGGGCGCCCAATTATCTCTGCTCATTGAAATAGGAACTACTCATTTATTGAAGTGTTATCTACCTATCCTCGAAAATCTCAGTCACCTACATATGTACGGGAACTGAGACAAATTCTAGTCATTGATGTGAGGTCGGGATTCAAACTCGAAGATCGTAAATTATAATCTAAATCTGCTCTACATAACCTTTCAGCACCGCTAAAAATTTCTCCTTATTTATTTCTCTAAACTGATTTTTCATACTAAATAGATCTCAATAATATTAAGTACCTAGTCAGGTCATAAATTCTGTCACATGTTTAATATAAAATTATTGGAACAAGTTTATTTATTATGTAACCATTTATATACCAAAATGAACTTAACAAAACATAGATTCTTATGACAATAAAGTTTATTCAAAATGACCTCCGTGATTTTGAATACAGGCCTTCAATCTGCGCGGCCAGTCGTCTATCGCAGCACGAACGAGGTCCATGTCAATATCGGCTGCTGCCTTAATCAAGGATGTCTTGAGTGACTCCAAATTGGGATGAGGCTTTGAGCACGCCTTTTCCTCCAAGTGTTGCCATATCTTGTAATCTAACGGACTCAAATCTGGACTGGAGGAGGGCCAGTCTTCGTGCCGGATGAAGTCGATTTCACGCGCCGCCAGCCAGTCTTGTGTGCTCTTCGCTCTATGAGCTGGCGCCGAATCTTGTTGGAATACCCAGTGCCTGTTATTGAACATGGTATGAGAAACAGGTTCCACAAGGTTCGTCAGGACTGTATTTTGATACACAACTGCATTCGTTTTTACACCTTTCTCACAAAAATGTACCTCTGTTAAGCCCCAATAAGAAACTCCCAACCATACCATGAGCGAGGATGGAAAATGACCTCGTTGGACACGCGGAATACGGTTGCTCGCTTCTTCACTACTGTGTGCGTACACCTTATCATTTTGTTTGTTGTAGCTCTCTTCTACGGTAAAAATTTTTTCATCCGAAAAAAGAATTTCTCGATATTTTTTTCTCGCGTACCGCGTCAACAAAGCGCGGCATCTCTTCAGTCTCAGGTCCATTAGACGAGCATTTAAACGATGTCCTGTTTTTCTTCGATATGCCCGAAGTCCTAAGTCTTCATTTAACACCATTTTCACCGTGGTTCTGCTTAACCCCATCTGAAGGGCCAACAGTTTCTGCTTACGTTTGGGATTTCTTTGAATTCGCGCCTTCACAGCTTTTATCACTGCTTGAGTCCTAACAGACCGAGGGCGACCACTTCTTGACCTGTCATCTACACTAGAGTCTTCATTGTATCGTTTGATGGTACGATAAACGAATCTTTTGGTTATATTCAAATTTTTCAGTATGTCAAAAATTTGAATTGGCGCGTAACCGCAACGATGCAACGCAATAACTGCAACACGGTCTTCTTTAAGCGTCCACTCCATATTTAAAAATGAGTAAAATTCTAAAAAGTATACATTTTTATTTTCATGTACAATTCGAAATTCGAATTCAATAAACTTTTTTGTGGCCAGCATTCTAAAAGAAAAGTTTTTACTGTGTGACAATACTTATGACCTGACTAGGTATATTAGTTACCACATCCGATCCCACCTGATGGAAAATGAAGATGAATCACGTAAGATCCATATAAATGTGAAGATTCCCATTGTATAGCTCGGAAAACACTGATGACAGCAACGTGATGTTTAATTTCCTACATCCTACCTACAACCTCCTCCGGCGTGGTAGGATCAGGCGGCCGGTTCTGCCGCAGCCTGTACACCAGGAAGGACTTGTAGAAGGCTCGGCTCCTCACTCGGAAGTCCACGCCCGCGCTGTGTTGGCACCCGCACAGCTTGAGCATGCGTTCGCACAGACTGTATACTATCTGAAATGTAAATTAAACTCATGTTATTAATAGCTTATGCTCGCGATTTTCAAAATCCTTTCTTAGTGAACAGTGAACTCTATGTCTACGTCATAAAATCTATCTGTGTTCCAAATTTTCGCCCAATCCGTTCAGAGGTTTGGGTTATGCGTTGATAGATCAGTTAGTCAGATAAAGACGAAAGTCTGTTAACATCTGAATGTTGGCTTAATAAAAAAATGCAGACAAAGTGGTAGCAAATGTTGTTGTGTGTTTGTTAACCTTAGGCAGTTCCCTGAAAGCCCTCTCCTCCAGGCCGTGCAGCGTGGCTCGCTGTCGGTACAGGTACTGCCGCAGCGTGAACTCTGACGTCTTGTTGTCTTTGCACAGGTTAAGGGTATCCCTGGACACAAACAATTCTAGATCAGGCGCGGATCCAGACCATGATTTTGGGTCATCGGCTAGAATTTTTCTCAAACTAAGAATTTTTTTGGGAAACATTTAAGCATAGTCTTACAATGTTGTATACTTTTACACCCTTTTTACACTAAACGTTTTATAGATATTCTTATTTATACACGCGCGAGCACCTCGCTGTGAGCGCCGAGAAAATTTTTAATTTTTCAGCACGTAAGATGTGTTTTTCGCATGCTCCGAGTGGCAAGGAAACTAAATATTCTTATTTATAAACGCGCGAGCAGCTCGCTGCGAGCGCCGAGAAAAAATTGTATTTTTCAGCACGAAAGATGTGTTTTTAGCTTGCTCCGAGTGCCGAGGAAACTCTATAATCTTATTTATAAACGCACTAGCAGCTCGCTGCGAGCGCCGAGAAAATTTTTAATTTTTCAGCACGTAAGATGTGTTTTTAGCTTGCTCCGAGTGGCAAGGAAACTAAACATTCTTATTTATAAACGCGTGAGCAGCTCGCTGCGAGCGGCAAAAAATTTTGAAATTTTTCAGCACGAATGATGTGCGTTCAGCTAGCTCCGAGTGGCAAGGAAACTACATATTATTTTTCTTTATAAAAGCGCGAGCAACTGGTTGCGAGCGCCGAGAAAAATTTGATTGTTTCAGTACGAAAATGTGCGTTTAGCTTACTCCGAATGGCTTGGCAATTAAATATTCTTATTTATAAAAGCGCGAGCAGCTCGCTGCGAGCGCCGACAAAATATTGGATTTTTCAGCACGAACAATGTGCGTTTAGCTTGCTCTGAGTGGCAAATAAACTAAATACATATATCCTTATTTATAAAAGCGTGAGCAACTCGCTGCGAACGCCGAGATAAATTTGCCTTTTTTTAATTGTGCCCAAATATTGACTATTATACTATACATGCGCAAGAACCTCGCTGCAAGCGCAAAGGCTGAGCCGCAAAGACAACGTAAAGCGCGAACAGCTTGCAGCAGTTAATATAAACCAATTAATCCTAACTATGAAAGATGCTGAACAGCTTGCTACGAAAACCTATGGATAAATTGTAGGCGAGGACCGAAAAAAAAATTAAGTACACAAATTACTCAATGCGCTATCAACAGCCAAACAATTTTATGAACTTGTACGTAAAGCTTGCTAATAAAGAGAAAAATTGCTAATTCTAACTATGAAAGAAGCGTAAAACCAATCGATATGACCGGATTTTTTTTACGACTAGGATTTTGGGGGGGGGGGGGGTCATGACCCCCTTGACCCCCCCTGGATCCGCGCCTGTACTAGATGTACACGGATTCTTTGTAAATTAGTACATTGACTTCAGAAGTCCTCTGTAGCGCGGTGGGCTAACATCCGCTTGCGACAAAGATGCTGTGTGTGCCTATTTGAGAAAATGCACTTACGGAAAAAGTGGTTAAATGCACAAGAGCAGATATAAAAAGTGCACATTTCAGGAAAATGTTTTTTTATGACTAAGCCAAAATGTACATCTGCCTAAGTCAAAATGAATAATACCATGCTGCAGAATACAAGGTGGATTGCGTCGCTTGCTAGCACGGTGTACACCAGGTTATTCACTTGGCACCAGGCAGCAGGTTATTCACTTGGAGCTGAAGACGACAGTACTGCTGCCGCAAGCAGGTAATGTTCGAACTGCTGCACGTACAGGATCTGGCCCGAGGTCTGCATGGAGCGAGGCCGCTGCTTCCTCACCAGTTAGATGGAGTAGTTGCCTCGCTCGGAGTACACTAGGTTGTAGGCTACTCACTTGGAGCTGAAGACGACCGTCTGCGGCAGCAGGTAGTGTTCGAACTGCTGCACGCACAGGATCTGCCCCGAGGTCTGCACAGAGTGAGGTGCTGTTTCCTCACCAGTTAGATGGAGTAGTTGCCTTGCTAGGAGTACACTAGGTTGCAGGCTACTCACTTGGAGCTGAAGACGACAGTCTGCGGCAGCAGGTAATGTTCGAACTGCTGCACGCACAGGATCTGGCCCGAGGTCTGCACGGAGCGAGGCCGCTGTTTCCTCACCAGCCGGATGGCATCGTTGGCTCGCACCCGCATCGAGTACACCAGGTAACAGGCTATCAATACGCCAGTACGACCTAGACCTGGGAAATAGATTCTTTAATACATTTATTGTGTTCCGGACTGAAGGGCTTACCAGTAAAATGTCCAGTAAGGCATAACGAGGTTAAAAAAATGACATCATAGGACGTCAGGTGCTCTTGGCGGAATCTCCTCCCTGTGACTTCGGTGTACCCGCGACCTCGGCATTAGGTATAGCGTCCCGTAGGAACACCCCCAAGTTTTTAGTGAGTATCCCTGCACATCTTCGGCGGGGGAGTCCCACATTCCGCTCTGCGCCCCCAGTCGCTGGGTGACGATGCGTAAGGCATTTTTCCTGGGATAAACAAGGCCGTCAGGCAGTGCACTGCCACATTTTTTAATTTGTGTCCCCATCACATCACATATGTTTTAGTTTCAGGTCTTAGTGTTATTTTTGTTTACAAAATGTTAATATTTTTGGTTTTTCAAGTAAAGGCCAACATAGTAAAATAATATATAAAGTGAAAGGGTCAAACCCCTCAAATATTTTTTTTTACTTAAACATTCTTACATTTTAATTAAACTAGTATTATAATATTCATGCCTTATTGAATATTCAAGAGAAATAACATTGTTCATTGCACATATTATAGTGACATTTTTGACCTCCATGAATATTTCTAATGCAAATCATCATACATCTAATTGACGACGCTGAAGTGAGGCATTGAAGAGGGGTGCCGGTTCTTAGTCATAAATTGTTTCCGAGATACTTAGCATTATCTACTACTAGCTGCGCACACCGGTTTTACCCGCAGTACTTATGTAGCCTATGTGTTATTCCAGGGTCTAAGCTATCTCTATACAAAATTTCAGCTCAATCGGTAAATCCGTTTAGGCGTGAAAGAGTAACAAACATCCTGATATCTAGACATCCAGAATCCAGACATCCATTCTTACAAACTTTCACGTTTATAATATTAGTAAGATTTACCCGCTGTCCATACCGATATGACCCCACATGACTCTAATATAAAGAGAGAGAGAGATAAAGAGTTTCCCTATCTTATATCGATTGCCTACATTGCATTTTCAAAGCCTCTGTAATCATTGCAATTATAGACAGAAGGGTAAAGGAGAACAGAAATATCGATTTCCTTTAAAGTTCTGCTGCATGTCTTCTAGAATGCTTGCTTGATATGGGAAACGGTTGAGATCCAAATCATTTTATTTAAGTAATAGACACCTTTTTTAATATGCCTAGAAAGGTACCTATTCACTTGTGCCTTAAAGATACTCAAGTTGTACAGCTCGGGAAACACGGATGACGGCAATGTGTTCCAAATGCGACCAGTTCTGATAAAAGTCGAAGCAAAACGCTTGGTGCGGGCAGTTGGTAGAGCCACTAAATATGGATGCCGCATTGCCGTCTGCCGTAACGTCCGTAGATAGAACGGGCTTGGAGGAATTATAGTTCGTATACTCACTCTCCGAAATGACGATCCGATAAGATATAATGCAGTTTTACAATATCATTAATTATTGAGCTTGTATTTAATGAGTGTAAGTGTAGTCAGGGGGTATCAGGATAGTACGGCATAATCAAAACATGGGAGCATAAGAGATTGCACATACCTAGTAAGTACCTGGTAGGCAAGAAAGTATTTTTCTTTCAATCATTGGATAAATAAAATTTACATAAACACCAATTCAAAACACAAAAACGTACACCGTTATAATAAATATTTTATTGTTTAAAACTTACAGCTAGAAGGTTATTTCTAATTCGTGATAATCAGACTCTGTTCATATATTTTCTCAATCAAGTCCTCATCGTTGGCCAAATCGAACTCTTTTGTAACCTTACAGTCTACGAAGTACTTTCCAGACACATTATCCAGGTCTTCAGCCACTGCCAAGTGAATAGTCGTCTGAGCACCTTCCTCTGGAGTCCTTAGGATAATTCCAGTAAGATAGTTCAAAATATTTCTCATCATTGGAGTCCATTTGTCGAATATCTCCGTTCTTACTATCCCTGGATGCAAGGCGTTAATTGTCACTCCTTCAGGCAGTCTTCTCGCTAACGCTTTCGCCATAAGAATGTTATAGAGTTTAGAATTAGCGTATAATGTGAACCAGGGTGTCTTCGCTGTTGATCTTATATCCTCGAGATCCACCTTGGCGAAATAATGCGCTTTTGAAGCCACTTGCACTATTCGGCTCGGTTTCGACGCCTTCAGTTTATCCAGCAGCAGATTTGTGAGGAGGAATGGACTGAAATGGTTCACTTGGATCACTATGTTTATCCCATCTTCTGTGATACGATGTTTCAGGCCAGCTACGCCGGAGTTGTTGACCAGTATGTCCAAGCGGTCGAAGGAATCGTTGAATTCCTTTGCGAATTTCCTGACTTCACTGAATTTGGATAGATCCAGGCGCCTGTGTTCGACTTTAGGGTTTCCAGTGGTTTCTATGATGTCTTTGACGGCTGCGGCTGATTTTTCTTCGTTACGGGAAGCTATGATGACGGTAGCTCCTCGTTTGGCCAGGTCCCTGGCTGTCTCCAACCCTATGCCGGAGTTGCCACCAGTGACAAGCGCCACTTTACCCTCTAACTTTGCTTTACTTCTACACTTCACTTTAGTCCACTCATTGTGAATCTTAAAGCCTACAAGGATCACAAAAACTAAAACTACTAATGTAATTAAAATATAAATTATTAACTGTAGGCACAGCTGGAGGAGCCAAAAAAACATGTTGACCGCGCGACAACGTATCTTTAAATGTTGATAAGGAAAATAATAATATAATAAATTGGACTTCACATAATATACACATAGATGTAGCAAATACGTAGATTAACAAACATTCCAAAAACGCGTGACTAATTTTGATTTGTCAAATATCCACATTCCAAGGCGCTAGTTAGGACTCAGGTAATAGGGATGTTACAAGGTCAAATTTTTTTAAATACAATTAGTCCGTAATTTTTATAATAAAAAAATATACGATACGTTTTTTTTCTTGCAAATAAAATAAAAAATGGCTGAGACATAACGCTTATAAGATTCTGTGTTGGGACGCGTAACGTCACACAACTAAATAAAAATTTTTGTGGTTTGACGTCACGATCAAGCAACTTTAGTGCATTGTAGCTCCTACGTTTTATATCAGATTTACAAATAAAAAAAATACATGTCCAATATTTTTCAATAATCTAAAAATAGGTACATTATGGACAACTTTTCTATTAAATTCAAACAAACCTGTCAACCAATAAAATAACAGTCACAGTGGCAATAATATTAGCTTTCCTTTTCTATCTTGATATATTATCCGTAAGAGATTATTTTTTATCTTGCTCGGCTTGATTTGGTATCTATACGCAACTTAAACAGTAACTTATGAGTAACATTGCTACGTATCAAGGTCCAAAGGGGTCAGTCACTGTTCGTGTTGATTTAAATTTTGGACCTTGACTTTTGATATTTAAATAAACGTTATGTCTGGACCAATCAGTACCAAATGATGTGACTTTTTTTTATGGGATAATTCTATGTAATATTTACTTTTGTATTTAGGTTCCGCTCTTATGTATGTATTTACAACAGAAAAGAATATATAAGTAATTAGGTATATCCGTTATCCTAACCACCATAACACAAGCATTAAGTTGCTTAGCTTGGGGTTAGGGGGCGCCGTGTGAAATGTCTTGAAATATAGGAATATTTTATTTATTTATTTTTTAAATGGTCTCTATGAATACGCAGGTTTTATACGTTATTCGTGATCATAAAGTTTATAGACATTAGTCAAGTTATTGTAAGTTTAAATTGTCGGTCATTAGTATATTTAGTTTTTAATCGTTTAAATATTATTATTTGTGTAAATAAATAGATTAGACAGAATAATATATTAATTAGAGAATAAATAGCTTAGACTTATGTCTAATCTAAGAGCGGTATGTGTAATCGAAGAGCGGTAGAGTATTAAAATATTTAAATCAAAATCCATTTATTCAAATTTCAAATAGGTTACAATGAAGCACTTTTGCAAGTCAAATTTACAATTTTGTAGTTACATTTTATAACTCTACCGCTCGTTCGCAAAGCACCTCTATGAGAAGAATAATGCAGTTAAACTGTTAACAATTGTGTTATAGATTTAAGTATCTTTGCAAATGTAAAATGTAAAAAAATTATGATGATGTTAATATGGGAAATGGTCAATGCCACCCCCAACGGGAACCAGGCGCGATTAAAATAAGATAAGATAAGAATACTCTTTATTGTTGAAACCAAAAGAAACATTACATTATACTTATTAATAGCTAGTACTACAATACAGTTTGGTCCACAATGGGTGGCCTTATCGCTGTGAGCGATCTCTTCCAGGCAACCAGCGATTATAACTGTATGTAGGTATGTATGCAAATTTTAGATATTCTGGTGATTCAATAAAGACCTACCATTCATTATAATCCATTCAATATGAAATACCCACTAAAAGTACTAAAAGTAGACTGTCTACATGTTACATGGGCGTAACCACGGTGGGGCAGAGTGGGGCACTTGCCCACCCTGGCTTCAGAGCCAGGCCATGTAAGGTACTTCGATTTTTTTGGCGCTCGAAATAAGCTGATCGCACATACTTCATGACTCAGGACTCAGGATTATGTTGTTTTCTCGGCGTCCTATGATTTTGCCCATCTGTATTGTTTATTGTTTAGTAACAACATATTATTATTTAAGGCTGCCCCACCCTGAACCCATAGCTAAGTACGCTCATGACTGTCTATTGTGTAGACTTTGTCTAGTCCAAAAATCACGATTCGCTATCAAGTAGGTAGGTCAAGAATGTTCATGAGATAAGAGGCGAGAGTAAAGTTTGAACTCCAAGGTGATATTAATTAATTTTCAACCCTGGGTCCAGATCATTATCTAGTTGTACTGAACTTTAGTATTAATTAAATAGATGAAAAGCGAAACAAATGTAAACATAGAGTGTACGTGCTTATTACGGCGGCCCGAGATATGTAGGAAGGTCGTTAGGTTATGTTGCTGGCATTTTAGAAATCTTGGCGACCACGGAGCTATTCAATTATTTGTCAGGGAACCGAACCGAAGACCGAACTGTCGAGAATGTATGTAATTACTTTTCTATTAAATCGATAGGACGCATACGTCATTTCATACATTTTTGACAATTCGGTATTCGGTTCGGTTCCCTGACAAATAATATAGCCCTGCTAAAACTACTTATAGGTTCGCCAAACAACCTTTATTGTGATTAAATTCTAACAGTGTAAAGTGTACCATATTCTATTGGATTATATAAACCTCAATTATTATAACATTAAATAGGCCAAGCGCTAGTCGGACTACGCGCAGTGTAGGCTTTCGTAGTACCTACTGGCAAATCGAATCTGCCTAAATCCTCAGTGACAATTTCTCCGAAACCAAAAAATATTATAATCTTAACCGTTACAGTACTTCTAGAAAGTTCATCGGTGAAATTTGAATGAAGATTTTTTTCATGGCTCGAAAACCAGTAGTTTAGATTTTAGCGTTGGGACGCTGTTTTAAACTTGAATATCTTAAAAAAGCAACACGAAATCGAAAATAATAAACTCTTTCACGCAAACTCAATTCTCTCTCGCTCTGTTTGCCCGTGACCACAGTGCATGTAACTGTGCCGAAACGGTTGATTTTATAATGATTATATAATATTGCCCCGCCAAGACTATTTCTCGGCTATAACACCTGCCTGCATCGAGCACGGGAGCAGGCTGAAAATCAGTAGTCAGGTTAGCCCTAGGGTTAATCTGACAAAACGCTGAGCCTGTTCCCATTGGCGAGTATCTACATTAAAACTTTATTAACACACTATGTAAGCTTAAGCTGTAAGATAGAGCCAATAAATCATCTTCATTTCATTTCATTTCAATATGTGAAATAAAATAATTACCCGAAAAAACCCGTTAAATGCAGTCTGTGTCTATAAGGGGCTGCGCAGACGACAGACTATCCATGACGCACTTTTTAGTCTGTGAAAATAGAACCTATGCAATTATATGCAGTAACGCACACGACGCGCAAAAAGTCCGGCACACAAATAATCCGTGTAATTCGGGCAGACCGGATCGCGCCGCGTCGCGCCGCTCCGCACAAAAAGTGTGTGAAAAAAATAGAACGTTTGCTTCAACGCGCGCTAACGCAGACGGCACACATTTTAGTCTGCAATCTGCATTTGCTAGTGGTGGACGTAACGCTTCTTTCTTCTTCTTTTTCTGTACTTCATGTACAAAATAATACTTCGCGATCTCTGCACGATTTCCATAGCGTCTACGTCCAGCCCTGGATTTACACTAGGGGCATTCGGGGCGAGTGCCCAGGGCGGCAAATTTTCAGGGGGCGGCAAATTTCGAAACGAGAAAAAAATATTCAATCCATAAACATCCGATGTTGAATTAAAATTTGTATTCTCAATCACGCTGGTTATTATTATAATTTTTTTTTGCGCTCATAATAAGAAGTCTGGAATACTGGCCACACAAACTCAAGATTTTTGCTCCAAACGAGCTATCCGTCCACTTTTCGTAGCAAGACTTTTCTCGGCACTTGCAGCTAGTTGCTCGCCTTCTTTTTTTTATTTTTGGCACTCAAAACGAACTACGCACTCACTTTTTGCAGTCAGATATACAAAATTTTCTTGGTGCTCGCAGCTAACTTCTCGCGCTTTGAATAATATTTTTTTTTTATTTTAACACTCGGAGCAAACTATGCATCCATTGTTTATATAGTCACAAAAACAAAATTTTCTCGGTGCTCACAGCGATTTTGGCACTCAGGGTGAAGTATGCGCCCACTGTTGTGTAGTCAAATATACAAAATTTTCTCGCTCGCAGCAAGCTGCTCGCAGTCTTTTTAGTCAACATAATATTATAATTTTCTTGCCACTCCAAGCGAGTCTTACGCACACCTGTCGTAGACAGATAGATAGATAGATAAAACACTTTATTGAAACATTGAAAAATAAACTTAAACAGAAAAACCCGATATTATAATCTATGTGTCACAATTCACAATCAGCGGTCTTATTGTAGTTAGCATTATAAAATTTCTCAATTATAATTTCTCTTTTTCAAAGCAAGCTATACACACAGCTTTCGTAGTTAGATGTATATTTTTTTTTATAAATATTCATAATTACGTATAATATGAAAGAACTCGACAACAAATTTCTTAGCAAAATGTCTAGCCGATGAGCGTTTATAAATAATATTTCGGCGGAGGGGGGCGGCATTTTCTCACTGCCCAGGGCGGCATTTTGGCTAAATCCGGGCCTGTCTACGTCCCTACAGCTCTGCCGACAGAATGATCGAAGATGTGCGTCGTGTGCTTTGAGTCTGTGAAAAATCCGCAACAGACTTTTTGCGCGCCATGCAGACTTTTTGTACGCCGCAGACTCGATCGTACAAAAAGTGTGCCGTCTGCGCCGTCCCTAAAGGCGGGCGGTTGTCGATGGGGGACTGGATGCAAGTTGGACGCAAGGCTCTGCCGATTCCCAGTTCTCCGTCACAAAGACGATGCGGGAGTGCCGCCGGGTTGTTTTAGTAAGTATACCCGTGCAGTCGCCCTGCTCGGGAAGTCCCACATAACCGTCCCATACCCCCGTAGCGTATATGGAAACCCTTCCTCTATTCAGCGCCAGTATGGATCTGGGATGCGGGAGCTTTTAAACGACAAAACATGCAGTTTGAGAGTTTAAATGCTACCCTACTTTTAGTTCTGACATGCGGGAGGGTTTACGTACGCAATATTACCATTATAGATTGGAAATCCTTCCAGTATTCAGCACTCAAGTATTTTCGATCTGCGGAAACTTTTGATATTGAATGTTTAGTGTTTGTTTGCTACTATTCTTGTAGTTCTGAATACTGAATGAGACGGCATTGTTAAGGAAATGTAATAAAAAAATACGACAATAATATAATTATTCTATAAACTTTTATTTGTTTTTATTATTGATACTAAATATGGAATATGGTATAATCGTATATATCTAGTACAGATCTTGCAATACAATTTTTAACTAGTTTTGACTCAGTTTGAGTTTCATACTTATATTTGGGGTATATCATATTATGGTACCATAGAGTTGATCAGATGATGACGGTAGTTATTGGTGAATGGATATTAGGTGGGTAGTTGGTTTGGATCCGCGCGCACTTCGTGGCGCGTAAAACAGTCTACAAATACTACCTACATTTAGTCATTCATTTATTTCTAAAATTAAATTATATTGAAATGAATTGAATAAAATAAAAAAGCAGCAGCTAGGTATAACTAGCGAAATAAATGAATGACTAAAGGTAGGTAGTATTTGTTGACTGTTTTACGCGCTACGAAGTGCGCGCGGGTCCACTAGTTACACATAAACTTTCCTCTTGAATCACTCTTTCTTTTAAAAAAACCGCATAAAATTCCGTTGCGTAGTTTTAAAGATCTAAGCAAATATACGTCAGACAAGCGTTTTAGTCAAACAGGTTTAAATATTACTCTGGAAACAATCCCCGAGTTCAGATCGATAAATTTGAAAGAGGTGTGAGTTGTGTATACGTTATTGTGGTACCACTGAGTTGATCTGATGATGACGGTAGTTGGTGGGTAATAGGAGTAGGAGTAAGAGTCAGAGTTAGAGTTGAAGTAAGAATCAGAGTAAGAATCCAGAGTCAAGAGTAAGAGTTAGAGTAAGAATCCAGAGTCAAGAGTAAGAGTCAAAGTCGAGAGTAAGAGTCGAAAGTAAGAGTCAAGAGTAAAAGTCGAGAGTAAGAGTCGAGAGTAAGAGTAGTAAGAATAAGAGTAAAGTAAATCGTTTTTATTTTAGAAATAAATGAATGACTAAAGGTAGGTAGTATTTGTAGACTGTTTTATGCGCTACGAAGTGCGCGCGGGTCCACTAGTTATACGTAAACTTTCCTCTTGAATCACTGTCTACAGTCTACAGTACTATACAGACATGCGTTTTCATCAAACAGATTTAAATCTTACTCTGAAAACAATCCCCGAGTTCAGATCGATCGATCTGAATAGCGGAAGGGATTAAAGTCGCAATCAGAGAATGAATGCACGTAAAGGCTCCCGTAGCTCAGATCGGTCGCGGTGCTGAATAGCGGAAGGGATTAAAGTCGCATTTTGAGAATTCACGTATGGAAAGGCTCCCGCATCTCAGTTCGGTCGCGGTGCTGAATAGAGGTAGGGTTTCAATATACGCACCCCCGTATGGGAGAGTATGCGTAATAGATTTTTTCCGGGCGAAAAAAAAAGACTACCTAGTAAAGACTAGGTCAGCGCCTTTAATATTTTGATAACAAATATTTTTTTAATCATAAACTTATGATAAGTCACATCAGATTTACCTTGCACGTGCATTTAGTAGGTATGCGTAATTATTTTATATCAAATATTTTAAAATCTTATACTTCAAGATCCTTAACAACCAGACTGCACTTACTTATTTATAAAAAAAAAACTTGAGAGGTGTCAAGGGACACCCGGATGGAACGAAGTTCGATTAATGAAAATATCTGGCTTGCTTTCTATAAGAGAGAGAGAGAGAGAGACATACAGAGAAACGTGCGCACGCCGCACAGCTTACTATAGCAAAAAGTGTCGTGACAACTTTTCGTAAGATTTTTTTCCGTCTAGCCCCCTTTCACAACGCGCGATAAGGAACTTCGTTCCAAAAAAAAATTATTAATTTGTCTCTCAAAATAAACTTTACCAGTTTGTGTAAAATGCATTGCAAAGATAAAGCATGCCATTTTTTTTTTATCCCAGGAAAAATTCGTTACGCATCATCACCCCACGCCGGGGGGCGCGGGGCGGTATGTGGGACTCCCCCGCCAAAGATGGGAGCGGCGGGAATACCCACTAAAAAACCTGGGGGTGTCCTGCGGGACGCCATAATGCCGGGGCAACGGGTACGCCGAAGCATTCATCCGCTGCCCCGACGGCAAGATAAAGCATGCCTCCTTTATCTAAGAGAAACTCGTCTTTTAAAAATGACTACGAATTATATTAAGTACCTACTATTAATATATAAATAGTAGTGTAGGCTTTGCCTAACACGCCACGGCGGTAATGTACTATTTTATATTTTCTGTAGAATTCTACTAATGTATATTTGATTAATTCCGTAGCATTTCTGCATACGTTTTCATCTGAGAGGACCATCATTTCGTCAAAAATCTAATCTTACTAATATTATAAAACAAGTGAATTAAATTAAAAATTTAAAAAACCCCCAACGCAATACGTAATTCACAATTTTTTTGATGGCGGCTATCTTGGATTTTAAATTTTATATAGTGGGCTGTATTCTACTTGTTAAGCCCTTTCATTTGATACCCATATTGAGGGGGTCGTGGAAGAAAAAAGTAATCCGCCATTTTGTAGCGGCGGCCATCTTGGACCGATTTCCACCAAACATGGCTAAGAACACTCTCGACTAACTCTATTTTCAAACAAAAAAAACAAAATCAAAATCCGTTCATCCGTTTGGGAGCTACGATGCCACAGACAGACACATACACACACACACAGACAGACAGACAGACAGACAGACAGACAGACAGACAGACAGACAGACAGACAGACAGACAGACACGTCAAACTTATAACACCCCGTCGTTTTTGCGTCGGGGGTTAATGAAAGTTTGTAAGAATGTATATTGATGTCTGGATGAATGTTTGTTACTCTTTCACGCCTAAACGGCCGACCGGTCCGACCGGTGGACCGATTGAGCTGAAATTTGGTATAGAGGTAGCTTAGATCCTGGAATAACACATGGGCTACTGCAAATCGGGTAAAACCGCTGAGCGCAGCTAGTACATTATAATAAATGCGATAGTATAACTTGTATATGAGGTTTTGTGTTATCACGTCTAAATGGGTGAACCGATTGAGCTGAAAGTTATAGCTTAGAACGTGGGATAACACACAGAAATAAAACTGTTTTATGTAAATGTAGCACTTAGTTAAAGTAGGAATCCATTCAGATATTCAGCAAGCTATCTTCTGTATTATAAAATAAATATATAATATATACTATTCTAAACAAGCGTGCTACAACTTCGACTGCATCGTCACTTAACAACAGGTAAGATTGCGGTCAAACGCTTGTTTAGTCTGCTATAAAAAAAAATATACAGGGTTATTTTTAAAACACTGGCGACCTTGCAGGACAAGTCTGCCAACGTCATAAATAACATGAGATACGTGCCTTTTGATATTTTTTTACATTTAACTTTCATACAAAAATAATTATTCAAGGCAATCAGATGGAATTTTTATTTTGTCTACTGTCCCACTGCTGGGTAAACACCTCCCCAAGTCTCTCCACGTGTCTCTATGCTGCGCGATCTCATTCAGATGGAATAATTGAATTTATATTGATTACAAGCTTTTATTTACTTTCACCTCTCAACCCTGTTGCCTGTCTGCCCGTCTGTCTGTCTGTAATCAAATCTTGGAAGTTTAATTTGTTCCACTTCCTGATTTCTGATTGAGCCGAAATTTGGCACGCGTGTATAAATTGGATGACATTATTATGACATAATCCGTAATTAAACGACGCATCCCCATCGAGTTTGGGCTCATTTGATTCGACTTGACGAGTACTTTGTTACTAGATGGTAATCATAATAAAAACGCTTGTATTAAAAAGTTTTTTTGAATTTCACTTGTTTTTGTATGAAATGTTGTTGTTCATGAGCAGCTTGGACCTGCGAGGTTGCAGGTGTTTTAAAACCCTGTATAGGCTACTTTCAGCGGGAAAAAACCGCCCGGCGCAGCTAGTAAACGGAATTAAATAATAATAATAATTGGGGTTTATACTCCAACAGAGGTTACCCTACTTACCACGGATAGGCGGATTTAGAAGCTTTGTAGAATTACGAATTTTGCACATATTTCATACTCAAGATTATAATTTTTTTCGCGGCGCTCGCAGCAAGCTGCTCGCGCACTTATTATTAAAGATATTTGAACTTTCTAACTGTTCAGACCGAGCTAAGAACACACTTTTCGTAGTAAAAATTATAATATTTTTGCCTTTCGGCACCTTGGCCCCCCCAGAACCAAATCCTGGATCCGCCCTTGGTCACAATTATAGGTTGTGTGACCAACCTATACGTTACAGTTTCAGGTCGCCGAGATTACCACAGGGCCTGCAACACGGCCTAACGACTGCCTCCTACATATCTTATAGGAAACAGCACATACAGTTTTACGTGCCTTCCGAAACACGGTAGCGTCCGAACTTTTTGCCACATACTGGTTATTCTTAACTATTACCTATGATAGTATACTTAGACAAAGCTAGTTGGTAGGTAGCAAGTTATGGTAAAAAACCGGCCGCGAATTAGCATAAAATGCGTTTTTAATAGTGTTTAGCTGTCCATTTTTAAATTGTCTTTAATTATATTTTCCGGTTCTATTTTAGAGTTTTTGCATGCACAGACTAGGTTAAACGGCTTGTAATAATGTTTTTTATTACCTTTTTTATTGCTTAGTTTAATATTTATCTATGTTAAAGACTGTTTATATGTGATAAAGACATCGCGTCTGTATAGTGCATTTTTTTTTTCAATTACAGTGTAAAAGTATCTGCTGATCAGTACTAATTGCCCCATAACTTGCACAGTTGAGGACCTTTTTGAAGCCAACGAAAGGGCTTTAGAACTGGCTCAATACTGGCATTATAAACAGCTTTATAACTCTCTCAAAATAACTATCATGTAGCCATACGACTCGATATGAGGAAGAAGTGCATTTTACAAGTGTAGCGTTTGTATTACCTCTATGTTGCGGCTAAATTCCGAAGAGCGGCTATACCTAGATTTAGCCGGCTAATCTTACGATAAGACCGCCAATTGTTTCACTGTTTTAATGTAAACTGTTTTTCTAGATTTAAGTTACTGTACGAATTGTGGTGATACAATAAAGAGTTTTCTTATCTTATCTTATTCATGAAATAGGGGCTGACGGCTGAGTACAACCTAATGACAGAGGGATCCTGCTCCATAAGAGTGATAATCTGATTATTATTTTTGTCACAATAATTATTATTATATGCGTGACAACGCGATTTCAAAGAAATCGCGACAAATAATCGCATGTCATGCGTTTTTGCTCTAATGCATATTATGTGACAAAATTCACGTTTAGGAACATCTTACTAATGTTATAAACGTGAAAGTCTGTAAGAATGTATAAATGTCTGTATAAGAATGTCTAGATGTCTGTATGCCTGGATTGTTTGTTACTCTTTCACGCCTAAACGGGTGGACCGATTGAGCTGAAATTTGGTATAGAGATAGCTTAGACCCTGGAATAATACAAAGGTACGACGGGTAAAACCGCTGGGCGCTGCTAGTAGCTGATAAAGAAAAACAACAAATATATTATGAAACAATTATAATTTATTGTTGTGCAAACTTATAAAAATAATTTATTGATATCTAGGTCATTGTAATTAACGCAAAGTAATCAAAATGCAAGAGATAACATTTTACAGTTTCAGGGTGTTAGTGTTGATAATAAGTTATCTAACAGTTGTTAGATAAATATTATAATACAACTTCAAAAAGAGGGTACACAATTAGTTGGAATCTTGTTCATAACCAATTTGGAAATATTTTAGAGGGTTATACTTCCCAAATCTCATTTAAACTTCATCCAAATATGTCGAGCGGTTTACATGCAATGAAAAAAAAATCACTTGTGTGTTTTATTTAACCTGACAGTAATATAAAAATGTATCATACCTAATTCGTATTACAGGCGTTAGTTTAAATACAAAACCATAGCTCACAAGTTTGTCGTAGTATCCCCAGTAATCACTAAACTCTCCTTCCAAATTTTGTCAATCAGATCTATATTGTTAACCTTATTGGTCACTAACAACCCAGGCTGGCAGTCTACGAAGTACTCTCCCGAAACGTTCTTCACTTCTTCTGATACCGCCAAATGTATGGTGGTCTGTGCACCTTCTTCAGGAGTCCTGAAAACGTGTTCAATTAGATACAACCAGATATTCTTCACTGTCAACCCATATCTCTCTTCAGTAGCATCAAATATGTTAGTTTTCACAGCTCCTGGATGGAGGGCGTTGGCAGTGACACCTTCAGGCAGTCTTTGAGCCAATGCTCTCGCCCAAAGCACGATCAGAAGCTTCGTGTTAGCGTACTGGGTAAACCAGTCTCTCGGCTTCCTACTCCTCAAGTCTTGAAGGTCCAATCTTCCCACAAAATGAAGCACCGAAGACACAAGCACGATCCTGCTCGGTTTCGAAGAGATAATCTTGTCCAGAAGTAGATTGGTGAGGAGAAATGGTCCGAAGTAGTTCACTTGAGTCACAATGTCTATGCCGTCTTCTGTTAGAACATTCTGGAGGCCTCCGACACCAGAATTGTTGACTAAAATGTCCAATAGGGTGGAGCGAAAAAATATTTTTTATGAAACGGTAATGTAATAGTTAAAATTCGATGCATTTTAGGCTTAAATTAAGTTATGCAAAATATGATTCAATTTGGTTTAGAGTAACTGCCTCCGCAACGTCATTGAAATTATGAAAATAGTTAATTTTAGATCCTATTAGGACGCTATGTTAACGTAAGCTTTTTTAATAAATGGTCCATTGCTTAATGTAGAAACGATAACTAATATTGTTAGTTTTCGATTAAAAAAACTTGACGTTGTTTTTACATTCAAATAAAGGGTGTGAATGGACATTTAAGTACATACATTTGTCGCGAAAATCACCACTCAAACAAAAGGGTCACATTGCTCGCGTTGCTTCAATGCTCTAATGTTCTAAGCTCGTATTAAGTCAAACCCTCGATTTCGTATCGCTGCAATTATACAAAGAACTCGGATTGCATTTAAATGTTCTCTTTTTGGTGATATTTGTGAGATAAAAGGAAATGTTCTACCTACTTACGAAGATGTAATGAAGTTCTATGAATGGACGAGACATCAACTGAAATTACAATTAGAAACTGCAAATGAACCAACATTCGCAGAGATAGCAGATACAGTGATATCCCGGATTGAAAATATATGACAAACTGCATCTATTCCGATAGTGACTAGAACAAGAATCATAGGTACAGATGTTGAAAGCATTTAAAATATAAAACCTACAAAAATCTATTGAGAGGCTCTCCCCGGAAAATTTACAAATTTTTCGACAAAGCAGTGAAATACTTTTCGATATTTCAGCATGCAAATGCGCATTTTTGTAATCAGCGTCATTGACGTAACTGCTATAAGGAAGTTGCAAAAAACTTTTAAAACGAAGCATGAACGAGAAAATTGCCCAAACACATCCTTACGCACTTCAACGTTAGAGGAATTAGATGTTAGTACATCTTCAACGACATCATCAGCATCAGAAAAACCAGAAAATACTACGATCGAAAGCGGTCCTGAAAAAAAAGAAAGAAAATGATGTCCGTCGATTTCCTTACGTTATCGATGACCTGTGATAGGTATGGGGTATCATATAGAGCAGCAGCAGCAATAGCATCATCTGTATTGTTCGACATTGGATCTGATTTGGAGGTTATCGATAGACATAAGCTACGTAGAAAGAAAAACAAAAATAGAGAAAAAATAATGAAAAATGCAACTGTCACAGAGCTTTTATCTTTATACTTCGATGGCAGGAAAGATGTTACTTTGAAGAATGTTAAAAAAGATGGTAAATGGATGGTAAGGATTGTGATAGTACCAATGTCAAATACTGGAAAGTATGGTGGGATCATAAGGCTGATTGAGAAAAGATTACAAAAACCACTTCAGTGGATAATTTATTTACTGCACATGAACTAATTTCCTTTGAGATACCTGTTTTTTAATCTCGACAGATGTACTTCGGGACCTAAATCTTATTCTGGTGCATTAGGCAAAGCTACAGAAAGCTGAGAAATGCTGCCTGTTAAAAAAATTACATCCATGAAAGGACAAGTGCTCCCAGAAATGGCTAAAGATTTAATTAGTAATAGGAAATTAGGAAATTGATATTTTTAAGGCTTCCCTGTCATACTCAAGCGGTTTGAAAGAGCTGTGACTATTACAAAGAAAACTTCCATTTCACAGTGCACAAAAAAGCAAGATTGGGTGCAATAAAAGCCAAGATGGAATCACGCAATGTAATGCCTAAATTTGAAACTAAAAGAGATTTTAGTGCTAACTAATAATATATATTTTATTTTTATTATTAATATTTGCACGTGTTTTTATATTGTAGTACTTTAATAAATGTCAAAACTTTAGTTTTTTATTATTTAATACATACTAAGCATTATGTTAAGCATAATTTTTCACCTCAAAAGCTCGTTAACTATTTTACAATTTTTTTATATTTTTGATGTCACTGCGGAGGCAGAAGATGTCCTTCAAATTAAATGAAAATTAACATGTATTTTGACAATAATATAAGGCACCAATCCCGCACTATTAGAACTCAGAATCTAAAAAAAAAAATTTTTCCATACATCCGCGCTCCACCCTAATGTCCAAGCGGTCGAAGGATTCGTTGAAATCCTTTGCGAATTTTCGTACGTCACTGAACTTTCCTAGATCCAGGCGCCTGTGTTCGACTTTGGGGTTTCCAGTGGTTTCTATGATATCTCTGACGGCTGCGGCTGATTTGTCTTCGTTACGGGAAGCTATGATGACGGTAGCTCCTCGTCTCGCCAGGTCTCTGGCTGTCTCCAACCCTATGCCGGAGTTGCCGCCAGTGACCAGCGCCACTTTCCCCTCCAACCTCGCTTTACTTCTACACTTCTCTTTAGTCAATTCACTGTATATTTTGAATCCTACCGCTAAAGTTGTTAAAGTTATAACAAAATACATCACTAACTGCGCACATATTTTCAATATGAACAACATGTTTAGCTGAGAGTACTTTTAACAATAAAATGAAAATACGAGTACAACAACTTTGGATTTAATGACACCGCTTAGTACCAATGTTTATACATTGTATGTTACAGTTTAGCAGAAACAGCTAAGTTTTAATTTGCTTCGTGAATAAATATTAATAATTAGATATTATTTTAAATATGTTTTTATAAGAGCAGCGAATACTTGCTACTTTTCAAGTGTTATTTTAAATACTGAGATAAAACCTGACATAGTTGCACATTATACAAATAGGTAATTTAGAGATATCTTGCTGGGGTCAGTAATTATGATTAGGTATTATGTTTATTCTAGAATTCTTAATGAGAATAGACATAACAAACCGTTTATAATTAAGTATTTTTGATGTAATGATCCATGAAAATTACCATTAAGATTATCTAACCTTTTTTTAAATAAAAAATAGTAATCTTATTTTTTTACACTCTCCGTGAAAAAATTATATAATAAAACTAGCTGCACCCAGCGGTTTTACTCGCTGTACTGTAGCCTATGTGTTTTTCCAGGGTCTAAGCTATCTCTATACCAAATATAAGCTCCATCGGTCCACCCGTTTAGGCGTGCAAGAGTAACAAACATCCAGACATTCATACACTCTTACAAACTTTCACGTTTATAATATGTAAGCAAGGAGTAAGATATTATTATTCACCCCAAAGAGTGTTGACGGTTGACGCATTACGTTCAATCCGAATCGGGTTCAAATCCGTCATTTAGCAGAATTATTTAGATAGAAGTCCTTCGATTTTGGTCCGTCATCCACTAATCCCCTTATCAGATGGTTATTAGGTATTATATAACTATAAGAATATTAAATATCGGCCTTAATTTAACAAATAACATCAACAATTTTTAAATGTTTAATACTTTTTTTTGTTTTGTTGGTATTTTATATGGGCCTTCAACCAGTATTCGGGGGGAGGGGTAAAATTCAAACAGAAAGAGACCAAAATGTTGACTATCGAAAACCAGAAAGCCATATACTCGTATTATGTGACTTAAAACTGTACAGGATTTGACTTTTTGACCTCATGCAAAGTCGTACAAACGTGTTAAGTGTTAAAACTATTTTATTATTTATATCTTTACCCTAGAATACTGCTGCATTCAAAGGTCAACTCTGCATATCATACAATTTTATCTTGTTTACCTTTAGTGACCCTAAACGAGAATGATGCATCTGATATAAAAAATACGTAAGACTGGATGTGTATGTATTATGAAAGTACCACTTCTCGCCTAAACGGGTGAACCGATTGAGCTGAAATTTTGTATAGAGATAGCTTAGACCCTGGAATAACACATAGGTTACAGCTACAGTACAGCGGGTAAAACCGGCGCAGCTAGTCTACAGTGCCGGCGTTAGGGTAGGGCGCGGTTGGGCGACCGCCCAGGGCGCCGGATAAAAGGGGCGCCACAGGCTCTATAATGGGGCGCCCGTGGCGCCCCATTCGTTCTGAAAAATTCAATATTTCTCGGTGCTCGTAGCGAGCTGCTCGCGCTTTTATAAGAACATTTAGTTTCTTTGTCACTCGAAGGAAGATAAACGCACATAATTCGTGCTGAAAAATTCAAAATTTTCTCGTCGCTCGCAGCGAGCTGCTCGCGCTTTTATAAATGAGAAACTTTACTTTCATGGCCATTCGAAGCAAGCTAAACACACATCATTCGTGCTGAAAAATTCAAAATTTTCTCGGCGCTCGCAGCGAGCTGCTCGCGCTTTTATAAATGAGAAAATTTACTTTCTTTGCCATTCGAAGCAAGCTTAAGGCACAGCATTTGTGCTGAACAAAATCTAAATTTTCTCGGCGCTCGCAGCGAGCTGCTCGCGCTTTTATAAATAAGAATACTTATTTAGTTTCTTTGCTGTTCGGAGCAAGCTAAACGCACGACATTCGTACTGAATAATTCAAAATTTTCTCGGCGCTCCCAGCGAGCTGCTCGCGCACTTATAAATGAGAACATTTACTTTCTTTGCCACTCGAAGCAAGCTAAACGCACATCATTCACTCCAGTACCAAAGAGTGGATCTTGTAATGATGTTGAAGCACAGCGGCCAATTGCTATTCTTTCTATCTTTGGAAAAATTTTAGAATCAATAGTGAACCGGGGTATCACAGCTCAAATACGTCACCGCTTACACGATTAGCAGCACGGGTTTCGATGTGGACGGTCTACTACAACTAATCACGTCATGTTTGTGGATTACGTAGTGGCGCAGATGGATGTTGGTAGTCATGTAGACTGTGCGTATTTTGACTTGGCAAATTCCTTTGACGTAGTGGATAACGACATTCTGTTAAACAAGTTATCACGTTTTGGGTTTTCCCCGCGTCTGTTAGGTTTCTTTGCCAGTTATTTAAAAGACCGAAGGCAGTATGTGCAGCTGGGTAGGTATCACTCTGAGGAATATTACACGAGGTCCGGAGTAAGCCAGGGGTCGACGCTGGGACCGACCTTATTCTTGGTCATGATCGATGATCTTCCGAGCGTTCTAACCTCGTCAAAATGTCTGATGTTCGCGGATAACATGAAAGTCTTTAAAAGTATTGCGGGTCCGTCAGACATCACACATTTGCAGAATGATATCGATGCTATTGATAACTGGGCAAGGGATAACAACCTGAAATTTAATACCTCAAAATGTAAAGTGGTCACTTATACTCGATCTCGGATTTCCGCACGTCACTCGTACAGTTTGGGCGGAGTAGCACTGGAGAGAGTTGACAAGATACGTGACTTAGGTATCATCATGGACAGCGAGCTACGTTTTGACGAGCACATTATGACCATCTGCAAAAAAGCAAATAAGACTCTCGGGTTTATATCCAGAACCTCTGCTCAATTCAGAGATATAAGTATACCGACCTTGCTATACAATGCGTATGTTCGTAGTGTGCTCGAATTTGGTGCAATAGTCTGGGACCCGAAGGAGAAGAAATACACTCTCTTAATAGAAAGGGTCCAGCGTAAATTCGCCAGGTATTTGTACAAAAAGAAGTACGGTTGTTATCCCTTCCTTTTCCCGTCGTTATTTGTTTCGGGTATGGTAGGGCTATTAACTCTAGAGCTTAGGCGCAAACTGCTGCTCATTATGCATTATTGTATGTTATTGCGGAATCAGGTAAACAATCCTTCCGTGTTGTCCAGGCTTAGCTACTACGTTCCGCAAAACTACACTCGCGTGGGTGAGCGTCGTCGGCATCGTCTGCTGGCACACACAGACAGGATACGCACTCGGTATGCACAGAACGCGCCAACCGCAAGAGCGGTCGAATATATTAGCTGCTTTCTTGATAAGGTCCAAGATATCGACATACATGTTGACTCTATTGGTCATATATATAAATATGTAATTTTGCATTTAAGTGTAATAGCACTATGAACGCCTTGGGTTTCTACCTGTAAGTTCATAGTCGTAACTTAATTGAATAAATAAATAAATTCGTGCTGAAAAATTCAAAATTTTCTCGGCGCTCACGCTTTTATAAATAAGGACATATAGTTTCTTTGCCACTCGAAGCAAGCTAAACGCACATCATTCGTGTTGAAAAAATCTAAATTTTCGCGGCGCTCGCAGCGAGCTGCTCGCGCTTTTATAAATAAGAATACTTATTTAGTTTCTTTGCCACTCGAAGCAAGCTAAACGCACATCATTCGTGTTGAAAAAATCTAAATTTTCGCGGCGCTCGCAGCGAGCTGCTCGCGCTTTTATAAATAAGAATACTTATTTAGTTTCTTTGCCACTCGAAGCAATCTTAACGCACATCATTCGTGCTGGAAAATTCAAAATTTTCTCGGAGCTCTGGATTTTTTCCTTTTTCGTTTTTAGTATGGGTTTGATTTGCTTTATAGGGGGCGCCGTAGAAATCTCGCCCAGGGCGCTGGTAATGTTAAAACCGGCCCTGCTAGTCTAGATACCTATATAAAAGGAAAGAGTGACTGACTGACTGATCTATCAACGCTCAGCTCAAACCACTGAACGGATTGGGTTCAAATTTGGAATACAGATAGGTTTTATGACGTTGACCTCCGCTAAGAAAGGATTTTGTCACGCGGGCAAAGTCGCGAGCATAAGCTAGTGTACTATAAATGAACACATTAATATTGCAGCTATATCTATGTATATAAGTACATTATATATACTGACCTGAGGATCGTACATTATGGCGCTTAGGGCCGTAACACATAAGCGCGTTGCGGCGCCGCGCCGCTGAAATCGGCAGTTTTGCGTTGCGGCGTTGCGGCGTCGCGAAAAAGAGCGTTTTACTATCGTTTGCTAGGGTACCAGTTTTTTGAATTTTTATTCGACTGATCGACTGATCCATGCCAGAGACACGTCCATTCACAATAAAAAAAATCAGAAGAACTGGTACCCTAGCACACAACAGTAAAACGCTCTTTTTCGCAACGCCGCAACGCAAACTGCCGATTTCAGCGGCGCGGCGCCGCAACTCGCTTTTATGTGTTTCGGCCCTTATAATGCTACTTTAGAGTTGTGTAATAAAACGAAACTGCCGTAATAAAACTGGACAAGTACCAAGGTTCAGATGCATAACATTGCAAAATAGGTAGGTAATTAGTAATTACATAGTTGGCTTGCCTTTATTGAAAAACATACTACCTAACAATACTACAGCTACTACAGCAGTAAAGAACACTTTAATTAACCACAGATTTTCTGTTGGCTTGTGGCCGGCCAATCTACAGAAAATCCAATTGCTTCATTCAGGTTATTCGATACCCTAAACATTTTAAAAAGGCCAAGAGGTATCTATTTAATTCTTTGTCACTGATCGAAAACGTCACAAAAATAATATGTGGCCTCCTGACACAGACTAAAGGACATTTCTTCGAAATTGCGTTCTTCGGCTGATTCCTATGGTCAAAATTTAATTTCACTTTTAGCCCTGTAACACATGTTTATATGAAAATAGGTATCCTAAAAAACATATATGTGAATGAGGGACTCATTTCTATAAAGTAGTTTTCGAGATATGATCGTTCAAATATTTTGTGCCCATATGAATCAGAATTTGTTACAGATGAATCAGAAACAGGAATAAAAATTAAAAACTAAATGTTTTATGTGAATTAATCATTTAATATCAAACAATAATATGTTTATTGAATAATATGAAGATACGAGAATATTATTATTTAACAAAAAGTGTAACTATTGTGCATATTATAATTTAATTCTGAGTACAAAAAAGTTACTAATATTGTTTCATTATGTTGCTTATTTTAATTAATGGTTCCTATTTAATATACTTATTGATAGAGCTATTATTATATAATATAACCTTTCATAATGATTAAAAATCACAGAAGTACAAACTTATTCTAACATAATAATACAAAATATGTAAGGAGCTACAAAGTTAGGATAATTGCTACGTAATATTTTACTCTGTTAATTTTTTTAACCGTCTAATCAGTCCTGTTTACTTATTAACTCACATAACTATTAACTATCTTTATTTGAAAATCACAGAAGTAAAAACTTATTCTAATAATGACACTTTTGACATCAGTCTCAATTTTAAACAATTTTAATTCTAATTAAAAAAACAATCACATTGCATTAGTGTATTTATAATACACTAATAATAAAGTATGAGAATTGAGATAAACTTTAATTAAAGGGCACTTTCAACATTATGCTGCCTTAGTAAAATAAAATTATTAATTATGGCTAAGTTGTGAAATCAAGTGCCAAGACTATCTCGCTCGCACGTTATTAAGACGAATAATAATAATGACATATGCATTCGTAGAATTTACTCGTTGAAAATTTAAAATTCGAGAATATTGTTAAAATATTTTTAAAAGTTTTTCCACTTACTTTTTACTTTGAAAAAATGCCAATGGGTTTCTAAAATACAAAAAAAATCTTTGTTTTAAGTATAATGTTATTGTGATTTGGGACAACAGCCCGGTACCTTAATATTTTCAAGAAATTTCTATAAAAAAATTGTATTCCAAATTTTTCTTATATTTTCCATTCTTTTACGTTCTGCGAGTTTCTTTTTCACCTTTATTTCATCTTTACTGCGTGGCATTTTTGTGAGCTGCAACATTTAATATAAATTAGATATATCATAGAGAATTTTACTTATGAATTAATAATTTTTTTGTAGTATATAGTGCCGTGGGGTGACCGGCCTTAGAATAGTCCCCTACCATATCGTCCCGTGGTTGCAGTACGAGCCTGCTAAGGGAATACACCGGGAGATGGGCAGCAGCATCTACCGGCTACTAACACTAAACAAAAACAAAAAAACTGCGCGCGCCAACCCGCCTGCCAAGCGTGGCGCGTATGGCATAACATACATGACGAGCAACATATATACCAGGCCCCCAGTCCCCGGCAGCTCCCTTGTTCCTGACGCGGGTAGCAGTCAAGGTAACGGCGGAGCAGGGGGTGCTAAGAATCACCGGAAGATGCCCGGCTACCCCTCCCCACGACGACTGGCCCTGGTAACACACAACATACGCACTTTGAGGACTGACGAGAAGATCTGCGAGCTGGAAGAGGAACTGAGCAGGTTACGCTGGGACATTGTCGGGTTATGTGAAGTCCGTAGAGAGGGGGAGGACACCGTAACCCTGAAGTCCGGTAACTTGCTCTACTACCGGGAGGGCGACCAACAGTCCCAAGGTGGTGTCGGGTTTCTCGTTCACAAGTCCCTCGTAAACAACATCATAACCATCGACAGTGTGTCGAGCAGGGTGGTATACCTAATACTCAGAATATCTAAAAGATATTCGCTGAAGGTCATTCAGGTATACGCACCGACCTCGTCACACTCGGATGATGAAGTAGAGGCTATGTATGAGGACGTTAGTAGAGCCATACATACTTCCGAAACCTAACTTCAACGCAAAGTTGGGAAAGAAAAGCGGTGATGAGTTGAGAGTGGGGCAATTTGGGTATGGGCAACGGAACCCTAGGGGACAGAGGCTGGCCGATTTCCTGGAGAGAGAGGAACTCTTTATGATGAACTCTTTCTTCCAGAAGCCGCCTCACAGGAAATGGACCTGGATGAGCCCCGATGGTTCCACTAGAAATGAGATAGACTTCATCATGACCGACAAGAAACGGATATTTAGTGATGTCTCGGTGATCAACAGGGTTAAAACCGGCAGTGATCACCGACTTGTACGAGGCTCACTAAATATTAACGTTAAGTTAGAAAGGTCCAGTCTGATGAAGTCTACGCTCCGACCTACCAATGCCCATATTCAAAACTCCGAAAGCTTTCAACTCGAGCTCACTAACCGCTTTTCTTGCCTTGAGAACTTAGCATCAGTGGACGAGATCAACGACGGGCTAGTAGAAGCTGTACGCACGGTAGGGTCTAAGTTTTTTAGACCCCGTCGTAAAGATAGGCCTCAGAAATTGGCTGATCAAACCTTAAACCTCATGGCTGAACGACGCTCGTTACAGCTGCAATCTCCCGACGACGCCGAGTCTTATAGGCAGCTCAATAGACGTATATCTAAGTCCTTGCGCCACGATCTGCGTCTCTTTAACACTAACCGTGTTAAGGAGACAATTGAGCGAAACCAAGGCTCCAAAGTGTTCGCAAAGGACAAGTCTATTGGGCAAAGCCAGCTGACGAAGCTGAAACGGGAAGATGACAGCATAGCGTCGACCAAAGCAGAGGTTTTAGGGGAGATCGAGAGGTTCTATGAACAGCTATACACTTCGGTCGCAAAGCCCGTTGACAGCTTGGTAGGAGATCCAAGAGCCAAACTGTCCCGACACTATACCGAAGATATCCCGGACATCAGTCTGTACGAGATTAGGATGGCCCTGAAGCAGCTTAAGAATAATAAGGCGCCGGGCGAAGACGGAATCACTTCAGAGCTTCTGAGAGCGGGTGGAACACCGGTACTTAAAGTCCTCCAGAAACTTTTTGATTCTGTCTTGTCCGAGGGCAAAACGCCTGAGACGTGGAGCAGAGGCGAGGTGGTACTGTTCTTCAAAAAAGGTGATAACAGCCTATTGAAGAACTACAGACCCATTACGCTTCTGAGCCATGTCTATAAGCTGTTTTCAAGGGTCATCACGAACCGTCTCGAACACAGACTTGATGACTTCCAGCCTCCCGAACAAGCCGGTTTCCGAAGAGGCTATAGTACCATAGACCACATACATACGTTGCGGCAAGTTATACAGAAGACTGAAGAGTATAATTTGCCATTATGCTTAGCGTTTGCGGACTATGAAAAAGCCTTTGATTCGGTGGAAACATGGGCGGTGCTCGAGTCACTTCAGCGATGCCATATTGACTATCGGTACATTGAAGTGTTGAAGTGCTTGTATAAGAACGCCACTATGTCAGTCCGAGTACAGGAGCAGAGCACGAAGGCGATTCCATTAAGAAGAGGCGTAAGACAGGGAGACGTTATCTCTCCGAAACTGTTTACGGCCGTAATGGAAGACACCTTCAAGCTCCTGGAATGGCAAGGACTTGGCATCAATATCAACGGCGAATACATCACTCACCTTCGATTTGCCGACGACATCGTAGTCATGGCAAAGTCGATGGAGGAACTCAGCATGATGCTCGATGACCTCAACCGAGCTTCCCAACGGGTGGGCTTAAAAATGAACATAGACAAGACGAAGCTTATGTCAAATGCCAATGTTGTGCCCATCCCAGTATCTGTTGGAGGCTCGGTACTCGAAGTTGTGGACTCATATATCTATCTAGGACAAGTAGTCCAATAAGGTAGGTCCAACTTCGAGAAAGAGGTTAACCGCCGAATCCAACTCGGTTGGGCAGCGTTCGGGAAACTACGCAACGTCTTTTCGTCCGACATACCTCAGTGCCTCAAGACGAAAGTCTTTAATCAATGTGTGTTACCGGTGATGACTTACGGCACCGAAACGTGGTCCTTCACTATTGGCCTCATCTCGAAGCTCAAAGTCGCACAGCGAGCTATGGAAAGGGCTATGCTCGGGGTTTCTCTACGTGATCGAATCAGGAATGAAGAGATCCGTAGGCGAACTAAAGTCACCGACATAGCCCAGCGGATTAGCAAGCTGAAGTGGCAATGGGCAGGCCACATAGCGCGGAGAGCGGATGGTCGATGGGGTCGAAGAGTGCTCGAGTGGAGACCACGGACTAGCAAACGCAGCGTAGGACGTCCACCCACAAGGTGGACAGACGACCTTATAAAGGTCGCCGGAAGACGCTGGATGCAGGTCGCTTCCAACCGGTACATATGGAAGTCCAAAGGGGAGGCCTATGTTCAGCAGTGGACGTCTTACGGCTGAGATGATGATGATGATGAAATATTTTTTTTATGATAGTTACAAGACAAGAAAAAAAAAGGACAAGGAAAATATTGCATCAGATGTGCCGAACATTTATTATTATTACGTTTGTATATTTATTTTTCTTTATTAATTGACATCTTAGATTACATTTTTTACAATATTTCTATAAAATTATTATTTATTATTATGTACCTATATAATGATTCCTACTTTTTATCTAAAACATATCAAAAGTTACTCGTACATTATGTTAAATAAGATTTTACTCCAGTTACTTTTGCATACTTATTCAAAAGCATAATATGATGAGGAAAATACATGTCATTAGCAATACTAAACCTGTTAACATGGTCAATAATAGGAAAAATACGCATCAACAGCACTCCTTTCCTGCTGAAAGGGACAAAACGAATTTATTTTCTGATTAATATAGGGGTTTAACCATATAAATCAGGCACAGATGAATCAGTATTTTGCCTAAAATCAATCATAACTCATCATACGTATAGACTTCAGTATTTGTATTTTTCTTCATGAATCTGCTATCCAAAAGCATGACTCGAAACTCAGATTAAAGTCCCAAAACAGTTTTTTTTTTTTTTCACACAAGGCATTGTAATCAGTTTTCTAGCTGAACCAAACACAGATGAATCAGATATTTACCTTTGTAACACCGGGATTTTAGGTACCAGCCGCACGTCCGCCTTCTAGCACGTCCGTTGCACGACTGGCTGCCCCCCGCGCGGGGTGCCATACTCCCATTATAATTACTTCACCAAGTACGGTCAAGCGTAGGTCGCGCCACATTAATCAGTACTATACGCCGGACACTTCTTATTTATTTATTTATAAATACGCTAATGTAGTTATAACTAAAACATATTTTTTATAGAAGAGTTCAATTCAATCCCTTTCGTTTAGATTATAATTCATATTGATATGTCAAAGTGAAAATGAAATATCGACCACTTTGTTCCGATAAACGACAAACGGACGCCCTATATTAATCAGGAGAACGAACTTCAAAAAAATATTTCTTGTATCTAGACTGCAATTATTTTAAAAATACTACTTGCACCAGTTAGCGACAACACTAAACTATATATAAAAAAATATAATATGCTGTTTTGTCTATTGGTCTAGGAGATAAACCTTCAGACATCGAAAATTTTGCCTCCGAAGAATCATCCTAAACCATACCCCGCTTATATGATTTTCGGTATGAAAACAAAATCGTCAAAACGTGGCGGGGTGCGAGGGTAGTTGCCTAGTTTTGTTGGCTCATTCAAAGTAGAAACTCTTTGGTACAAAGACCTTTAACCTTCATAAGACTTTCAAACCAAGTGACGTTATGGAACTTTGGGTCCATTTGGACCCGGAACAATTTTGATTAATTTTATTTAAAAACATGATTGTTTTATAATTTTTTTATGTCAATATTTCATAACGTGTAAAGAAATGGTTTTTAAATAAAAAAAAACTTTTTTTATTTTATTTTAGAGAATCTGGAGTTATTTTGAAGAAATAAAACGGTATAGTTTACTCATTTCTTAAAATGCAAATAAATTTTAAAATTCCGTTTATTTAAATTGATTTTATACTAATATAATATTTTCTAACATAATAATAAAAATAATATTCATATATGTACAATTAATTTTATTTTTTTTTAATGTGAAAAAAAAGAACTTTCAATGTTTTGTAAATGAAAAAATATTGCAAAAATTATATTTTATATTAATAATAAATATATTATTTATATTTCAAATGAAAATAATCATAATAATGGCAAAATATACCTTTCTTGCTCAAATAGAGCGTATATGTAAAGTACACGAGTGTAAAAATAATCATGTATATTATGATGTGAATTTCTTTTACGATTTGTTTTTTTTAATTACTAAATAATTTTTAATGGTATTTTAAATATGATTTAATTGAAATTTCTTTCATATTATACATTTTGATAAATAATTTTTGCTATCAAAAATATACAAAGCTTTATAAAATGATTTCAGGGAATATACTAAGTATATTTCTAATTTTTGATCAAATCAAGTATTTAGAACTTAATATATTCAAAACACGATCTTTATTTTTCATAATATAATATATGTTTTACTCAATTCTTTGAACATATTGATATAAGAAAATATTAGATATTATTAGAAAATCATACGAATTAATTCGTTTTTTGTACCAAAATATCGAAAAACGAACTACTTTAGTATTGAAAGTAAAGCAATATAATTATTTAATAATTACAAATATATAATAATGAATAATTTCTTATATATCATGATATTTTATAAGGCCGGGTCCTTTTGGACCCGAAAGCCGTTAGCGTAAAATGATATTTAACTCACTCAAATATAAACATTTTAAACTTTTTTTTCGCTTTTTACGTAGAGTTTCAAAATATAATAAAAGTCACGAAGTGACAAATCATAAAAATTAATACATGAAAAGTTATCCGTATTTTAAGGCAAAAATGGGTCCAAAAAGACCCGAAATCCTTATGAAGGTTAAAAAGACGGCTAGTTTAGATTGGCTCGTTCTAAGTAAGCAGCTCTTTAGGTGGAACACATTTGACTATGTTATGCAGCGTCAATGCGTATTATCGGCGAGAGCATACCTCCGGTAATGGGCACTCTTATGGTTGAGTCCTATATGCCTCCTGATGAAAATTGCCTTCCACCCTTTTGTATTGGTATAAATTTTATATTATTATGTTGCACATTATAAAATAATATTATCTATTATATTATGTACCTGCATGACAATGTATGGCCACTTTGCCCTCCTGCAGAGCAAAGGAGAGTACTTTGGCCATGTCGAGCAATCCGCTGAGACTCGCCTCCCCGTAGTCCGGCCACGCAAAATTGTAGTAGTAAACTGAAATGTTACAAAATTAATATAAAACAACGACAAAGTATTTACATCACCTAACTATTAACCATCATTTAAATAACTAAAACAACAAAAACGGCACAACTCACGTCTAATATTGTCGAGAATATCTCGACCACGGTTTCGGACAATTACGATGTCCTTCAGTTTTTGTGAGCGTCGGGTTCTGCAGGCGTGAACACCTGATGAAGGACATCGTAATTGTCCGAAACCGTGGTCGAGATATTCTCGACAATATTAGACGTGAGTTGTGCCGTTTTTGTTGTTTTAGTTAAAGAGAACACTCGCGATAGTTTTAAAAATCGTATAATCATTTAAATACTACTTATAAATAAAAAACGTCGTTGAGGTCATGACTTGCAGGAAGTGTACTTAAAAAGTTGGCTAGGGGAGACCGGGGACAAACGTAACATTTTGTACATTGACCATTGTTTCTAGCTAGGTGTTATACTTATAACATAATGAATATAAATATATGTAAATTTGGTTCATGCTCTTTACATTATCAACTTAATTTAACTTAATATTGATTTTTTTAAATGAAAATTAGGGACTTGAAAAAAAATCGTCTCTTGTTACTTTCGCCCACGTTGGCAGGTCGGAAGTAACACGGCGTGGGTCGAAAGTAACAGAACATGGTGGGCCTCTAATTTAATTAATAAAAAACATAATATATATAAAAAATATTTATTAGGGACTACATTAATAGCAAAAAGTTAACATTTGTATTACAAATGCACATCACTTAAGTTTAACAAAACAAACCAACATTATTAAAGTCGCTTTCTAACAATTTTTATTTTATGTATCTAATGAGATCTAATCTGATCTGATGATGATTAAAAAATCATCATCATCTCAGCCATAGGACGTCTACTGCTGAACATAGGCCTCCCTTTTGGACTTCCATATGTACCGGTTACCGGAAGCGACCTGCATCTAGCGTCTTCCGGCGATCTTTATAAAGTCGTCTGTCCACCTTGTGGGTGGACGTCCTACGCTTCGTTTGCTAGTCCGTCTCCACTCGAAAACTTTTCGATCCCATTGGCCATCTGCTCTGCATGCTATGTGGCCTGCCCATTTCCACTTGAACTTGCTAATCCACTGGGCTATGACGGTGACTTTAGTTCTACTACTACTACTTTACTTTTTACTTGTACTTTAGTTGATCTTTTAATGATCCGGGATAATAGGACTATGCAATTTCAGTCTCTTATATACAATTACTCATAATTATTATGACACACATAATTTCTCTCGTCATTGATGCATTTAGCAAGTGACTTTTTATCCATTGCTCATTTAGTCAACTATTGCCAAAACTTTCTAAGCAAACAAGACAGAAGAAATCCTCGTCGTATGACTTATTTTACTTCTCTTCATCTGTCTACTTTGTTTTTTATTTTCGTTTTCCCTTTCCTTTCGTTTTTTTCTTGTCCTGTGACCATTGTCAGGTGGTAAAACTTTCTTCTTGTTTTTATTTCTTTTGCAGCTTTTCGATACACTTCCATGTCAGTAGTCCCTCGTGTGGTGGTTGGTTCTTATGCGTTGTCGCGGCATTCTGTAGAAGTAACGATATTCAAAAATAATTTGAGTTAATAAATCCAAACGGGCACAAAAGTAACATGTTACTTGTGTACCCATATAGCTATGTTACTTTTGTACCCTACCTCATTTTTGTTAAAATATGAAATATAACCTTAAAACGAAACGTGCTAGACAAAAACGAATTAAAACACTCAACGATCAATTTTATCAAGAAACTATATGCAAATATTCATTTTGAAATCATTATTTTAACTATACGTAAACATAATTTACGTAAATGTCAAAAAACTTACTTTGGAGTTGTAAATTCACATATTGTCCTCTCGTACGAATGAACAGCGCGTGGCGTGCACAGCAACTGTTTGCAAGGGAGGAGGGTGTACCCGAGTATCACGTGACTGCAGTGACGTGATGTTTTGGTGATTGGATATACCTACAGGGCGTTTGTTACTTTCTACCCGCCGTTACGTTTGTCCCCGGTCTCCCCTACATTATTACCGCTTTGAATGGCCAAACTTATACTTTGGCCGAGGTAAGAGCCAGCTGTTTGATAATTGGTTGCTACTATTAGGCGCCTGGAAAGCTCAGTCATTTTCTTTTTATAAATATTTTTTGTTTGTTAATTTTAAACGTAATGTGATTCTCTAAATATCGTGACCTTTAAGCTTCTAAAAGTGATTTACTAGTCACCCAGTACAATGTGTAGGGAGTAGGGAGAGATGCAATTATAAGATACTAAAAGTATATTTTACGATTCAAGCATATTAATTATAATAATGATTGTGTCCGTTATGAGCAATATCTAAGCGGTACATTTTGTTTACAAAGTGTTACAAATTATCCTAGGTAATTATTATAGTGATGCTGCCTATCTTAGGCTATTATTATATTGCACAAAACTCTCAATGTTCAGCGAATAAAACCAACTTACTGTCATTGGCCATGAATATGGTGGGGTCATAAGTGAAGCCGGACGTAGTGAGTGGCGGGCCGCAGCTGGCGTGCTCGCCCGGCGTCTGCAGGTTTATCACTGTGCGGATGCCCCAACTGAAACCATGGAAATATGGGTACGGTAAAGAGATATACAGTATTTTGACTCCCTAGAAGCGGTCGAACTCAAAGTCGCGCGAGTTTGCGTCATGGTCGACAGGGATCGGCAAGAAGTGAGGTGCCGAATAGACGTTTTTATGCAGTAAGCTTCTGAATAATGGTTGTGAATTAGTAAAAATAGTAAGTATTTAATTATTTTTAATATTTAGGGTATTTCACAATAATAACGACTATTCGGCACCTCGCTGCCTACCGAACCCTACCGACCTCGGTGCGAATCCGCGCGACCTTGAGTTCGACCGCTTCTAGGGAGTCAAAATACTGGCATATCTCTTTACCGTGATATGGGGTTGTTATTATTTATTTACTGTCGACAAAAAACACATTCTCAACCTCTAAAAGAAAAAAAACGAAACATATATACATAGATCCCTCGTTTGTCCGTTTCTCTGTCAAGACCCTTTTACTTTAAAACGCGTAGAGTTACCGTAAGTGGAACAAGCCTTGGGCAGATCTCCCACCGGCAACGATGAGCGAATAGAGCTAGAATGTAAAACGAGTTGGCGAGCGGCGAGCGAGTGCGTAGTTCCGATAGTTGTGTAGCTCAGCTATAAGCGAGTGTGCGAGTGAGACAAGCGATTATTCACACTGTAGAGAAATAACCACTGGTTGCTCGCTCGGCGTCAGTTCTGATAAAGCGCGAGTATCGCTGAGCGAGTGTTATCCTTCATAGCTTTTGTGGATTGTCTAGTGGATTGTGCTAGTGAAGCGAGTCCTCGCCGTTAGTGTGAACAGTCAGCGATCAACTATTTGTATATGCATCTCTTTTGTTTACACAGAATGCTATATCTTTTGTACGTTTCTTGAGCGGGAAAACCACCGATTTCTACTCGTTTTCTTGCCTTCGGTGGGACAACTACCTTAGTCAATATAAACTGAGAACAAGCTTGGGAGCTGTATTATAAAGAACTGGCCAAACGTTTGGTGGAGGTATCAGGTGACCGGAATGCTGGCTTGTATTTTGCACAAAAAATAAGTATATAAAATGTATTCAGCGGGGCAATGCCGCCAGCATTCTGGCTACCTATCCCTCCACCATAGGTTTATTAGATTTAAATTTAGATTAAGTATTTATAAGTTTTAGATTTTAGGTTTAGTTTGTAATGTTTTTTATTCATTGTCTGTTAATTTTAATAATTTAGCTGTTTGAATAAAGGTACTCGTAGGTGTAACTGAGAACAGATGTAACTCGTGTGTTATGAACATAATATGTGTATGTATTTAGGTCACCTACCTGTGGAACTGTTGAATGATGTTCCTGGCTGCAATGTTAGCGGTGCTGGGTCGCGCCATCGCCAGGATATCTTCTGTCACCCTGACAACAAATATATGCCTTAAAACAAAAGTTATTACACGTATAACTTACTGTTAAGGACCAGCTTGTAATATCATATTCGCACTTTCGGTGGTAAAAGAGTACATTAAACAATTTTGCAAAAATGAATTTAAAATATATGTAGATCATAAAACTCATTATTGAAACACCACAATAATACAGAAAATTTAAATTAAATGTAATAATTGGCGGTAAGTACGCAGAAATGCTTCTAAATCGCACATTTAAATCTCAAAAATATACGACTAGTTTGCGTTATGCGTACCATCGAATTCCTACAATATGTAGATAGATTAAACCCTGGAATAACACGTAGTCGTCTTTTCAGTGAGTGAAGCTGCTAATCACAGATAGTCCTACTTATAAAATTTATACTCCTGAGACGCTGAAACGGTAATGACGAGTTGCTATACTATGTCCCAATGCCCGAAATTTAGAACTAAAGACATAAAAATGACATAAAAATTCACCCCGACCCAAACAATTTACATGTAAATCTCATTTAATTCTCGGCTCATGTAAACAGGCCATAATTCCACCTGCAGTATTTTAGCATTAAGACTGCTAATGCGGCAAAAGAATTATTATAATAAAAATTAGCATAAAGTGGCCACTAGTTATATTTTACATCCTTGTCGTGGTCACGCGACATTTTATGTTTATTACTATTGCCATACAAATATGTTAGGATTGATGCCGTGAATTAATGGAGCATATAAATACAATGGCATATAATATATGTACCGGGGGTAGACCACCTCTGCAGGAGGTCGACTAGGTGGGTACCCCAACAGTCAACAGTGCCAGTTATGTAGCGTCCGTGGCCCAGTGGTCATACGTCCGGCTTGTAAGCCGGAGGTCCTGGGTTCAAATCTCAGTGTGGCAAAGATTTTCGACTGGACGCTACCGTGTTTCGGAAGGCACGTAAAACTGTGGGTCCCGGCTGTTTATTATAAGATATGTAGGAGGCAGTCGTTAGGTCATGTTGCAGGCCCTGTAGTAATCTCGGCGACCTGAAACTGCAACATAGGTTAGCCACACAACCTATAAATTGTGATTTGACTCTGACAGTGTAATTAGGGAAAGTTGGAGTATAAACCCCAATTATTTTTTTCGTTGTTTAAAAAAATGTGTTATTTATTGCAAAAATAGTAAAAAATTACTAAGATTAAGAAACACAATCGGCGCGAGTTGGTGGGGCAAGAGATACTTTGTGACTCCGCAGGCCCAAGTATGGCTATAGAAATGTTTTAATCTAAGCAAAATAAAGGCATTTGCCAAAAAAAAAGCAAAATGATCACAACAAATAAAATAAGTACCTGTACACTCTACAATATCATGGCCAAAGTGGAGATAGGTAGGCTAGGTAGGAAAGGCAAATCCAATTCGTTTCGGAGATGTGCGTTGTCTAGGTGAAAAGCGTGGTTTTTAGGGGTTGAACCTCGCTTTGAAAGTAATTGACTGAAAAGGAATACATAATACAAGCCGTTTTCTGCATTTTTTTTATATGATTCATATGACGGCATCAATCTTGATATGTTTCCTTGTTTATGACAAAATTCAATGCTAGATATACTCGTAATAAGTACTTTCCGTGTTAAAATGTGTAATTTTCCTGGCAAAGTTGAAATAATTCGTAGACGCTCTACGCCGTAGACCTTCTACGAAATATAAAAGATAATGTTTAGTAAAATTCTGATCTTGTGTTTTAAAATAAATTAATTGGGGTTTTTATCTAATAGAACAGGTCACTCAATTTCTAGTATATGCTCAACATAAGTTAGTTATACAACAGAGTTAAAATTTACTTTTTGAAAAGTTTGTCGGTAAGGCTCAAGATAATATTTTTTGAAATATTTTAAAAGTATTCCCAGTTTGGCACTTTGGAAAATGGCAAAAGAGTAATATGATAATGATAATTGGGGTTTATATTCCAACGGTACAGGTTACCCTACTTACACTGTCAGAGTCAAATGACAATCAAATTAGTAGGAAGATTAGTTATCAGTAGCATTAGTAGGAAGCGTTGGCGCAGTGCGCCCAGAATTTTACATTATGAAATCCTGGGTAGCACTGTACTGATTATGGGCAGCGTTATCTCTTACCAACAGGAGAGCGTCTTGCTCGTCTTCTTACTTCTTTGCATACAACAAGTAAAATTCTTAAAATACTTTTTAAAACCAAGCTTTTATTATTATATTATCATCTAGCATCATAAAGTACTCGTCAAGATGAATCAAATGAGCGCAAACTCGATGGGGTTGCGTCGTTTAATTACGGAGTTCCTATGGCCACCTTCCAGCTCCATCATCAAATCAGCTCGACGTCATAATAATATTGCATTGTCATCCGATTTATACATGTATGCAAAATTTCAGCTCGATCAAAACCGGTAAGTGGGTCAATTTTTTTTACCGGGGGTAGACTTCCTTTGCAGGAGGTCGTCTAGGTTGGTACCCCAACAGTGTCAGTTATTCTACCGCCTGAGCAGTGATGTGCAAATATTACTGTGCTCCGGTAGGCGGGCACTGTTGCTAGTGAAATTACTGGGCTAAAGAGTCTTAACATCTTATGACTCTTGAGTAAGAAGCGTTGGTGCAGTGCTCCTAGAATTTCACATAATTGTGAAATCCTAGGTGACACTGTACTGATTATGGGCAGCCGTTATCTCTTAACATCAGGAGAGCGTCTTGCTCGTCTTCTACTTCATCACATAAATAAAATAAAAAAAAATTAAACTTGCAAGATTTGATTACAGACAACAGACAGGTGAAGGTAAATAAAAGCTTGTAAAAAAAATATAAATGCAGTCCAAAAAATGTAAGTTGCGTGAACAAAGTCCTTAAGAACTGACATTATGTTGTCGTGATACAGGGTGATAATGTTTATTATTAATGAGCTTATGTCGTTTTAGAGGCATTCATGGAAGGCTGTTTTTATGAACACCCTTGTGTTGGATTGTTATTAATGATTTTGTTCTGGCATTGTAATTATTTATATAGATTTGTCATGTGTAATCTACTTTTATAATAATAGGTGTTTCATAGACTACTCAATAGACCTGGAGTGGACCTGGTATTATTTTCTTTCTAATACAACATACTCTAACTTCTTCTTCTTCCTGTCCTTATCCCACACTAGGTAGGGTCACCACAACACTATTTTCTCCTCCATTCTGCTCTATCATCCGTCATATCTGCATCCACTCCCCTAGCACACATATCCTCTAACACGGTTTGCAAACATAGCAACCATTGCTGCAACTAGCACTGGCAACTTTTTTGCAACTAGCTGTTTAATGCGATAACTACACTTCAAACGTACTGCTATATCTACATCGCACAGGGCAATTAAATTTCAGTGCGTTGTATCTCACGCGTTTTTTCGTTCAATTTCCTAATTAATACGTGTCCTACTTTTTTGCACAAGAAAAATACAATTTTAGTCAACATCCCTATTCTATGTTGCTACTGACAAGTCGGAGTACAGCCCTTGAATCGCAGCTCTTCTTTGATGTGGCAGCTCATATTTGCAGCCACCTTCTCCACAGAACAGTGCACACTGCAGTGTTGTATCACTACAGCGTAGGACGTCTACACACAAGGTGGACAGACGACCTTATAAAGGTCGCCGTAGACGCTGGATGCAGGTCGCTTCTAACCGGTACATATGGAAGTCCAAAGAGGAGGCCTATGTTGAGCAGTGGACGTCCTACGGCTGAGATGATGATGATGATCACTACAGTACTATATTGTATGTTGCTACTAACCAGTCGGAGTACAGCCCTTGAATCGCAGCTCTTCGTTGATGAGGCAGCTCATACTTGCAGCCACCTCCTCCACAGAACAGTGCACATTGCAGAGCGGCCGGCGTTCCTGTGCGAACTCTCTCGCCTAGTGCACTGTATAGTGCAGTTGGTGGATGGTTGATACGACGGCGGGACTCCCGGCTTCTGGAATAAAATATTTATTAATAAGTCATTAATCAGGTTATTTTTGAATGAAGGGCTTTAGGTATATAAGAAAAATATAGAAAAAACGCGTCACACATACTCTCCTGTCAAGGGTACAGGATGTGAGACACTTTATTATGCTCCACGACTTCGCGGATAAAGCTTTAGTGGGTACTAAAGCAACATAGCGGCACTCCCGCATCGTCTTTGTGACGGAAGACTGGGAATCAGAACGTTAATCCATGAGTCTAATGACTAGATGAAAATTTAATATTTATTTTATTAATAAACGCTAAAAATTATTCGTGACATTGGATCTGATAAAGCTGTTTAATGGTGCAGCCATTTCGCACTTTGACATACAGGACATGTTATTAAGCTACAAGGCTACTTCAGGCGATCATCGAGTTCGCCATTATTAGCCTATTCATTACAAAACGGTAAGTCCTCACCTGTCTAGAAAATGAAATCTCTGGAAGTTGATAAAATTAATGCTGGACTTGCGCCTCTCTTGCTCTTGCGGAACAACTAACAAATTGGACATGTTTGGAAGATTTCACAGCGAATATTTCCCTAAATACATCGGGATGCAATGTGTTCTTATTGTTGCACAGAAAAATAAGCGAGATGACAAGGTTTTATACTTTCCGAGTAAAATTAATTTCTGTCCGTGATATTATAATTTAAATTAATATCGAAATTTAACAACCAAATAAACTCTTTGTTTTAATTTTTTATTCACTTGCTTTTTCATTTAGCATTTATAATGCGCTCATGTTGCTAAGAGCTCAGATCGCCAGGTAAGTACATGCAAGAACTACTTTTAATGTTAAACTGGATTTCACATGTAATGAAAACCAATTAAAAGCCTACAGCCCTACAGTTCGCGTGTTATCATAGGAAAAGGTTTATCCGCACTGAATAAACCTTTTACAAAAACTGTTTTTGTATGGACATCGTAAACAAAGGATGTGGTGAAATGGGGTGGCCTTTGGTACGGACAGTAGAAAAAATTAATATTAAGATTATCAACTTTAAATTATAGAAAATAATAAGTATATTACTGCTGACCAGCCCAGCGGTTCCACCCACTTAGTAAATTATCTTATGTTACAGCAAACTTTGTTTTATTCCAGGGTCAATTGGTACGCCATGCCAAATTTCAGCCCCATCGGTCTAGGCGTGAAAGAGTAATAAACACCCATACTCATACAAACTTCGCATTTGTATTAGCTAACGCACGAGGCTTCGATCCTGTAAAGACACCCTTTTCTTAGCGAAGATCTACGTCATAAGTAAAATCCATGTTATGTCAACTCAAAATTCATTTATTCAGATAGAGGCTACAATGAAGCACTTTAGCAAGTTAATTTTACTATTTTCTTCTACTTATTTTAAGACTCTACCGCTCGTTCGCAAAGCACCTCAATGAGAAACCTTTAATGTTACCGTTATAAATCCTACGTAAAAGATAGGATTTATTAAAAACCTTTTCAATTTTTTTTCTGGCCGTAGTTCATTTACTCCGAAGGTTTCAGTGGACAGCCGCGTGACAACATACTCGTAGCGTAGATGATGTAGATGACATTACGATTACAACCTACTGCGCCTTACTAATTTGATACTTTCTGTTTTTCGTCATTAGTCATTAGTGATGATTGATAGCAGTTTTCCGTTATTGCTTTTTACACTTGCTTTATTGATAGTGAACATGAAAACAAGTGATTAAAAACGGTTTGCTAATTAATATAATAGTAACAGTAATTTAACTTAAAGGTTGTTAAGCGATCTTTTTGCTAATGTGGTAGGGTTTCTCAGATGGGATCTAGGTACCCAAAAGCAAAAGTTGGTCTTCTGGCGTTATTCAAGCCTAATTTTTACGTTATAACTTATAACGACCTTTCCTGTATTCTGCCGCGATTCCATGGAGTAAGGTTTTATTTATTTAATCGCGGTTTGTAAATAAATCGCCATGTCAAAGCGTATCGCGAGAAATAATCATATATAAAATACCTACATGTGCGTTTACGTTCTTTACACCTATGGTATTGAAGTTAATTTCAGCGGCCAACCGCATCAACGCATAATTTAAATTGGGTACTTTTCAAATGAAATCTTAAAATGGCCGTTTAAAGTATCAAAACAATAAAATGACGTACTTTCAACCCCTGAAATGTAGAAAAGTTATTAAAAGCGATGCGTGTCACGCACCTCATGCGTTTTTTGTGTAGCTTGAACTTTGTTAAGTTTTTTAATACATCCGGGAAATAATAATAATACTAGCTGCGTGCTTATAGGCTTTACTCATTGAAAAGTTAGTTTTAATTAAATATTAGTTTGTAAAAAGTTTTCAAAATTTGATAAAATATACGATATTATTATTAAATTTTAAAAACCATTTTATCGACTACTAGCTTATGCTCGCGGCTTTGCCCGCATGACAAAACCCTTTCTTAGCGGAGGTCTTCGTCATAAAACCTATCTATGTTCCAAATTTCAACCCAATCCGTCCAGCGGTTTAGGCTGTGCGTTGATAGATCAGTCAGTCAGTCAGTCAATCAATCACTCTTTCCTTTTATATATTTAGAATACCTAGATCGCATCGGCTGTCGGTAGGGTTTTGCAAGGTTTTGTTAAAATTTGACAGTAAGCAGATAAGCAATGATGAGACGAAACATGAATTCGGTTGCTAATAACGCCCCAGCATTTTGGTCAAACGTTGCATTGACCATGCGACATACGAGTACTCGTACTTTTTTATTGACACCGAGAAAAAAATCTTTACGCATACCTTCCCATCGAGAGTATGGGAGGGTTATGTGGGCCCGTGTAGGACGACTGCGCACCTTAATAATTTATTTTAAACACATAGCTAAGTCGTATGCACATTTAATAAGTGCCAACAACTTGATATACACCTCAAGGGTGCGGAAGCAACGTCACGTGACTTATTATATTGCGGCGAACATAAACTTGCCTTACGAATCCATCCATCCATTACCTACTTGCTTGTTTTACTACGGAGTAGCAATTCAGGTAAATGCGTCAAGTTTAACATATAAATTTAACTCTAGAGTGCTTTTCAGGGGTTTGTGGGCGCCCCTATCGCGCGTTTTCAAGTTAAAATATTTATATAACATTTTGACTCGTCATAATTTCACATATTTAATTTCTTCTTCTTTATCTAAAAAAAAATATATATTTTAAGATAGGAACAGTAATCCAATTAAATTAAATTTACATCCACTAAATTCCGCGGGACCACTTTTGTGATAAGCACTGTATAATAATTTTAAATCCTGTTCTTTTCCTGTTTTGAAAAAAAAAACAAGCACAAACCTACAGCTGCTACTGCAGTGCGAAGAACACTTGTAAACACAGATCAGCCACACACCAATGTAGGTATAGAAAATCCAAGTGCTCCAAAGTACTGTCACTATCGAGCGTAACAACTTGGTCATCAAGACCCAAGTGAATCACATCTTTCTTTATCACATCGATCGCATCCTGCACTGTCCATTAGCTGGAATGTGGTCAAACATTGGTCTATTTAGGGGCATAAAAAATAAAAGAAGAAGCGTGAGAAAAGCGCGAGTAAGAAGCGTTGGCGCAGTGCTCCTAGAATTTTTCCTTTGTAAAATCCTGAGCAGCAGTGTACTAATTACGGGCAGTGTTATATCTTACCATCAGGAGAGCGTCTTGCTCGTCTTCTTACTTCGTACTTCGTTGTAATAAAATTAAAATTAAAAGCTCCCGACGGGAGAGTATGCATGTGTTTTTTCGCGGCGTTAAAAAGGCATAGCTCGTTAATATGAGTAATAAACGCGCGTTATAACACCGTCAAGTATGTGAACCAAGCCTTATTTTGTAGTTATCGCGTCAAAGCTCGGGTCCACTCAATCATTTCCGTCGTCCGAGGAAAGTATTTCAGTCACGCCACTACTTCAGTTTCGCCATAATTTTTGTTATGACTTTCATAATTATAGACTTGGGTGTAACTGGACTATTTAGAACCGTCGGTGACCTATTGGCCAGCTTTTGTATTTCTTTCGGCTAGGTCATTGAGTTTTTTAAGCATAGACTTGAATGCCATATACCTTACTAGGTAGGTAAGTACAAATTATATATTCGTAGGCTAACAAACATTGCTTATTTTAGCCTGATTGAATGTATTTTATTTTTACCAAGTTCAGGAAAAAAGGTATAGACAAGGGGTTGTAAGGCAACATAAAAAATATTTTGAATAATCACACTTGAGGTTAACTAAAATGTGCAAAATAAATAAAAAAATGTGCATTTGATTTTCTAACAGGAATGAAGGGTTTAAAATAGCGGGTCTGTGGGCCACCCTAAACCGACAGAACAGAAAAGAAAATGGGCTCAAAGGCAGTCTCCGTCAAGTCACAAGACTTTGAAATTAATGGAAACTACTTATACTAAGCTATAGGTGTGCATTACATACATAATACATACACATTTATAATCACCCCTGGTTCCCGTAGGCAGAGACTTTGTCCCTCCACTTAAATACGATCCTGAATGCTGACCCCCCCCCCCCCCCCCTCTCCTCCTGAAAGTCCTCTCTCCTGAAAGTTGAGGAAGCGAAAGATATTCTTTCATCACATTCACTGGTGACTGGTGGTTCATTAATTGGTGTGTATGTGGTAAACATCATACCTGATATTATTAGCGTTAGTAGGGCCATGTGGGGCCACTCGGGGCCTACAGAGAAGGGGACAGGGGCCCTGGACCCATTGCAGTCGGGCCCATAGCGGACATCAGCCTCCCACATTAATATGGTAACTGTATTTTTTTGTTAGTGGGGGCATGAATGACCATTCTTCCCCCTGCAGAAAAAAAATTAGAACAGAAGATTTAACAACATACCTGTTATTGTTAGCGTTAGTGGGGGCATGTGGGGCCACCCTGCGCCTACAGAGACGAGCGCAGGGGCCACGAACCCACCGAACGCGCAGTCGGGCCCAAAGCGGACAACTGGGGGGCTCCTCCACATCGCCGTTCATCTTACACTTTATTTATTGTCCATTTTATAGATTCACTTTTAATGTCCTTCAAAGCACTATTTTTGGATACTTTTTAAATCACTTTGAAATTTGCCACTGATGTTCTTTTAGAAGTTTTGCCATGACCTCATCATTATCACTTTTCCATTGCTGAACGAAGATCCAACGCCTGATATTTTCACTTAGTTTCCTACTAATAGATAGGTTCCTATATGTTAATTACCCCTAATTTTCTAATCTATAGCTATGGTTTAACTAAGTATTATTAGTCATAGTCATTACGATGCATGCTGAAAATCAGCGTTGAGGTCCTGACCTCAACATATTATGCTGAGCTTGGGTCCATTTGCATCGACACTTCACCCTACTTTTGAACATCCTCTTTTTTGATAATTGTGGCAATGTTTAATAATATGTGTTGTTGTAAATAAATAGTTTTTCTTTCTTTCTTAATCCATTGTTGACTGTGACGTGTTGCCGTTGCTACCACCCTTACTATTACTAGACCTTTTTTTGAGAACTTGTATATTTACTTACATAAATCACAAACATACCTATAAGTAACCTATATAAGTTACCTCACATATCAATTATTAGAACTCGAACTGCTCTTTCCGTTGCATCACTAGCTCCTGAATAAATAAACACAATATCGATTGTAGGTACATTTAGAGGTCTATATCTGGTTTATTAATGGCTAGAGTTGCTGAGTTGCTGCCCAGCCGTCTATCATTGGTGCATTATAAATATTATACACCATATACCCTACCAGGCGCGGATCCAGACCATAATTTTGGGGGGGGGGGGGGGGTCATCGGCTAGAATTTTTTTCAAACTAAGAATTTTTTTGGGGACTCGTTTCAGCGTAGTCTTGAAAATATTACATTTTTCAGTACGAACGATGCGCGTTTTGCTTGCTCCGAGTAGCAAGGAAACTAAATATTCTTACTTATAAAAGCGCGAGCAGCTCGCTGCGAGCGCCGAGAAAATTTTGAATTTTTCAGCACGAATGATGTGCGTTTAGCTTGCTTCGAGTGGCAAGGAAACTAAATATTCTTATTTATAAAAGCGCGAGCAGCTTGCTGCAAGCACCGAGAAAATTTGGAATTTTTCAGCACGAATGATGTGCGTTTAGCTTGCTCCGAGTGACAAGGAAACTAAATATTCATATTTATTAAAGCGCGAGCAGCTCGATACGAGTGGCGAGAAAATTTTAGCACGAATGATGCGCGAGCAGCTCGAGAAAATTTTGAATCTTTCAGGACGAATGATTGAGTTTCGCTCGCTCTGAGCAGTATGAAAATTAAATATTCTTATTTATAGAGCGGGAGCAGCTTGCTGCGAGCCATAAAAATAATACTATTATATATATATATTTTTTTTATGTGATGAAGTAGAAGACGTGCAAGACGCTCTCCTGATGTTAAGAGATAACGGCTGCCCATACTATTATACATGCGAGCAGCTTGCTGCAAGCGCAAAGAATTAGCTGCAAAGACGACATAAAGCGCGAACAGCTTGCAGCAGTTAATATAATCCAATTAATCCTAAATATGAAAGATACTGTGCAGTTTGCTACGAGAACCTACGGATAATTCGTAGGCGAGGACCGAAAAAAAAGTAGCTTTTTTTTTATGTCGAGAAGTAAGAAGACGAGCAAGACGCTCTCCTGATGTTAGGAGATAACGCTGCCCATAATCAGTACAGAGCTACCCAGAATTACACAATGATGTGCAATTCTAGGTGCACTGCACCAACGCTTCTTACTTAAGAGTCATAAGATATGCTCAGGCGGTAAAAAATTAATTAAAACAGCGAAACAATTTTATGAACTTGTACGTAAAGCTTGCAGTTAAGAGAAAATTTCCTAATTCTAACTATGAAAGTAGCGAAAAACCAGTTGATATGATCGGATTTTTTTCCCGACTAGGATTTGGGGGGGGGGGGGGTCATGACCCCCTTGACCCCCCCCCCCCCCTGGATCCGCGCCTGTACCCTACACTACGTACTAGGTACGTTAAATAATATATAGGTAGGTACTTATAGTGGACCCGCGCTCACTTCGTAGCGCCTTACAGAAAGTTTTCAGTATTTCTCTACTATATAAAGCATGTATTATCTACATATAAACCTTTCTCTTGAATCACTCTATCTGTTTTAAAAACAGCATAAAATTCGTTACGTAGTTCTAAAGATACATAGGGACAGACTGGCAGACAGACACGGGCAGCGACTTTGTTTTATACTATGTACCTACCTAGTACCTAATGATACGGTCAAAGCCTGAATTGTTCAGTTCAGTTCAGGTACACCTAGGTTTAGAAGGCTAAATCTAGGTGTCGCTGGCTAAACCTTGGTGTAGCCGGTCACTTTGGTTAATCAACACGTTAAATTGTTATTATAAGGTAATGGTAATGAAACGTTTGCATTAAAGTAGTTTAGCGCCACGGACATTATTATATGAGACTATCCTAACTTCTAGGTTTACTCGTTTAAATTTTTATTTTTATATTAATTGTGATTTTTAATTTATTATTATTTTTATAATTTTTAATTATTAAAACGTGAGATTGTGGTCAAAAGCTTGTCTTTATAGGTAGGTAGAGTAAGTTAACAAAGGGATTAAGGGCTAGGTACTTATTTCTTAGATGTTGAATTCAGGGCGATTTTCCACTAATTTTCAATGGAAAATTTACATTAATTATATATTACGAATAACTTAATTTAATTTGTCTAATTATAACTTTTAGGTTAATTCATATTGGAGTTTTACGTAAGTACCTATTTATCTATTTCTAAAGCACCCTGTATAATAATTATAAACAATTCAATTTTAGTTATAAAATAGAGATTTTGTTCCTACCTATATACCAGTTCGTTCCTACATACTTAAAAAAACACTTTCAAGAAATATTATATCGAATTCCTTAACAAACTAAAACGAGGTTTTTATTAAGTTCACCATTTTTAACACGCACGAACACTGGCACGTAACAAAAAAATAAAAATAATTAAAAAAGGCGTATTTATTCGCGAGCAAGGCAACTTTCTTTAGCTCAGCAAAGTCGGGTAGGCACTGAGGTATTGACTACACAAACTGAGGGATACCTACGCTGACACCCACGGATTAAATACGAAGAGGAACGGCCTTGATAATGGCAAAATGTACCAGGGGCTTTTCACAAGAAAACTAGTCGCTTCTTTAGCTCAACAGTCCAATTTTCTTTAGCTCAGTAAAGTCAAGTAGGCACTGAGGTATTGACTACACAAACTGAGGCATACGCTGACACCCACGGTGTAAATAACGAAGAGGAACGGCCTTGATGAGAGTCAAAATGTACCATGGGCTTTTCACAAGTGAACTAGTCGCTTCTTTAGCTCAACAGTCCAACACTTTCTTTAGCTTAGTGAAGTCGCGTAGGCACTGAGGTATTGACTACACAAACTGAGGCATACGCTGACACCCACGGTGTAAATAACGAAGAGGAACGGCCTTGATGAGAGTCAAAATGTACCATGGGCTTTTCACAAGTGAACTAGTCGCTTCTTTAGCTCAACAGTCCAACACTTTCTTTAGCTTAGTGAAGTCGCGTAGGCACTGAGGTATTGACTACATAAACTGAGGGATACGCCGACGCCCACGGCATAAATACCTAGAGGAAAAACGGCCTTGATAAGCGTCAAAATGTAGTAGAGTCAGAGAGCTATTCACAACTTGCACATCCTACGAGTGGTTCTTAAATCTGGCATGATGTTTAGTAGAGCAAGTGAGATATATCCCTCATACTCTCATATTTCTATATTTATTAATCTACCACCGACTACCATCTACGGTAGGATAGATCGTGGTTAAATTCATAGGTATGTGTGTCAAAAAGTGTGAGCAAATCAGTCTAACTTACGTATAGGTACTTTTTGTAACAGCCTAACAAACATACACACTCACTCACAAACTTTCGCCTATAAGTATAATATTAGTGTGTAAAAACGTATGTCTCATCGATTATTTTTTAAACCAGCCTGGAGTCGATTTAATTACGAAGCACGGTATCTGCAATTATTACAATAGCCCGTGATGCTTTAACTATTCAGAAATAGCATCCACTTTAGTCGAACGACATCCAACTTTCATGAAACTCGATGGTAAGTCTAATTAAACTGGATTGTTCCAGTCAAATTGTATGGGTTGAGGTTTCCGTGTGTTTGCTTGCGGGAAAAAAAATAATTATTTTAATAAAAGTGGTTAAAACGAGAGGCTCGTCTGCGGTATTGATTCCATTAATAAAACAAAGTATAGTATAAAACAAAGTCACGTCCTCTGTCTGTCTGTCTCTATGTATGCTTAAATCTTAAAAACTACGCAACGGATTTCGATGCGGTTTTTTTAACGGATAGATAACTCAAGAGGAAGGTTTCTGAGTACATATGTATACATGCATAATATAGAAGAGAAAAAGGTGGCCAAGGCCCACCCCCAGAAGCATTGTAGAGGTACGAATTTTGCACATATTTCATGGTCTAGATTATAATTTTATTCTCGGCGCTCGCAGCTAGCTGCTCGCGCACTTATTATTAAGGATATTTGAACTTTCGTAGTAAAAATTATAATATTTTTGCCCGTCGCCAGTGTCTGTGACTATAGGTAGGAAGCTTTTTTTGTTAACGTCGAGAAAAATCTCGGAGGGTTATGTGAGACCCCGTGCAGGACGACCGCACGGGTCCTAAGTCCTAATATAACAATTCTGCGACATTCCCGCATAGTCTTTGTGACGGAGGACTGGGAATCGGCAGAGCCTTAACATCCAGTCAAAATAAAACGTTCATAAATCTATAATAGCTATGGTGGGGAGTCCCACATACCGCCCCGCGCGTGGGGTGATTATGCGTAACGCATTTTTCCTGGATCAAAAAAAAGGGTAAGTAAATGAAACAAGATATACAACACATACATTTATTTATCAATTATAATATACATTTCTATACATTTATTACGTAGTTAATATTTAATTCATAATATAATAATTTGTAGGTCACTTTTTAGGCCATTACTAACATGAATTTTAGTACAATTTGTACTTTTGACATCACTTTGAGATCGAATTTGTTCTGAGGGCCTATTAGCTATTACCCACATGTAAAACACTAGAATTCATAGACAAACATGCGTATACATTACTTGCTTAAATCTCCTTATTAATATGAGTAAAATAACAAACGCAGTAATGTATATTGAAGTGGACATCAATCTAAGTGGGTGGGCGATAGCCTAATAGGCCCTCTGGTGAAATGAAATTAGTATTTTTACATATACAGGGTTATGGGTCATTCATAAAACACGTCATAAGGTTTCCAAAATACCTTTAGCTATTTTTTCAATGTTTAACTGGAAATACCAATAAAAACTTTATGTTCACACCACAGACATTTCTAGTAGGTATTATATGCTACACACTACAGGTTTAAGTAGTCATTTTCAAAAACTAAATTTATATTTCAAAATTAGTTAAATCGTGCAAGCGAGATTCGCAAGTAACGACACCGCCCTTTAAGTTTTTCAATACTAACAATTCAAATTTTAAATTTTAACACTTAAGAGTTAAGTATGCAATTTTTTGAAATGTAACGTCACGAAATTTCCGTAACGTGTAACGCTTTATATGTAACACATAATCTCTTAGCTCAGTCTAATTAAATCAACACTATATTACGAAACAAACAGCTTTTCTATAAATATTGGCAAGATTTGAACTTTTCGGGTGGAAAAGCTGTTTTTTTTTTCGTAATTTCCAAGTTACCTTGAAACTTGATTTACTTAAAACGTTCTTAAAAGGTTATGCATTAGAGACCAATAACCCTGTATACGATTTAGTAATTTAGGCAAGTCTATAGGTCATCATATTGTAGCTCTAGGTTTCAGAATGATTATTATGAGGAAATTAATTTATAATAGTTACTCTTACACACCGAAAAGTATAGTGCCGTTTAAAGGCTGGCACAAACTATGGCGGGCCGCAAATCTTCAAACCCTTTTGTTTTCATAAGTTTGTAAAAATAATGATAGATAAATAAATATAATACAACATAATATTAATATTGCTTTCAAATATTAAACCTAACTTAAACTTTTATATCTACAGAACTAGAAAATATTTGTGATTTCAATGATTTTTATTGTGGAATGATTCCATTTAAATGCATTTTTGTTTTTCTAACCCTAAGGGAAATTTTTTAATAGTTCAGGGGTTAGATTGTGGATTGTGCACTTTTTCATAAAAGCACCAAACTTGGTGCACATTAATTTTGAATCCAGTCTATCCCTACATTGTTATGAAATACATAATTCTGCGAGATGTGTCAAGATGCATATTAGTTAATGAATCTCACACCTAGTAATTTATATGTAGGTAGGTTAGGTTATTAATATAATGTCTAGTATGGTGCTTTTATCAAAAAGTGCACAATTGCAGTGAATCCGCTGACTATCCTGTTTCACTACAAATATCATTATATAATGCCAAATGATTATAATATTTTGTCCCAAATATAAGATAATTCCTGATGAAGTCTCTTATATAAACTAGGACATTTTAAGCTTGCTAAGCGTATTTTTTTTTCAATGATTCTTACTTTTGAGTATTTTAGAACATAACCAAAATGTTTACATTACACTTTAAAACTTAATGTTAAATGACCTTTTATGACAAAATTCTCAATTCAATTTCTGCCTCTTTGACAATGTCAAAGAAGACTTATCAAAAATCACAACTGCAGTTTTAAATTCATCAAAATTATACATTTTACAACAGTAAGTTTACTTTTCACGTCTTTCGATTATAGCTAATTCGTCGTCTTCACCTGAAGTATTAGTTTTAGCATCATAGTGTAGATTCGCTTCAGAAGAACCATTGCTTGAATCGTGAGATCTCGGACTAATACTTGTCTTTCTCACATAAAGTATATTAGAATCCAGTTTATGGTCATTGAAATACGCGCTGCCGTCCGATATCCTATTCAATTTGTGTATTTGCTCTCTCAACTCGCACACCTGCCCGTAAAGCTTCTTGTTTTCCCTTAATATAGCTATGTTTTCTGTCTCAAGAAGCTCTCTTTTGCTCCATTGCACTGTGTTCTCGGATTTTAACCGTTCCATCTCCATTTTGAGTTCGGCTATCTTCTCGTCTAACACCTGTTTAGCTGCGACTTCGTCTTGCAATTCGTTTTGCAGTCTCTCTACTTCGCTGTGATTGGAATCCGTAGAGCCTAGCGTTCTATCGTTGTGTGTTAACTCAATTTTCGTATTGTGTAACTCGGCGGTAAGAGTTTCTACTTTTGCGAGTAGGAAAGCTTTCTGATCTTTTTCGTTCTGCAAGCATTTACAAGTCTCATCCAACCTGAGTCTCAATTCACTTAACTTATTGGCAAGTACATTATCGACATTGGAAAATTTGTGGGAATCGAGTGACGCCCTCTGCCGCATCGGTTCACTTGGCGAAACTATATTCTTCTTCCTCAGTTCTACTCCATCTTCGGCCACGAGGTCTCCCGATAAGATCCTGCTTTCCCCTATGCTTAGTAGTTTTTCGTTGTCTCTTTTGAGCTCTTGTAGGTGCTGCTCGAATTCGTTGCGTTCCGCTTTGGAAGCTGCCAGTTCTTTGGCTAGTGTGTCAACTTTGTTTTTGAATTGTTTGGCTTCCTCTCGCGCCTTGTTGCGTTCTGTGCGTACTTTGGACCATTTCTCGCGCCAATTGGCGGTGCAGTCGGACCACCAGCGCATGGTTTTCTCCATCTGCGTGGCTCGTGCCCTGGCCTCGTCCAGTTCCCGGTGGTATAGTGCCTCCTTGGCCTCCCAGTCGGCGGTGGTGTACCGGACCGGGCCAGGGTCGAGCTCGCGCCGCCGGTGGCTGCCATGGGAACTTTGAGCCATTGCATTGGTTTCCTGTAACGAAATTAGAGAGGATATCAATAACAGTCTCTTAACTGGCACTAAATTCTACTAATGACAGGTTCTGGACCCAGCATTGCTTTCCTTGGTAGTTTTGGCATAAAGACATAAATAACTAACAGGAATCATATCAAAATTTCCCTCGACACTGACAAGAATATAATAATACCTCACAAAGGTATACACATAGACTCTTGTCCTATACAAAAAAGACCAAATCTTTCCATATTATGCATCTAGAAATACGACGTTTTACAGGTGACCTTTCCAGAACAATGGTGGAATCAAAATGCCCCCCATGCCCCCCTCCGCACCCATCGTGCGCGCCCGCGCCCCCTCGCGTGTGCGCCCAAGTATGCCCGCCTCCGCCTCCCAAGCCCCCCTGCCGAGTGATGCCCATAATGAAGCGGCTGCACTGGACGCAGACCACTGGAGTGATGACTCAGACGTTCATCCTCATGACTATAGGAGCTATTGCTTGGACCGTCGCCGTTGAACAACCGAAACTTGCTGCTTATAAGGATTTCTACATGTGAGCATTTTTGTTTTACAAAAGAAATAAATACATTTTTTTATGTGAAAAACTAAGAAGCCAAGCTAGACGCTCCCCTGATATTAAGAGATAAAGCTGCCCACAATCAGTACAGGGTTAACTAGAATTTCCCGCAGGACACCCCCAGATTTTTTAGTGGGTATCCCCGCCGCTCCCATCTTTGGCGGGGGAGTCCCACATACCGCGCCCCCCGGTGCGGGGTGATGATGCGTAACGCATTTTTCCTGGGATAAAAAAAAAAAGGGTCTAAGCAGCAGCTATATTAAATGTCAGCTCAATCAGTCCACCAGTTAAAGCGTAAAGAAGTAACAAACCTACACACTCACACAGTCACAAACTTTCACATTTATGATATTAGTGTGAAGTGTGATGTGATGCAAAATTTCAGCTCAATCGGAAACCGGGTAAGTGGATCAAATTTAGCTTCAGTAGACTTTGTTTTTAACCCCCGACGCAAAAACGACGGGGTGTTATAAGTTTGATGTGTCTGTCTGTCTGTGTGTCTGTCTTTGGCATCGTAGCTCCCGAACGGATTATAATTTAGTCTTTTTTGTTTGAAAGTAGAGTTAGTCGAGAGTGTTCTTAGCCATGTTTAGTAGAAATCGGTCCAAGATGGCCGCCACTACAAAATAGCGGATTACTTTTTTCTTCCACGACCCCCTCAATATGGGTATCAAATGAAAGGGCTTGACTAGTAGAATACAACGCACTATGACAAATTTAAAATCCAAGAAGGCCGTCACCACAAAATCGCGAATTACATATTTTGAAAGTGTTGCGTTGGGGGTTTTTTAAATTTTTTATTTAATTCACTTGTTAAATATTTATACTAGCGATCCAGTGGTTTTAGGTACTCGGCTAGAAGCCTATATCATTTATTATAATAACTAGCTGCTCCCAGTGGTTTTACATGCTGTAGCCAATGTGTTATTCCAAGGTTTACGCTACATCTATACCAAATTTCAGCTCAATCGGTCCACCTGTTTAGGCGTGAAGAAGTAACAAACATACACACTCACTCAGAAACTTTCGCATTTACAATATTAGTGTGATTATTCCAGGTTTTATCTTTGCATTGAATTTGGATGTCTAATACATTAATTTTATAGTATTTGGTCTCGTACAAGTTTTTGTACCTGTGCAGTAACGGATAAGCAACGGAATGGGAGCATATTATTGTTTTTTATTATTGTTGTAAGTTGTAAATAAGTTGTAATAAAACAGTCCGAAGGGAGGGAATAATACGCAGGCGTTATTTTCATCTTTATCCCCAAAGATGAATTGAATGAGTTAATATTAATTATGCTATTCGAAGCTTATTCATTCATTAACAAAACTAAAAATTTAAATTATAGAGGTGAAAACTAAAATGCTCTAATAGAAACAAGATTTATTAATGTGTTTAAAATAAATTACAAGATAACGTTGTCATATTATTGTTACACCGTACTTACTTGAAACTTAGTTAATTAAAATACACATTATTAGAATGATATTTAATGAAAATCACTGTTTATTTTATTAAATGAATGCCAGAATCACAAAGACATTAAATTCTGCAATCCCATAAACCACAGACTATAAACCTCTAACCACTCTGTGGCCTGTGGTTTTTTTATTGACCAACGCAGACACAGATTAAAAACTATGTAGAAAAGGAAACCGATTTGTGATAGTTTTAGTCGATTAATCGACTAATCGAAATACAATAATAATATTATGTATAACTAGCTGTGTCCAGCGGTTTTACCCGATGTACTGTAGCCTATGGGTTATTCCAGGGTCTAAGCTAATTCTATACTAAATACTAAATTTCAGCTCAACGGTCCACCCGTTTAGGCGTGAAAGAGTACAAAGATACATCCAGAGAATCCAGACATCCATTCCTACAAAATTTTCACGTTTATAATATTAGGAAGATATAAATACCGCTTTAAAATTTTTTTTACGTAAATTGTTTTTTAAGCAAGCTTATGAGCTTTGTCCCTATGTGCGTCTCTCTCGCTTGTCATGTCAAATATTGTGTATTAAATGATTTTATACACATTTTGTTCTATTTCATTGTTTCAGGAGAGCGGAATTAGAAGACTATGCTGATGAAATGGCCAGGAAAGGTTTATTCAATTCGGTCCCTAAGGATTCACTTAGAGATAACCAACACACGAAGTAATAAACAAATGAAATAAAAAAGGACCTACTATCTTTATGGTGTATCCACACTATGCGCCGAATGACTCGCCGAGTCGTTCGGCGCTAGTTTTGTCTATGCACGAATGCCGACAAGTATACCGTATATAGATTCTGCACGAAAAAGAGACGACGTCGCAGCAAAACGTATGCGTAGCGTACGTACGTTTTTTTTTTAATAACCTATAAAACACATATTTAAAAACGCCACTTTGAACCGACCAAAAGGTGCTAAATTAAAAAAAAAAAATTGAAGTTGCATTTGATTTGGTACTGGCATCGTAAGAATTTTCAAGATTATTGTCAAAATTTTGTTAAAATTTGACAGTGAACTTTAGCAAAAAGAGGCGATTTTGGTACCGGAATAACCCGCTCGAGTCATTTGTCCATAAACAAAAATTGTCCGTGCATAGACAAAACTGTACCGGCGAACGACTCGGCAAGTCATTCGACGAATAATGTGGATGCACCATGTAACCACTAAGCACCAAGCAAACGAAGGCCAAGCAATGATAACCTCTGGGCGTAATTCACAACCAAATTATTAGACTCACTTTTCGTCATCGCCTATTAATGTCAAATTTTACCAAATTTTGTTTAAAAAACCTTGAAAATCCCTGTAGATCCAGTACAAAATCAAATGGAACTTTTTCTTTAATATTGCACCTTGTGGTAGCTCTACAGAGGTGTTATTGAAAATATCTCGACGTTAGAGCAATAGGGTTGGATATCTGATTTCTTCAATATCGACATCGGGCCTTATGTTTTACTTAATTCCAAAGCCGATAGCAAAAATAAATAATACATCCGACCCAATGCCCAATTAGAACTTTTTTTTGGTGTGATAAATTGTAACCTAAATCGCTCTAACACCCAAATATATTTTTTAATGTTTTATAAGTAATTAATGGCGTTGCTGCGCCGCCATCTCGTCTTCGTACAGAATCTACATGCAGCGTTCGTTCCGCACGCTCGTTGCTTATATCTTGGTTAAGTCATCTACACGGCACTAACGATTGCCAACGAGCACCTTCGTTGGCTTTCGTTCGTTTAGTGTGGACTGTATACCCAGCTTAATCTGGCTCGGTTAGGTACAATTGTACTGGCTTAAGTTTTGTTAAAAAAGTTAATAGATAAAAATATTTAAAATAGATACTTGTTAATTTCATTATTGTTATGTACCTCTTCATTTTTTTTTAAATAAAATATTTTGTAGTAATTATTTTAGAATACAAAGCAAAGTGAGTTTAATTTTTTCTCCTAGAATACAAATCATTCCCATCAGCCACCCCCTCAAACGGCCACCCCGTGGCCGATGGGAATAGTTTGTATTCGACACGCCGCGCCGTAAGTAGGTAAGATTAGTGTATGGCAAAATATCTAGTATCTTTCTAGGGTTAAAATTTAGCAGAGTTCCAACCAAAATTAATTTTATCATTGAACGCAACGCGTTAATTTACAAAGCCCGCTGCCAATTTGCGAGTATCAGCGAGTATTGATTTGAAAATCGCGGTAAAATAATTTTAGATTTGAGGTGACGTTTCAATACAGGAAGTGTTTCGTGTCCTCACGTTTCGTGGCGGCAGCCAATCAGACGGAATTTTATTATTACAAAAACATGGCGATAAATAATTCTACCAATCAGAGAGTGCCTTCAATGAGGCATGAAAAGTAAGAGATTCAACTTTGTCAAAACGTCAATAACTTTGATTTGTAATATTTTTAAGTTAATTTCATATTCATTGTAAACTATTATTTATATAACAGAAAGAAATATGTTTTCTGTAATTTTTTTCCCAATGCTAATAATATTTACAAAAGCCTTTAATAAAATTAATTCCAAGATTTTTAAACGTCCGTCCAAAGTTACATCACGATGTGTTTGTCTACTGCGAGTCAGTGCGCATGTCAAGTTGAAAATTGCAAATGGCGGCCGTTGTTATTGTTCGTACCGAATTAACTATTTGTAAATTATATACCTACCTTTTTAGCGTATTTTCTAATGGACTGATACATTGATGCGATGCTTTAACTTCCCTTTAATCGGCGCGACACAGTTTACGTACGTTTTAAGTGTTTTGAGTGGTTTTTTTTGGCATTTTATGTGTGTCATGCAAATGGGGTAAGCTGGAATGATCGGATGTCGCTTAGGTTGTTTTGAATAGTTTCAACGAGAAAATGGAGTGAAGAACTGTGACGAAAAGTGTATAAATGGATATTGTATAAAGTTCATCAACCATCCCCGTGCTGCTAGAGCGTGCCCAGAGAAGACAGCGGGCGTAATTTACGACTGTTCCATGCTTTGACTGCACTCCCCGTACATTTCAAAATGGCTGCTGCTCTTCACGATATATGAGCTTTGCGTCACTGGAACATAAATTAGTGAATTCGTTTCGTGATGATATCGCCGCGTTTCTAGCCGTGTGATATATCGTGATAAGTAAAAAAAAAACGTGGTACAGTCCTCCGGGTGAACCTAAACCGGGACGAAAGTGGTGTGTGTCATATGTTTTTGGAGTAAAGTGGACACTGGCCATAGGACCGATATTGGTTTGCGTCCAGGCGGACAGTAATGTTGGGCTGCGTATTCCAGGATGATTCGGGGCACAAGGGAGTAGTTCTCATGTCGGATTGAGCGGAATGTGACATTGTATGAGAGGTGAGTGCGGTTTTTTTTTAGTTTATTTACATTCGGTCGGACGTCGAGTCCGCGATATTCGAGACAAAATGGACACATTGGTAGTTGACAGGACGTCGGGCGGCCGCCGAGGACGTGCTTGCCGCGGCGGCCGCCTCCGAAACTCGGGTTTCACTAGTCATTATTATGCCCGTAATTGGATTTTTTGTAGGTTGTGTAACTGATGGTGGTAGGTAACGTAGTTTTGTGCGCCGAAACTTGGGCCGCGCGTAGTCCGACTGAGTTTCCCCTCCTTGAGCATGTTTATGTGCATAGGTTATCAATTCACATGTCATTTCAGACTTATTAGCATCACAATGTTTGATAGTTAGTAAATATGCAAAGCATTTGAAATATTTCCATAGGCACATTCCTGGAATGCCTAATGCATATCACCTACATTTGGTTGTTTCACAATATTTTTAATTTGTCTTTTCAATTTTATACATTAATGTTGTGTAAGTTTTGATTGATTCTTAAAATTTTAATATTAATTTGTATAATTAACCTCACATTTTATATTGAGTCCATTAAACATAGAATTTAATATAGTTATTTATCGCTTATCAATGTAAGTTATCTCATTGTAGTAGTATCAAACCCTTGTCATATAATTACACAACCCTGTGTGCATAGTAATTCATGTGATATTTTGGTGAATCTAATTAAGGTACCTAATGAATTAATACACAGGGACTTAAAAGTAAATTCAATAAAGTATTCTAATTTTCAAAAAACCCACAATGAGGCTCTTGCAGGTCAATTTTACAATTAATTCATGATAAGATTTCTTTGACTCTAAAAAAACTATTAAAAAGTTAACACAATAAAAAAGATAATATCATAAACCATTTCCACTGTACATAAGTATTTTGAGTACAAAGTTATTGAGATATCAAAATGTTTACCCTTTCAACAAAATAAAAGTATTGCTTGGGCTTGTTTTATAGGACTATCCCAGGTGAATGAAATTTATTTTGTATGGAAAAATACTTTGACAAAACACATTAGTGTTTTTCAGCACTCACATTCTGACCTCAAAAACACAGGTGTTGTGTTTTCAGCAGTCAATGTATTATTCTGTGAATATGTTAAATAGGGTGCTGATAAGTTAGCCAAGCTATAAAATGATCATCTAATTCAAATCAAATATATAAAAATCTTGTGTCAGTGTTTGTTGTTGTGTATGAACTTGACCAAAATGACTTGATGGTTATTATTTTTTCTGTGTTATTCGGTATCTTTGGGATATGTTAAGAGGATTTTTCAATATTGAATAGGTGAAGTTGCATAAACCTGATGGCAAATTTAATCACTACATAGTATAAAATTGCCTACCTCATTTGTCTGTCCCTATGTAAACTTATATCTTTAAAAATTCGCAGCCGATTTTGATGCAGTTTTTGTTAATACCTAGTCAGATCATAAGTATTGTCACACAGTAAAAACTTTTCTTTTAGAATGCTGGCCACAAAAAAGTTTATTGAATTCGAATTTCGAATTGTTCATGAAAATAAAAATGTATACTTTTTAGAATTTTACTCATTTTTAAATATGGAGTGGACGCTTAAAGAAGACCGTGTTGCAGTTATTACGTTGCGGTTACGCGCCAATTCAAATTTTTGACATACTGAAAAATTTGAATATAACCAAAAGATTCGTTTATCGTACCATCAAACGATACAATGAAGACTCTAGTGTAGATGACAGGTCAAGAAGTGGTCGCCCTCGGTCTGTTAGGACTCCAGCAGTGATAAAAGCTGTGAAGGCGCGAATTCAAAGAAATCCCAAACGTAAGCAGAAACTGTTGGCCCTTCAGATGGGGTTAAGCAGAACCACGGTGAAAAGGGTGTTAAATGAAGACTTAGGGCTTCGGGCATATCGAAGAAAAACAGGAAATCGTTTAAATGCTCGTCTAATGGACCTGAGACTGAAGAGATGCCGCGCTTTGTTGAAGCGGTACGCGAGAAAAAAATATCGAGAAATTCTTTTTTCGGATGAAAAAATTTTTACCGTAGAAGAGAGCTACAACAAACAAAATGATAAGGTGTACGCACACAGTAGTGAAGAAGCGAGCAACCGTATTCCGCGTGTCCAACGAGGTCATTTTCCATCCTCGCTCATGGTATGGTTGGGAGTTTCTTATTGGGGCTTAACAGAGGTACATTTTTGTGAGAAAGGTGTAAAAACGAATGCAGTTGTGTATCAAAATACAGTCCTGACGAACCTTGTGGAACCTGTTTCTCATACCATGTTCAATAACAGGCACTGGGTATTCCAACAAGATTCGGCGCCAGCTCATAGAGCGAAGAGCACACAAGACTGGCTGGCGGCGCGTGAAATCGACTTCATCCGGCACGAAGACTGGCCCTCCTCCAGTCCAGATTTGAGTCCGTTAGATTACAAGATATGGCAACACTTGGAGGAAAAGGCGTGCTCAAAGCCTCATCCCAATTTGGAGTCACTCAAGACATCCTTGATTAAGGCAGCAGCCGATATTGACATGGACCTCGTTCGTGCTGCGATAGACGACTGGCCGCGCAGATTGAAGGCCTGTATTCAAAATCACGGAGGTCATTTTGAATAAACTTTATTGTCATAAGAATCTATGTTTTGTTAAGTTCATTTTGGTATATAAATGGTTACATAATAAATAAACTTGTTCCAATAATTTTATATTAAACATGTGACAGAATTTATGACCTGACTAGGTAGATAAAGTGATTCAAGTGAAAGGTTTACATGTTATATGAAGTGTGTGCGGATCCACTGGTAAAATCTAATTTGATTTTAGGCTGTACAAAGTAGGTACTAATTTGTCATCAGTCACATTCATTTAAAAAAATTTAGGTTTATTTATAATTTTTAAAAACCCCAAATTAAATAGGTTAGCCAATTTTTAATAGAATGTATAATTTTTTCCTTAAATATTTTCATTTAGGTACCTATACATGTAAACCAAATTAAATTTGTTATATTAAATTGAAATTTTAGGCTTCTATCAAAATAAGATTTATAGTTCCTGTAATAATTTAGGTTGCAATACAGAATAACAATTTTTTGTAATGTCCTAATCTCAAAATAATAAATAATGATCAAAATAATATTCAAGATTGACATGTCTATACCTATTGACTCTAGCACAAACAACCTCTTTTCACATAGTTACCCACTTTAGTAGACCTGTCTTTTGACAGTCATCTGGCGGGCAATCTCCGACACTGCATCGGTGACACTGCTGGTGTTGTGATGGTAATAACATGGTAACACATTGACTGTGGAAAACACACAGCTGTGTTTTTGAGATCGGAACGCGAGTGCGGAAAAGTACAAACATTGTGTTTTGTCAAAGGATTTTGTAAGAATTTTCTAAAAGAGTTTTAATTAGGGTGAGTTTTTTTTCCTTCAACGGTATGATATCCATTTTCCTATTTTAGGTAGGTTATACCAGTTATTGTAATTACATAGTATTTTTCCTTTTGTAAATTTTAACAGCAATTTGCTTGCTAAAAGATACCTTAAAGTCCTAATTATGTGTTAGGGATAGGGTTAGAGATAGACTATAAAAGAGACATAATTTTAACAGAATTTTTCTTTTTATGTTATGTTCACCATGAAGATGCCTGAAGTGATTAAAAAAAAGACTAATTTTTTTGTATGGTGTATCCAAATCCCATTAAATTTTTATTCAAATAGGTCAATTTATTCAAATCATATCAATTTTTAGGTCACAAATAAATATGTGTGTCATGCCCTAACTTATTGAAAGTTGAAAGTGAACTTCAGCGCAGTTTAATATATTTTTTAATCATTTATTTCGTCTTCTCAAAATCTGTGTCTTAAAACAGACAACAGCTGTTTGAGACCTAGAATTTATATAGGCTTCTCTTTAACATCATCATCACTGAGATGAAGCCGAGTAGCCAAAGCCTAGTAATACTGCTTCAGCAGTAATGTGCAAAGATTATTGCTTCAGTAGGAGGGCACTGGTACCCAGTGAAAATACTGGGCTGAAGAGTCTTAACATTTGACTCTTGAGTAGGAAGCTTTGGCACAGTGCATCTAGAATTTTACATCATTGTGAAATCCTGAGTAACAATGTACTGATTATGAGCAGTGAGTGTTATCTCTTACCATCAGGAGAGTGTGTTATTCGTCTTTTTGCTTCTTTGCATAAAAAAATAATGAATTTGACTAAAAACACTGATGTCGGATTCTGCGTTAGAAGTTTAGTACGAGTTAATTTACACTAAACTACCTATCAGTTTGATTAATTAATCTGTCAAAAATTGTAAATGATTACCAGCACTTGAGTGTTTTGATGGTTTTTGGTGCGGGCGACATTGACCTATTTAAAAAGACCACTAATGTGTATTAGAACTACTTTTTTTTTTATTACACAATTTAATTTTTTTTATGGCGTACATAAATTTAACTGCCAGGTCTTTCAGGGGCTATTAAGATATTTTCATAAACATAAATAGCCTGTTGTAGACCTTGTTATAATAATATGATAAGTATAGGTAGCGCAAATCTTTTTGATCAACCTGAAAAGCGTGGCTGCTCATTGTCAGCAGCCCTTCTAAGCCCCAAATATTAAAACAAAAATAATGTCAAAGGCATTCTTCGAATGAGAATTTGGTATTTCGCGCGAAGTGTAGCGCCGGCTCTCTCTTAGCCTTCCCCCTCCCTTCCTCTTTCAATCCTTAAATCAACTTATTCCCACCCCAATTATTAATTTAATGAAGCACAAGGGGAGCAAGAAGTATCACATTAGCCTCGAGCCCCCTACACGAAAGTGCCATTCCCACTAGCATCAATAAAAAAATATATTAAATTAAAATAATGTACCTATACCCATAGGCGGATTTAGGGGGGGGGGCCAGGGGGCCAAGGCCCCCCCCAGAATCATTGTAAAGTTACGAATTTTGCACATATTTCATGGTCAATATTATATTTTTTTTCTCGGCGCTTGCAGCAAGCTGCTCGCGCACTTATTTTTAAGGATATTTTAACTTTCTAACTGTTCAGATCGAGTTAAACACACACTTTTCGTAGTAAAAAATATAATATTTTTGTCTGTCTGCACCTTGGCCCCCCCCAGAACCAAATCCTGGATCCGCCTATGCCTATACCTATATGATATATGCAGCTAAGTTTAGATTGGTAAAATAATTTGGGAGTGAAACCCTGAAACCCAACTACTACAGTTTACTGTGCTGCTAATGTGGTCCATTTTGTAAGGAACCCACTATGAACATTATGCTTGGTGTCCATTTAAACTGCTACTGCAGTATTAATTCAATAACTCAGCCACACCTCATCAGTGTGTTGCAGTGTCAATTTCATTTCAAACCAAGTAATTTTGACATTTTGTTAAAGAATTTGACAGTGCAATACAGAATGTGATATTGTGTTACACAGTGGGCCTAGCATGGAATAGGATGCAAGATCTTGCAGGAATGTCAAAACAATCAAAAGTTGATGGGGGTTGATATGGGCCATTTAATTTAAAAGAAAGACAAGACCCTGCATTCTGTGCTAGATCCACTGATGTGGCTGGGCTATATGGAGGCACTTAGTGTAGACTCTTCATGTCTTCATTTCAAAAACTGTTATCCAACATGTACCTACATTAAACTGCTGTTATCCCATAAATTCTCAAGATCAAGAGTCCTATGGGAAGACAGTTATTTTTGAAATGCAGATAATTGTTTGAACAAGCATACTATCCAATGACAGTCTAACATCTTGCGATCATCATCAGATCTCACGTGATGTTAAGAGAAAATTCTGAAATAGATTAGGTACATTTAGGGTGCTTTTCACAAAAGGAGTCCTCTAGAAGGTCCTCCATAAACGCGCGTTTTAAAGTAAAAATATATTTAGATTTTTGACTCCTCGTAATTTCTCATATTTAATTTCTTTTTAAATAGGTAGGTATTTATTCTATCTAACAAAATAAAAATATTTTTTTAATTATCGATTAAATTTAATTTAGTTGCGCAAGGTTCCGTGGCACTTCTTTCGTGACAAGCACTCTAGATGTCTCAACATCTCTTCATTTCAAACAACGGTGTTCCAAATTCTAACATGTAGTGTATTCCAACAGTATGGCAGCGGATAGCGATGGGGTGAGCACGGGCAGCGGCTCGTGCGGCGTGGTAGTCACCTGCGAGGGCGACCTGCGCGACCCGCGGTTCCCGGCGCGTCTGCGGCGGCTGCTGCGAGAGCTGAGGGCCTTGCTCGCCGAGCCACATCCGCACACGCTTAAAGTTAACAAGGTTTGTCCATTTGTACTTTGTCGGATCGACCTGCGAGGGTGACCTGCGCGACCCGCGGTACCCGGCGTGGCTGCGGCGGCTGTTGCGAGAGCCCAGAGCTTTTTATTTATAGTACCAATGGTTCTGCTTAGAAATTTAGCAATTCGAAAGCACATTTATTTTTTAATAACGCGCGAAAAAAGTTTAAATCTCTATGGAAAGAAATGATACGAAAGTTTAAATGCAATAAACAGTTAGAGCTCACTTACCATCGAGCAGACCGTCACCATACCTTAAACATTGAGTGGTTGAGCTACTTCAATCTAGCTCTTCGGCTTCAATTTAGTCCGCGCTAATCCACCTGATGAAAAGGATCTGCACTTTTTCCTGTGGTCATTGAACGAAATCCTTCCAAGTCTTTTGTCTTCTTGACCATCATTTCCATGACCTTATCCCACACTTCGTTTTTCTCTTCCATTGCATTTTACTCTATCATCCGTCATATTTTCATTAACACGTATATCCTCTTTCACACAGTTCATCCAAGCCTTTTCTTCCCGAACTCTCGCTTATCACCTATTTTGACCGGAAGACCACGTGTCCAGTGAATAAAATCCAGTCCGCGTGACGCGCTTGCAAATCTACCGAAAGAGGTGGATCTGTGTTTTCCTTTTTCCATTTTTATGGACTCAGGCCCTGTGCGAAATTCTTCCAGGTCTTTTGTTTCCTTGACCTTGTAGTGGAAAACAAATGACAACGTCGATCATTCCAGTGCATTCTCTAGCATTAGCCATAAGGGATTGCCTTCCAGGTCTTTTACCTCATTGACCATATTATTATGTAATGAATTGTATGAAATTATTCCTGGCCTTTTGTTTTCCGTAACCAATTCGAGATGGAACTGGAACTCAGACGGCGTGACGCGCTTGCAACACCATCTGATTAGGTGGATCTGTGTTCTTATGTTGTACGAAATCCTTCCAGGTCTTTTGACTCCTTTACCACGTGTAATCTTTTCCAGGTGGAGCCGTGGAACTCGGTCCGCGTGACGCTGTCGGTGCCCCGCGCGGCGGCGGCCCGGCTGCGGGCGCTGGCCGCGGCGGGCGCCCCACAGCTTCGAGCGCTGGGCATCCTCTCCGTGCAGCTGGACGGCGACGCGGCCGTGTCCCTGCGGCTGCAGCACGGCACTGAGCTCAGGATCAACACCGACAACAATGCTACTGATGGTAAGTAGCTAAAGAATGGAAAAAGGGCAGAAAAGGTCCCTGTCACCCCATACACATGTAAAAGGCGGCAAAACTCAAAAAAAAAAAAAAAAAAAAGTAGCTGACAATGGCTACATTAAGCCAGTCAACTTTTGGAGTGGAGCATTGGGCTTACTGTCTGTGCAGCTGGACAGCGTCTCAGCGGCACCCAGCTTAGGATCAACTCCTATAATAATGCCACTGATGGTAAGTAGCCAATAACCTTCAGAAGACCAGTCCACTCATGGACATGAGCATTGGGCTTACTGTCCGTGCAGCTGGACAGCGTTTCTGCAACTCCGATAATAATGCCACTGATGTTAAGTAGCTAAAAGGCCCAATCGACTGCAGGAACACTGGTTGCGGAAAAGGATGAGGACTTTTACAGAGTAATTGCATAGAGAGAACGAGAATTTGCTAACAGACATTTTATGCTGACCCAAGTTAGCAGTTTATTTGTGATTTTTTCAAAATAGGTTCATTGTTAAAGGTCAAGATTATTATTTCATCTCATGCAACCAGTCAGATCTTGCTATCATGTAGAATGTTTGTTAGAAGCAGGAATAAATTCCTAATCACGGCTGTCTACACCAGAAGCGCCAATGGCCAAGAACCTTAACAGCGTACCCCTGGAAGTAAAAAAGAAGATTCAGGAAAAAAGGAGACTGCGCAGAGTGTGGCAAGGTAGCCAAAATGGAAACGACAAAAGAGAGTTAAATAAAGCGATAATAAATCTTAAAGAACTTCTCAACGACGTCAAAAACCAAACTTTAAGCAAACACCTGGAATCTCTAACAGCCACTAAATCATCAAACTATTCCTTATGGAAGGCAACATCAAACCTGAACCAACCCCAACGTACAAGACAGCCATTAAAAATACCAGACGCTAGATGGGCCAGAACACCCCAGGAAAGAGTAGATGCATTTGCAAACCATTTAGCAAATGTCTTCAAACCCAATGAAGCAACTGGTGCTAACGACCCTGACATTGAAGAAATCTTCAACCAAGACTTCCAACTGGACGTTCCACTGCAACATACCAATCCTAGGGAGGTTAGAAGATACATTGCTAAATTAGACAACAAAAAGGCTCCTGGTTTTGACCAAATCACTAAGGAAATACTGACTCAATTACCAAAGAAAGCAATAGTCTTCCTAACTACGCTGTTCAACGGAATCTTACGGGTGGGCTACTTTCCTAATATCTGGAAGGTGTCGCAAGTAATAATGGTCCATAAAGAAGGAAAACCAGCCAACGAAATTGGCTCGTATAGACCAATCAGCCTACTACCGGTGGTCTCTAAACTCTTTGAAAAAATCTTACTTTCACGCATCCATAAAGTTTTGGTTAAAAATTCCATCATTCCAGACCATCAGTTCGGCTTCCGACAAGAGCACGGCACTGTTGAACAGGTCCATAGAGTTGTAGACTTTATCAGAAAATCCCTCGAACTAAAGGAATACTGTTCAGCAGCTTTCCTCGACATACAACAGGCCTTTGACAAGGTTTGGCATCGAGGACTACTCTCCAAAATAAAGAAGATGCTACCATACCCGTTCTTCAGAATACTTGAATCATACCTAACAGGCAGAATCTTTCAAGTTAAAGATGGCGAATATACCTCTGCATTCCATGACCTGCAGGCGGGTGTGCCCCAAGGATCGGTGTTGGGACCTGTACTGTACAACATCTTCACATCAGACCTCCCCGAAACTCCTGGGGTTACAACGGCCACATTTGCAGATGACACTGCCATACTTGCAAGCCACAAGAATCCGGAAGTAGCCTCGAGATGCCTGCAAACCGGATTAGATAAAGTCGAGCGATGGTTAATGAAATGGAGGATTAAAGCCAGCGCGTCCAAATCAACCCACGCAACATTCGCACTCCGTAAGGGTGATTGTCCTCCGGTTAGCCTGGGGGAACACACGCTGCCACACCAGGAGACAGTCAAATATCTCGGGATGCACCTAGACCGCAGGTTGACCTGGAGGCATCACCTACGGAAGAAAAGAGATGAAGTTAATCTTCGATACCGAAGCTTGCAATGGCTGCTAGGCAGAAACTCAGTCCTGAGTTTAAATAACAAGCTCCTTGTCTATAGAGTGGTCCTGAAGCCCATATGGACTTATGGAATACAGCTCTGGGGATCCACCTGTAAAACCAATGCAGCAATCATGCAAAGAGCACAAAATGGCATTTTAAGAAATCTTTCAAATGCACCGTGGTTCCTGAAAATCGATGAGCTACATAGCGAACTAAAGGTCAACACAGTCAACGAGGAAGTAAAGCAGTTCTCAAGCAGATATAAGCAACGATTAAACAACCACCCAAATCACTTGGCCTCACAGTTGACCAACATAAGCTATCCCAAAAGGCTAAAAAGACAGCACATCATGGAGCTCGATAAATGAAACAAACAGGAAACTGGTCGCTGGATCGATTTCGAAGACTGATTGCAGATGGAAGTAGAACAAAAAAAAAAAATTCACCGTTCAACACCACCAACAATGGAAACCCCACAATGAGGATTTTCTCGAAAATTTACGCCACCAGTTAGCGCCACTTTGACAGAAGGTCCATTCCATAATGCGCACTGTCAACACCTTCTTTAGTCTCTGCACGGTTCTAGGTTATCTATGATTTCAGTAGGTGTCTGGACCTGACGTCACAGTGCTGCCTCCTGGTGGCTGTTATATCAAAAAACCCTCATTAACATAACATTTTCCTTCCAGAAGCGAGTACATCCCGTAGCCAACCAAACGCAGAACTGCTGGCCGGGCTGGGAGGTATAGGCAGGCTACTAGAGGGGGAAGCTTCCACGTCCACTCCAACCACGCCTGTGGAGACTCCACAGCCGGCGCAGGACTTCAAGTCGCCCAACACTGTGTGTCCCATGGATGGGAAGATTCCTCACAACGCGGTCACCAATGCAGTGGACAGAGGCTGCGAGTTTCCTTTTGGCAGTATGACGCAAGCGAGGGTTATACATCGCAAGGAAAATACTTTAGGTCAGTATTATATATGTTTGATCTTTGTTTGCGTCTATTTGTCAGTTTATCAACACTCTTGCTTTTTAGTGTTTCGTACCTCTAGAAAAGTCTATAAAGTCTAAAGGAAAAAAACAAAACCTTTATATTTTAATATTACCATTATTGGTCAAACGGTTTTCAAGTTACTAATTAAAATGTGCATTATGCGTCTCTCTCACCATTTCTTATTGGAAGCAAGCTTGAAGTCTAGTTTAATAGCCATTTTTATTTAATTCACAAACAAAAAAATAAATATGTAGGTACCTTATGTTATTTATCATATAAGTTGCGAAGTTATTATATATTTTTTTGACCTTGTCAACATCCCTATTCTATGGGCATTAATAAGTTAACATAATGTCAATAATGTTTTAAAGGTTTCAATCAATATAATATTTTCTCCAACAGGATTAAGCCCAGCTTCAGGCAGTCGGCCGCAAACGGACGGCGTGTTCGCGCGACCGTCCACCTCCTTCCCCGGCCCGCCGCCGCCCTACCCGGCGCAACCGCAACAATCCCCCCAAATGTCCCCCCAAATGACCCCCCAGTCACCTCAACTACCCCCCCAGTCGCCTCAAATGCTCCCCCAGTCGCCTCAGATGCCCCAGATGCAGCAAGCTCCCCTGCAGATGCAACAGATTCAGTCGCCTGTGGGTACTCCCCCTACGGTGGCAATGTCTTCGCCCCTATTGGTCAACTTGCTGCAGAATGATGCGCCTGCGCCGCAACCGAGAGCGAAGCCTCCCCATCCGGCGAAGTTGGATCGGTTGGAGGATGGACAGGTATGTCTATTTATTTAGTTAAGAATGTTGATTTTGATTTTTTAAAGATTTTTTTTGTAATAGGTTTTTTTTGACAAGGCTAACATTTTTTAAATGTTATTAGTCCGTAATTTAAATAATAAAAAAATATTCGATACGTATTTTTTTGTTTGTCAATATCATTGAATTTGACTGAGATATAAGGAATCTTAAAATTATGGGGGGAGAAACGCTACGTCACACCTAGGTACAAATCGTACCTAGGTGTGACGTCATTACCTCCTTCTCCGCAACTTTAAGGCGCTGTAACTTACTCGTTTTTCATTAAATTTACAAGAATAAAAATACGTGTCCAATATTTTTCAATAATCTTCATTGTGGACAAAAAAATTTTTTTTAGTCAACATCCCTATTGAAGTTGTAATAAAGCAAGGTGCTAATAATTTCAATCATTTATGTAATAATTAAATTTTAATGAAATGCTGTAAACAGTTCAACAAACCAGGTACCAGCCAGCAATTGCTTGTAAACAACTGTCACCCTTGTACATTTATTTATCGTTAGCCACAAGCGATTGGGCCAATATGTTGAAGACAACGATACTTAGAATGGGCGACGGCAAAGACGTAAAATAGAACAATATCTCCCTGTAAAAATGGACCAGCAAAAGTGCTCTATTACATATGCATGTTTGAATATATACAGTTTTTTTGGCGCTTGGCTACAGCCCTTGTTAAGATATCTATCCACACATTGGCTATATAATATCTTCATTCCTCAAATGCTTCATGGTAACGAATTCTACGTCTAATTATAGCGATTGACCCCTACTTTTTTACTTTCAGGTGGAACTAGCAGTGGGAAGAGCGCCGTTCGAGTACCGAGCGCGCGCCGTCACCCGCCCCCCTCCAGTCCCCCCACCACCTCCATCCCCTCGTCCATCCCCCCGGCTAACCCCCTTCATCCGGCGAACGTTCCCTCAACGACCGATCACCCCCCCAGTTCAATACCGAGCCAATGTACCAGTGACGGCGGTTCCAACGCAAGTGGTCAGGTCAAGGTTTCCCTCGTACGATGGGTTCTCGGCGCCTCCGCCCCCTCCCCCGTATAGACAAGCCAGGCCTCCCAGACCGGCGCCCCCTCCCAGGGTCACGCATGAAGACCTCCAAGCGTTGCTCACGCCCCCCACTTCGAGTATGGACCAGAAAACGCAGTCTAGTGTTCAGGTACGAATTTTCTAGTATGATTGTTTTGTAGTTTATTGGATAGATTTATTTTCATGTCAAAAAATATTTTAGTTTTAGTAACAAATTAAATTGAAACTATCTAATGACATGTTCTAATGTAATGTTTAGATGGCAAGTTTAAGTGATTTTTATTGCTGCTGTTTTTTGACAAACTTTTGTCTATACTTTTTACTCTTTATCCTATTTCCAATGTCATACAAGCAGTCAGTAAATAATACAATATTTCATATATTCCAGGAGTTCCAACGCGTCCAGCAGCAGTACATAGCTCGGCAACGCGCCGCGGCGAGAACGCCCGCGCCCGAATGGAGCGACTCCTACAGAGACTTGGGTCTCGGCCTCAGCGACCTTCCAGACAACTGCGACCTCGATCAGCTGCTGCCCACACTCGGGGCCGACCTCAACCTCGACGACATCTCCGACCTGGAGAGCACCAAGCTGGACTTCTACGACCAGCCGTCGACGTCCTCAGAAACGCCGGACCTCCTGCAAGATATAGGCCAGTACCGAGCCAACGGCCCGTACGAGCCGACTCGGTCGGATGCGCCCAAGCGGGAGTTCGACGAGTCCACCTTCATGCCTCCGCCGCCCGTGCCGCCGACCAAGTTCGCTTCCACGGCCACGGCGACATCAGCACCGGCCCCCTTCAAGTCTCCACCAAACGCTATCTATTCACAAAGTGGCACACCATCGAGCAGTACGAACTCGTTAAGTAACGCGATGAGCGTTACCGGTCAGTGTTCAATGCCTCCTCCGTCGATAGTACCCGCGCGACCGAGCCCGTCGGTCTCGACGGCGACGGTCGGCTCGCAGGCCACCGCGCAGGAGATCGAGGAGCAAAACAAACAGTACCTGATCAAGACGCTCATGAGAGATGACGACGTGCCGCCGCCCAAAGAACAGGAGAAGAAGGAGGAGATTACCGTCGCGCAGTGTGACGTCACCGAGAACGCGATCAAGGAGGTGAAGGAATCGCCGACGACGCCCATGCCGGAGATCTTCGGGATCGCGAAGAGCATACCCGAGGAGGATCTCAAGAAAGAGGATGATAAGTTGAAGAATAAGCTCGCGAAGGATAAGCTGGCGGCGCAGAAAGGCGGCAAGCCGCGGACGACGGGAACGAAAGAGAAACCGTCCACGTTGAAGGATAAGATCACGCGAGACGGGAAGTGTACCAAAGTAGTGATACCGCGGGTGGCGACGGCGAGGACCTCGCCCACCGACGCGGAGGAACCCAAGTCTCCGTCGGGAGAGAAGGAGTCCATCAAGTTGAGGCTGAAGCTCGACAAGAACGAGCCCGTCGTCCAGCCCGTCTACAAGGCGGACGTGAGCTTCGTCAACCAACAGAAAGGCGAGAAGCCCACGGAGGGCGAGCTCAGGGTTCCCCCTCTCCACATAAGCCTCCGGGGCAGGAATTCGGCGGTCATAAAAAACTCAAAAAAAGAAAAGAAGAAGTTCAGTCCTGGCGACGTTCATACGAAAAAGTTCAAAATACGAAAAACCTTGGAAACGGGTGACAAGGCGCATAGAAGAGAAACTGATGAGTCCATAGCTTCTAATTCGGGCGAGAGCACCGAGAACAAGACTGATGAGTATTTAAACGCTAAGGGCATCAAAATAAATAACCATTACCTAGAAGGCAACTCTATAAACAAGATCACAGCGGATAATGTCGTCTACAGGATGAAGACGATATCGAAGAACGCTCACATAGTCACCAAACATGACTACAAACTGAACAACAAGGTGCAGAACTTAGACATGAAAATGAAGAAGAAATTCAAAATACTCGGCGACGGCAAGCCTGAGAAGGAGCGGGACAAAGAATGGCGGAACGACACGTTAGACAAGGAGGGGAAATACGCCCAGAACGAGGGCTACAGAGAGACAAACAATCACGATGTTAAAAAAGTTGTAGCTAAAGACAATGGTGCAAAATGTGATAGTAAAACGGACGGGGTGGTGCAATTGGACGGTGAAAGTGAAAAATCTGGTGCTAGTGAGGTAGACAGTAGGTTGCTCAAGTGTCATAAAGGTTTAGATTGGACGCTCGCCGAGAGCGGCGCGGAACGGAGGAATAGTGAAGGTGACAATAAGTTAAAACGGACAATCACCGACAGTGCAATTACCTCTCCCAATGGCCTCCTGGCAACGGAGAAGAAAAGGAAAACCAGTCATAGTTCCTGTCCAGGTAAATTATTTTAACTATTGTGTGAAAAATTGAGAACTTAATCTATAATTTTAAAAACAGTTCATTGAATATAAAGCTTGATTCTTGGAAATAAAAACAGTGCATTTTTTCACTTTTCTTCACTATTATTTTTGTCTTGTTTCATAGAATTGTCATTTGACCTATTTTACAAAACAATAAATCAACACCCACACTTGTATTTTAATTTGTGACAGTTCAATCCGACAATAGAGCGATGCAAAACGAAGAGCCATCACTAACCGGGACATGATCGTGTTCCAGATCCAGGTGTGGGGTCGACCAACGTGGGCACGCTGGCGTCGAGCGCTCACCTCCCCGCGTCGCCGCCCGCCGCCTCTAGTCAGCGCTCCGGCGGGCAGTCGCCGCGCCGCAAGGAGCGCCCCAAGGACAAGACCTACTGCAAGCTGGTCGCCGAGCGAGCCGCCGAGTTCGGCGCGCGCTCGCCCGCCTCGCAGGCGCAGGGCGAGGACTCCGGCATCGAGTCCATGGACGCGCTCTCCGAGAAGTCGCCCAACCAGGCGAGCCAGTCGCCGCCCGGGCCCCAGCGCAAGGAACGACTCGACATGCCCCGCTCCACCAGCCCCACCTCCGTGCAGCGCATCATCGGCGTCATCGACCCGCCGCCCGCCTCCGACGAGCTGCTCGAGCGGCTGTCGCTGGCGGGCGCCGGCGAGCCCCCCGGCTACCAGCCCGCCGCGCCAGACATCGACGACCTCGGCGACATCGAGGCGGAGCTCGCCAAGATGCACGCCGACCACGTCAACGGGGACGACGCGCCGCGCCGCCCGCCGCAGCGTCCGCCCACGCCCATCCTGCGGGACGCCGGCGCGGCGCCCTCCGGTGCGACCTCCACGCCCGCGACCGACCACCGCCACGACGAGGACAAGGAGGATTTCGACCCGTTGCCGACGCGCGTGTCGCCGCCGCTCTACACCTACTCGAACCAGGAGAAGGCGGCGCCGGCCGAGCCCGACGCGGACGGGGAGCGCCGCACCGAGAACGGTGAGATCAAATCGGAGGGAGACGCGAAACCGGAGCCGGCACTCGAGCGGCTGCCGCTCAAGGCGGACTTCCCGGACAAGAGCCTGCTGGAGCAGCTGCTGATAGAGATCCCGACGCCGGACTACGTGAAGCGGCCGGAGTCGCCGTCGCCGTCGCTGGAACGCATCGCGCGGACGAGCGTGCGCACGCGCTCCAGCAGCAAGATGAACAGCCCCGCCGACGGACCGAAGACGCCGCGCCTCAGCCCCGGCGTCAAGCGGGAGCGCTCCGACTCGCCCGCCGCGCAGCCGAGGAACTTCCTGCGCGGTGGCTCCGTCGACAAGACGAGCCCGCGGACGGCGAACGCGCCGGCGAGCCTCGCCGCCGCGGCCAAGCCTCCGCCCGCCGTCAAGCGGAGACGGCGCGAGTCCGAGAGCTCGACCGCGTCGACGGTCAGCTGCGAGGAGGGCGTGTCGCCCGGCCGGCCGAAGAAGAAGCCGCGGTGGGAGGGCGGCGCGAAGCCGACGACGCCCGCGCCGCCCGGCCTCAAGCCGAAGAAGGACAGTGACAGCGACAGTGACGAGCCGCTGATCTGTAAGGTGCGAGGGAAAGCGAAGGGTGGCGCGCGGCCGGCGGCGGCGGCGGGCAAGCCGGTGAAGGGCGAGGGCGTGGGCACGCGGCGCTCCGTGCGGCACGGCACCGCGCCGCCCCCGCCGCCCCCCGCGCCTGTGCCCACATCGACCGCCACGTCCGCCCCCGCCACGCCCGCGCCACCCAACAACAACGCGCCCGTACGGAGAAAAACTAGGAGTGCCGGTGAGTGTATACCGTGTTGTTTGTTACTCACATCTGAATGACCTGACATCATCCAACAGACCTACCGTTGGTCACCATTTCTCCCCTGTATCTTGTCAATTGAAAATCTTGTCAATTGTGTTGTTTAGTAGTTGTATGTTTTTTTACCTCTAGGACTCGCATTTTGATAAAAGGGATGCAGACTGCTTTCTCCTATTAATAATAACTTGATAAGAATTAATCTCTAATTCAGTGTTGACTTTAGAGCCCACTGAACACCACCAAGTGTTTTGTATAAAGGATAAATAGAATAAGAGAATGTTGTTATTCCAGTGGGCGAAGGGCAGGGCGCGACGAGCGGCGCGGTGCGGCGGCGGCGCGCCTCCCGCGACGGCAAGTGACGGCGGCGCGGCGCGGACCACCCGCGCTTGTTCCCCTCCATGCCTCTCTACTCGCTCGACTGACGTCCGCACATCCACCCGCACTCACACGTGACACTAGTGTACTGATACTAAAGGTTTGTGACCCACGCCTCATCCGGAAAATGTTGACCATCTCTGTGTCAACACAAATGTTGGTGATGTGAGAAAATGCTGACCTGTGCACGGAAAAGGTTAGCGATCCATGTCACAATTGGACGAATGGCAATGATATGCCCAAAGTGGTTCAAACGGCCGGTGCCTTGCGGAGGAATCCTGTTCAAATGTACCTTGCCTTGAAACAATCACTCGTGTGATGTCTCGTTTTTTAATAGGTGTAGTCAGTGCCCTAAACAAAATATGCATAATATGAACTCTGATTCGAATCTCTATTTTGCGTTTGATGAACAATGTAAATATCAAATCGATTTAAAAATTCAAAAATATTTATTACGTATGCACCGCACGTTGATTTAGATTGGGCACTGGAAGGAACATAGTTTTTTTTTATTTAGGGAACAAATCATGTTACCAATATGAAGCACGATTTTATATATTTCTTTTATGGATAAGTTAAATTAAGTCTTGAAACACTCAGTTCGGAGACTGTCCGAATAAGGAGCCTTAGTAAATAGATGTGTAAATTGTACAAAGAGTTCGTAGGCACATTGTTATAGCATAAATCCGAGAGATAAAATATGCGTAGTCTAAAAAAATATATGATATTTTCATACGGTTTTGCACGTAACTATGTCGGCCGACGTCGATTAGGATAATGCGGGTTGTCCTTTAATAACGCAGGGTTTTCACACAATTTTTTTTATACCTTGACTTGATTTTAAGTATAGCATGATCCCGTTCGTATTGCCTTGTTGTGGGACAACCTTAATTCGGGAAAACGCTGTCTGCAATCATCTCGAAATATAGTTATATCAGAATTTATTCCGGTTACGTCAATGTGAGAGTTTATTTTGTCCGGTAGATGGCGTTTTCCCGTTAGGATCGCTACCGCCGCGATAATATTATATAAGGGAACTCACGACCAATAAATGTAATTATCTTATTTCTTAGAGATTATAATAAACGCGACTGAGTGTAAACAGTTCATGACGTATGGGCTTCCAGTAATGTAAACTTGAGTTTTGATGCCCCCGGTTTTGTTGTTCCCTTCCTTAGACAGATATAAATATACTGTATATGTGTTACTAAAAGATTAAAATAATTATAAAAAGCTACATCTCACTAACGAAATCCTGGGTAGCACTGTACAGTCAACTACAAAGAGATGTATCCATGTTAGGCTTACAAAATTAAGTAAATTTTCATTTGCCACAATGAACTACCCTTGGTTCGTGACATTTCTAGTAGCAATCAAACTTTATATTATCATTGACTCGTTTAATATGCAAGAATGATGTATCCCACCACTTTTCCTTAGGTGATACATAATAATAGCATTTAAAATGAATCGAATATAGTATAAGATTTGGTGGATACTGAAAATGTCACAAAGTAAGGGTAAATAATTTTTGCATACTAAAAGTTCCTTCATTTTGTAAGACTAACATGAATACATCTCTTTGTAGTTGACTGTACTAATAATTATGGGCAGCGTTATCTCTTAACATCAGAAGAGCGTCTTGCTCGTCTTTTCTTACTTCATATAAAAAAATCGAATGCACCCCATATACAGTTATAGCCTTTTAAATATTACTAAATCTTTTCGTAACACGTATATAAACCGTCCGATTATAGTTTGCATATAAATACATACATGTTCATATAAAGTTCCTAAATAAAATTAGTGTAATATGTTTTTTTTGTGTGTTAAAAACGTCAATTCGCGATTGTATGATGTGTAATATCGTTCACTCACTCATTCATTCAATACGTGGATAGCCATCCATCTATTTATTATCTTTTTAATAAACTTTTTGTAAATATTGCAAACTTTAATTGGACGTGACAGTCTGACCACGATTTTAATGATAGTGGACAATTCCACGTTTTACTATTTCAAAATGCAATAAATGGTTAAAGATTTAAGTTTTAAAAATAAAAATAATATTGGTGAGGCAATTTATAACAAAAAAATTGGTCAATAAACAAAATGCGAGCCACGCACATTATATTATGATTTTAAACCACATTAAAATAAAAAATGGTCGGTTTCAGTTAAGTTAAAAGTTTCTCAACTTCGTCGTATAATAGTTATGCGACGCCGTCTTCTACGAACCTTTTATTTGGTTGACTTATAGAGATACTAGCTTTTCTATTTGGCATATTTTCAGCTAAATAGAAGAATTTAGGCCGAATAGAATCTGGACTTAAGTTGTACGAATAAACACAAAAAAATTGTATGAATAAACCAGGGATGTTGCAGATGCGTATTTTTTCACATCCGCGGATGCGGATGCGGATATTTTAGGGCTCACATCCGCGGATGCGGATGCGGATCTCAAGAAATTTAATTAAATTAACTGATTTTCTAGGGTAACAATTGTATCTCAAGGTTTTAACTCAATGATCGAAGTAGCGTGAGTGATGTACTTTCAGACAAACAAGTAATTTTTTTTTTTGTTTTGACAAGTAAATATGTGATGACTAAACAGCTATTGAGTGGAGAAATAAAATAATTAAATATATTTTTACATATATTTATTTAATTAATTAAATAAATATATTTCACTTTAAACACACACATTTATTACACTAATTTCCCACCAGATAAAAAAAAACTTCAAAAATAAATTCTATAAATTTATATTCCATATTCATATCGTGCAAACGAGAGGGTTGCGCGATTCGACACAAGTCTTGATAATAATATTATGATATATTTTAAATTTTATAATAAAACATACCTGTGTCAGTTATTTGCTTTTGTTGTTATTTGTTTCTTTGGTTAAATTTTCTAAGATGTTGAATTCTTCTCTATACGCCGATTTTAAATGATTTTTTAGGGAAGTCGTCGTGCGAGTCTTACGAGAATATGTCTTTTTACATGATTTGCAATCAGCCTTCTCTGGGTCTTTATTCGGTGTAAAGTATTGCCAAATATTGCTCTGCGTTGGTGGTACCATTGTAGGTAAATTGACTTCACTTCTAATAATTTACAGAAATATCACATAACACAAAATAAACAATGTAATAAAATAAACATAGATCATTTAATATTATGATATAGTGTGTTATTTAACTATTAAAGATATAAAAATACTATTAAAAACTGAGATGTTCACGAGTTTTCACGAAAATTGCAACTAAACTCAAAACAATAACAAACGCATCGGAACACCGAACTAAATCTGCGCTGCTATTGGTCAATGCGCACGTGTATAATGGCGAGCGCTAATCACGGGCCACGACTTTTTTTCTTGTTGCGACATGTGCCTTATCCGCATCCGCATTAAAATCCGCATTGATTTGATGCGGATGCGGATGCGGATTTCCAAAATGATGCGGAAGCTCCGCAATTACGGATGCGGATGCGAATATCCGCAACATCCCTGGAATAAACACAAAAAAGTTGTACAAATTTGTTCCTCACTCTAAAATCGTGGTCAAACTATACATTTATCAAAATATCACAATTTTAATCGCAACCAGTGATACTTTAAGACAATGCGACTTGAAAAACATAAGATTTTATATTTAAGGTCTATGCGCGACATAACATTTTATGTATTTCAAGTCGAAATATATTAGGACCTAGGAATTTCTTTGGCACTGCACTTTAATGTACATACATTTTTGATGATCATAGATTTTAGATTCTAGTATTGCCACAGTAAAAATATATTCAAATTTAGCTGCAATTTCTTCAGAGTTTGTCAGAAATTTGCATTATACATAAAAACCTCAAGATATTAAGAAACAATCAAATTCGATTGGTACAAACAGAAACTCGGTGTTAACTGTTTTTTACGTGAATAAATATATTATTTAATCGAAGCACTTACAATATCTTTAAAAAAATCATTGTCGGTTTTAAGAAATTGCAGCTTTGCTTTGAATGTAGCCGGTCTTAGGGATTTTTGACCCATGTTACAATGCTGTGTGTTCTGTGCAAAATAGTTTAACTCGAGTTATATCTCCGTTGCGTATTTTAACGTAAAATTACGCACAGGTGTCCAACAACTTGTAGCTAATGCTTAAAAAATGTACCGGGATGACAGTTGGTTTATCCACGACTCATCTAAGTACATTTTTCGAGCATTAGCTACATGCGATTGACGCTTGGGACTGCCCCTCTAGCTAAACGTCTAACACTTATGGCTAACGCAAAAAATATAAAAGAATAATAGATAAAAGTCGTTCGTTTTTCCACAACAACTATCATCCCAGTATATTTTTTACCGTTAGCCTCAAGTGATTAGCGCTTAGCTAGATGGGCAATTTAATTAGTTTCACAGAAAATATGCAACGATGATACAACTTGAGTTGTATCATTTTGCACAGATTACATAGATGGTTGGTTTGGAGTTAAATAACATTTTAAAAGTTTTCTAACATTGGTGTGATTTTTATAGACATATAGTGGCAAAGGAGGAAATGAGAGAGTTGCTTATTACTATGTTTTCAATACAAATTATATTGGCATTACCACTGGTGTTTTAGACTTTTATAATCGATGGTAACCGCGCACCATAAGACGGGCCATTTGCATAACATAAATATTTTTAAATGATCAAAGAAATCAAGAGAAACTATATAACTATATACTCCTTGTAATAGTTATACTTTTATTTATACTTTTTTTCTATAATATCTAATTACTATAATTTTTGATACAGTTTTTTTTTTATTGAATATGCAGTAACAAGCACTTTACTCATTTTGTACTCCTTAGTTCTGTTCGCTAATTCCTAGTGAGAGGATAATTTTAAAAGCAATAATATGGGTGTGACTTCTACATTTTTGTACAGCTTTATCACTTTTATAGCGTTGATTTTAGTCTCATAGAAAGTATGGGAAAACGAAGAGAAATTGGATAATGATTGGCCCGTGCGACGCCGTTTTGTGAAAAATTGTAGTTGTTGCAATTAACTGTTTTTATACGTAGTAGGTATTTGAATACGCATTGTGTTAGTGTGCGTACATGCATTCGTGACGCACACACACAAAAGTTTTGTATCAAAAAGTAGCACACTTTTATTGCAAATAATTGCATTAAAATAATTGGCTTAAATTTAAAGCAAACCTAATTCAATAATATAATTTTTTAAAGGTCTATAAAAATAATTTGATTCCCCCTTTTTTCTAGCAAACTAGTAATAATACTGTCTCACTGGCCTCTTTGCCCAGCAGTGGGACAGTAAAGAATTTTTAAACTCTTTTATCAAAGTAATGCATATGCATTTTTCTAGCCACGGTCAAAGTCTACCACCAGTAAATATGTGTGTTTGTGTGTGTCTGCGTAATGTATGCACGCACACTATTGCATTCTGTATCATCATCATCATCATCTCAGCCATTGGACGTCCACTGCTGAACATAGGCCTCCCCTTTGGACTATTGCATTCTGTATGTATAATATAAATACCTACTACATGTAAAATTTCACCTGCATTCGTTATTTGCAACTTTTATACATATTGGAAAAGAAATTGTTTTTTCTTGACGATGTATTTAATAAAAATCTATTTCGTGTTTTCACCGTGCAAATGGTGGTTAGGTTTACAAGGTGTTACAAAAATATGTAGTAATATTTAAAAGGATCAATTTTTTCTTCAAACTGAACAAGTAGTGTCTTATCGATAAAAAGTTTGAATTAATGTAATAAAAATCTTTCGTACTCTTTAGTAGCTTCAAAGACCTAAACTCTACACACATTACTTTTATTATATTATCATGTAAAAATATCTCATATTGGTACAAGTTTTTTTGTTAATTTATATGTTAACCTTTGACCACGATCTCGCGTGATGTTAAGCGACGATGCGCGGCTATAGATGGTAGAAGAATGAACTTAGAAGGTGGGATAAATTCCTCACAGGTTTCACTAAACATCATGTCGGAATACGGTCATAAAGACTGCTTAGGGACACCGTTTTGTCCAGTGGATTTGAAAAGTTGTTTGAGTTTGAAGAGAAATCTACCCATAATATTACTGATTACTACATTTTTATGTAAACCTATGTCATTTTATAGTGAATTAATTGCCTGATGAATAGTGCCCTATAGGTGTGCCGTGATTTATGTAATAGTGTTTAGAGCGAGGGGATGGGCGGACGGTCGGTTTATTGTAACGAGTAAATTAATTTTGTCTATGGTTTGGTTTAACAAAATGGCGGCTGTAAATTTTGGTGGGAAAAGGATAAAACAAAGTTTGGTCATTTTGCAGATGTATAATTTATTAAAATGAGTGTTTCGTTCGCTAAAAGTAGGTACCTAACCTACTTACTTTATTCCCAGGTATAAATTCTAAATTATTGTCTCATTCATACTATTAGAACAAATTGCATATTAGCCTTATGTAAAAGAAGCTAAATTGGCATTTTATAACATCTTCAGCATTTTATTTAAATAGAAATTGCTTGATATCAAACATGTATCTAAATTTCTGTTTTACTTATATTGAGATGAAATGTAAAAAATATATATCTGCAAAAATACTTAAATTACTTCTTTATTGGTTCGTCGCCAAAATTGACAGTCGCCATCTTGCAATTTGACTAAACAAACACTGGCCGTGTACAATCTCTTGTAAATTTTTATGTATAAATGGGGATATTAATTTAATTGTTTTCTCTCATGTTTTGGGATAAATTGTACATAAGAGTTCCGCACGAGCGGTCCCAAGTTGTAAATGCCTTAACGCCTTACTTGTAAACTAGTTTGATGTATATAAATAACTTCTCAGAAGAAATAGGTGTGTACATTTGGGTGTAAAGTTATCAACATAGATTAAAATATTTGTTTTGTTTTTTTATTCTCGATTTAATGTTAGTAATTTATGCAGTAAAAAAATCTATATACGTTTATATATAAACAGAGAAAATACAAATAGTTTTTAAACACTATAAATATAGGATTAGGGGAAACACATACCGTATAGTTTTGGTATATATTATAACTTGTACATATGTCACATGAAATAAAGAATTGATACCATAAAATGACGTTCTGAATATTTGTATAATATAATACAATTGTTGCAAGCAGAAGGAGGTAGGAACGTAAAGACTTAGAACAATTGCTGATTTATGTGTTGCTTTGGCGATTTACAAGTTATCCTCCTTAATTCTGCATTATGTTTCTCTTTAAGTTGCTTTGACTATTGTTTCTAGATTATTTTTTAAATCATATAATTATGCATAAAGTACGATGAGTCATGGTGAATTATTATCATATTATTATGAATGAAAAGAAATAAGGAATATTATTGTTCGCTATTATTAAATTTGTAAAGTTAGTTTATTAATAAATAAATAAAAAATATTTTGTGGTTTCAATTATGTCCTAAAGAGTTAGCCAGTTTTAGCAACCTCGTCGTCATAAACTTAAAATTCTCTTCTTACTTCAAAGTATAATGAAGTAAGAAGTATATAAAGTATATTTATTAAGGCTGGCGGCCAAATTCTACTTGCCTAACACAAAAAAGAAGGGGTCATAAAAATATGATAAGCTAGATATCTGAATTCTCTGATGTGTGAAAGAGATTTATTGTGATACATTATAAACAGAGTCAATCGGAATATTTTACACGCGCTCCCCTGTATGCTTTGAGAAATAATTTCGTTTTAATGACGACGCAACGTTGCGTTGTGCTAAACTAGCGCAAAATAATGTAATGGAATAATTTTGTGAATACTTTATTTTTCTGCGTAAGTTGAAACGTCTCTTAAAAATTGACCAATGATAAAATTTTTGATAAGCAACTGAAAACAAACATGATGTTAAGATCACTGACTGGCCAATATATAAACGTCACTGACATCGACCAATGAGTGGCAAGAAAATAAGTGAGTAAATGTCAAAAACAGTCCACGAGAATTGTCTAAATTCTTACTTGCTGTGCCCGTGATTTTTGGGATTTATTAGCAAAAAATATAAAGAAAGGTAAAAATTATGTATTTTCTTCTATAATCTAATTAATATTTTCGTTAATTCTATATTAATAGCATAAACATCAGTTAGCGGCAACAAAAACCATAACAAATGTGTTATGTAAGAATACTGCACTCGTGAGACTGATAAACTTATCATAAAAATTGTGGCTATTTCTTATATATTAAACGCAATTTAAAAATAATACATACATAAACATTTCGTATTTATTTTATCTTTACGATTTGCATTTTTCACGCATTAGTTTCATAAAGTTATAATTCCAATATAGTTAAAGAGGAGGTTAACGATTTTCTCTAGCTAATGATGAATTAAAAACATCATTCTTCTTTTATTGTTAGAATTAATAAAATAAATTTAGGATTTATGTATGTAACTATTTTTTAGAATTAATTTATAATAATAATAAATAACCTCTATTACAAATAATATTAGTGAAGTAATATTCATGTAGGCCAAGCATACTATCACTTATCATTTTTCATAATTTGAAAGAAAACAATGCAATAAAAGAATGATAAGTGGAATAATATATTTATAAAACTCAGATGTCCCTGTATTTATGATTCAACCCCGTAAACAAGTAACATTTTCATCATAAATTTACTACCTATTCCCTGGCAGTCTAACCTATCTGCATACCAAACGTTAGTACAAAGTACAATCGGTCCAACAGTTTAGATGTGAAAGAGTAACAATTTTATGTTTTACTGTTAATAAAAATGGTTTTCCATGAATATTGTACCTCGAATCTACGAATGAACAAATTCATATTCTTGTTATAGCAAAAACTTTCTCATACATAATTTCCCCTTCAACCCTTGAGCAGCTCGATCTGGCCACGACCACCCCATTTGAATTTAGGCTTTAATTTAAGAATGCAAGAATCAAGAAACTAATTCAACCACCCCCGCTAAAAACAATTGAAGCGCTAGTAGCTGAGAAGTTGAGGATAGACAAAATTAAAGTTATGATTTGTCCAGATGGCCGGAGAAAAAGCCGTATCAACAGCGACCAAGCCTCAGCTCCGTGGGCTCCTCAACTCATCCATCAAACGCAACCTGACGGTGGCTCTCACCCTGGCTGCCATCTCTGGGATCGCATTCAAGGAGCTCATCGGTACTGAACGCAAGAGGAAGTACGCTGAATTTTACAGGTAAATAACAATAATGTACCTCGATTTAAATAAAATAAATTAAAATAAAATTGCCTTTATTGCTAATTATTAACATTGCAAATAAATAATAATAATAATAAATATTTCAGGACATTTCACACAGCGCTACTTAATAGGGTGGAGCGAAAAATTTTTTTTTATGAAACGGTAATGTAATAGTTGAAATTCGATGCATTTTAGGCTCAAATTAAGTAATGCAAAATATGATTCAATTTGGTTTAGAGTAACTGCCTCCGCAACGTCATTGAAATTATGAAAATAGTTGATTTTAGATCCTATTAGGACGCTATGTTAACGTAAGCTTTTTTAATAAATGGTCCATTGTTTAACGTAGAAACGATAACTGATATTGTTAATTTTCGATAAAAAATCTTGACGTTGTTTTTACATTCAAATAAAGGATGTGAATGGACATTTAAGTACAGACATTTGTCGCGAAAATCGCCACTCAAACAAAGGGTCATATTGCTCGCGCGTTGCTTCAGTGCTCTAATGTTGTAAGCTCATATTAGTTAAACCCTCGATTTTGTATCGCTGCAATTATGCAAAGAACTCGGAGTGCATTGAAATGTTCTCTTTTTGGGAATATTCTACCTACTTACGAAGATGTAATGAAGTACTATGAATGGACGAGACATCAACTGAAATTACAATTAGAAACTGCAAATGAACCAACATTCGCAGAGAACAGATACACAGTGATATCCCGGATTGAAAATATATGGAAAACTGCATCTATTCCAATAGTGACTAGAACAAGAATCATACAGATGTTGAAAGCATATTATCATTTAAAATGTAAAAACCTACAAAAATCTATGAAGAGGCTCTTCCCGGAAAATTTACTAAGTTTTCGACAAAGCAGTGAAATACTTTTCGATATTTCTGCATGCAAATGCAAAGACTTTGCTCGATGTATTTGCCCTAAGGATAAAAAGATACCTAAACAAGAGCAACCTTTTTTAATCGACCAAAGAACGTCGCGAATATTGGAAATCAGCGTCATCGACGTAACTGCTACAATGAAGTTGCAAAAAACTTTTACAATTAAGCATGAATGAGAAAATCGCCCAACCACATCCTTAAGCACTTCAACGTTAGAGGAATTAGATGTTAGTACATCTTCAACGACATCATCAGCATCAGAAAAACCAGAAAATACTACGATCGAAAGCGGTCCTGAAAAAAAAGAAAGAAAATAATGTCCGTCGATTTCCCTACGTTATCGATGACGTGAGATAGGTATGGGGTATCAGATAGAGCATCAGCAGCAATAGCATCATCTGTATTGTTTGACATTGGATGTAATTTGGAGGTTATCGATAGATACAAGCTACGTAGAGAGAGAAGCAAAAATAGAGAAAAATTAATGAAAAATGCAACTGTCACAGAGCTTTCGTCTTTATACTTCGATGGTAAGAAAGACGTAACTTTGAAGAATGTTAAAAAAGATGGTAAATGGATGGTAAGGGTTGTGATGGTACCAATGTCAATACTAGAAAGTATGGTGGGACCATAAGGCTGATTGAGAAAAGATTACAAAAACCACTTCAGTGGATAATTTGTTTACTGCACATGAACTAATTTCTTTTGAGACACCTGTTTCTTAATCTCGACAGATGTACATCGGGACCTAAATCTTATTCTGGTCCATTAGGAAAAGCTCTAGAAACCCGAGTAATACTGCCTGTTAAAAAAATTACATCCATCGAAGGACAAGTGCTCCCAGAAATGGCTAAAGATTTAATTAGTAACAGCGAATTGATATTTTTAAGGCTTCCCTGTCATACTCAAGCGGTTCAAAGAGGTGTGATTATTACAACAGAAGCTTCCATTTCACAGTGCACAAAAAAAGCAAGATTGGGTGCAATAAAAGCCAAGATGAAAATTTGAAACTAAAAGAGATTTTAGTGCTAACTAATAATATAATTTTTATTTTTTTTCTTAATATTTGCACGTGTTTTTATATTATAGTACTTTAATAAATGTCAAAACCTTAGGTTTTAATTATTTAATACATAATAACCATTATGTTAAACATAATTTTTCACCTCAAAAGCTCGTTAACTATTTTACAATTTTTTAAAATTTTTGATGTCACTGCGGAGGCAGAAGAAGTCCTTCAAATTAAATGAATATTTACATGTATTTTGGGAATAATATATGGCACCAATCCCGCACTATTAGAACTCAGAATCTAAAAAAAAAAAATTTTCCATACATCCGCGCTCCACCCTACTACTTAACCCCAAGTGAAATGAAATGAAATGCTTTATTTGCAAGAATGTTCTAGACATTTTGCCTCTTTGAGGCTTGCAAATTTTCAAATAATATAACTATCAATAACTTACCCTATTTTAATAAATACTAGCTACGCCCAGTGGTTTTACCTACTATGCTATTTATAGTCTATGTGTTATTCCAGGGTCTAATCAGCTCTATACCAAATGTCAGCTCAATCAGGCCACCCATTTAGGCGTGAACAAGTAATTCAATTCATTTCGACCAAAATACACAAGTCATATACATTAGAAAAACAATCCATTTAAAAAATAAATAAATAAAGTTATTAATATGATATCAGATTGAATTAAAATTACATAATATTTAAAATAAAAAATTTGAAATTAATTTGAAATTAAAATGTCAAAAATAAAATTATTATAAAATATCATACAAAATAAATTTGAAAATTAAAATGTCAAAAATAAAATTATAACATACACGCGCGTGTAAACATACACGCTCTATAATATTAGTGTGATTCACTTGCAGAGACAATGGAGCACCTCTTTATATGTCCGAACTGTCCCACAACCTGCACAGTTGACCTTTTTGAAGCCAACGAAAGAGCCGTAGAACTGGCTCAATACTGGCTCAAACAACTCTTAAGTCCTAAATTAAAAAAAATCCATAAAAAGCCATACGACTCGAATAGAAGAAGAAGACTTGCAGAGAAATAATTATTTAATTTTTATTTTATTCCAGAAACTATGATGCCGAGAAGGAGTTTGAAGAGATGCGCAAGAAGGGCCTGTTCCAGTCCTGCTGAGCACACGGATGCTGATAGTGTAGTATTATTTTTATTTCGCTGTGAATTATGTTATAAAATAATATAATATCGAGAAAATCACAATGTTTTGACTTTTATTTTTTTGTGGTTTACTTTAGATAAGTAGGAGGCAGTCGTCAGGTCATGTTGTAAGCCTTGTAGTAATCTCGCCGATCTTCTCTTGACTATCGATTGAACGATTGATCATTGACGATATCGTCTCGATCTATCGCACCCATAGATTTAGGTTTTTTTGACTAATCGCACCATATGTGGCAAGTTTTAAATACTTTAAGAGCGTATATATCGGATGACGCTCTCATTCGACCAATTTTGAAATATAAATTCATAGAAATAATTTATTGAAAATTCTTCAAGATTAGCTCAGCGTAATATTACACACATATTATTAAAAATGTTTTCAGTTTAATATATTAAAATATAGCATGGGGAGCAATAAAAAACATTTTGCGAGCGAGAGAGCGTCACCGATAAAGGCATAGACAAAGAAGAGAGATAAAGGTATACGCTCTTAAGTCATTCATTGTCACATTGATTACTTCAAAGTTTATTCAAGCGATTTTCCATATATTTTCAAACAGTTATTTTCGTAATTTCGTGTACGATTTTATATTTCAGTTCGTAAAAATGCCGTCTATCATACCAAATATACCCTATTTAACCGAGCTGTTTCCACTGAAACTCCTTGGGGAGACAGCGGTGGCTACCAAAACTAAGCCTCAAATGCGAGGGCTCCTGAGGTCTTCGATCAGACGCCACTTATGTATTGCTTTCGTTCTGTCGGCGATGTCTGGTTTAGCATACAAGACGCTGGTGGGAGATGTGCGCAAGATGAAATATGCTGAATATTATAGGTGACATTTTATTTAATAGCTTAAGGTAGGTCTACGCTAGAGCCGCGGATGAGTGCTTCGGCGTAACCGCTGCCCCGGCATTATAGCGTCCCGCAGGAACACCCCCATGTTTTTTAGTTGGTAGGTATTTGGTATCCACGTCGCGCCCATCTTCGGCGGGGGAGTCCCACATAGCGCCCCGCGCACCCGGCTAGGGGTGATGTGGCGTAACGCATTTTTCCAGGGTCAAAAAAGGGTCTACGCTAGAGGAACAGCTCGAGCACACGCAGAGGCGCTCTTTTCGCGTCGTGTTCGTCAAAAAACCAACAATAGGCTGAGCTCAATCGAGCACGAACTACACGCGCGAACCGCGATCGTTCATGGCTTGTAATTCGGTTCACGTTCCACTCATTTGTAATTTGTGTTTGTAGCTCGTCTTTTGTTAGCCGATTTACCCACGTGTAGAAATCCTTTCTTAGAGATCTATACGTCGTAAAGCCAAAAGTTTCAAATTACCCTTTCCCCTTAAGTTCGGACTGTGCGTTGATAGATCAGTCAGTCATTCTGTACCATTCTGTCCTAATATCTTAGAGACTGCCAAGGAGAAAGAAAGGTGAGAGAAAGCTAAAGAGCAGTAAGTACCTACCTACCTACTCTGTTTTTTTTATCGCTTGTGGTTTTTATAGGTAAACGGCAGTCGGGAAATGCACAATCTAGACCTAGCTCCGGAAAATGCTCCGGCGGCTTACCAGCCAAAAATTCCTTTATATTCTAAAAAGTATCAAATGTTTGTTATTAATTCCAGAAACTATGACGCGGAGAAGGTATTCGAAGATATGCGCAAGAAGGGTGTGTTCCAATCTTGCTAGACATAGCTTCCTGTAGTAGGTATTTCATTATTTTTATTAATAAAAATAATTATTAGAATTTTTTGTTTTAATAAAATGATAAGACATAATATCGACGGGTAAGGGCCTATTTGGGTTAAGCGACATCTAGGACGATATTGAGTCAAGGACGTATTTGAAATCAGTGAGTTTTTCTGCCTCGATTGAGAAGGGTAACATAAATGGGTCATTTTCAAAAAAACTGTACACTGCGGAAAAATTGATGAAAATATGTAAGATCGTGGCAAAGCTTTTATTGTGGCCAATATATATTAATTAGTCATTTAATTATTAGAAATTGGTATTAAAATGAATAAATTTAATTCATTTACTGAAATATTAAGATTTTACTACACTCAGGTATCACAATATATTCCACTCCGAAACTTTTTACTAATGTTGATAAATAATATAAATAAAGCAAGTTTTGCAATAAAAAGTTGTTCAATCGGTGTAATGTACCTTAAAGTTCATAAATAATAAATAGGAAAATAAAATCAACTTAACAAACTCAAGGAATCGTATATTAAGTTTCCATTACGTTACTCTTTGGATAAAAATGAGGAATAAATTTACTTTTTTTTTATTATTGCAGCACTTAAGAGCTATATAACTCAATTATTATTGGGAGACCAAAAATATGAAACCATAAAAATAAACGCACCATAAAAATCACATAGCACTTCGTTAATTATTAAAACTTAGACAAAATTATAAATGGGACAGTTACGGAACGGAGTGCATTGGTAATGGAAAAGATTTCTTAAGCCTAAGACATACTGATAGTAAAAATCATCAAGCAATGAATTTAATTATTACAATCAATAATATCTTCACCAAAACATTTTCAAAATAAAAAAAAATTCAAATCATAATTATTATTGCCTTCATTGCACGTATGTAACAAAAACCAATTTAATGTAACAAAAACCATTTTGCTAAATAAACAGATCTGAAAGCTATATTTTTCTTACATGCAAAACATAGAATATTTTGATATATTGCCGACCTAATAGAAGGGTTTTTATTTTGATGGCTGTTTCGGTTTATGTCGGTAATACAACATTTTAAAACTATGCTTAACTTCAATTGGATTTTTTGTAGGCAACGGTGTTAAAAACCATTTAAAATGACTAAATAAAACCAAAGCGTACATACATGACAGAAGACAGCTGTCAACTTTAAAATGTCAATATCTCGAAAAGTTATCATCCTAGAGTGACGCTGTCATGGAAGAAATGAAAGGTCTTGAGGAGATCTTTTTTTCAGATGACAGCTGTCAGACTTAAAATGTCAATATCTCGAAAAGTAATTGTCCTGGAGTGACGCTGTCATGGAAGAAATGAAAGGTCTTAAGGAAATCTTCAAATCAGAAGACAGCTGTCAAACTTAAAATGTCAATATCTCGGAATGTTCTCGTCCTAGAGTGACGCTGTCATGGAAGAAATGAAAGGTCTTGAGGAGATCTTCTTTTCAGATGACAGCTGTCAATTTCGGAAAGCGCTGGTCTTAGGCTGATCTCGGTCCCGATGACAGCTGTCATTTGAAATGAAGATCTCCTCAAGACCTTTCATTTCTTCCATGACAGCGTCACTCTAGGACGAGAACATTCCGAGATATTGACATTTTAAGTTTGACAGCTGTCTTCTGATTTGAAGATTTCCTTAAGACCTTTCATTTCTTCCACGACAGCGTCACTCCAGGACGATTACTTTTCGAGTTATTGACATTTTAAGTTTGACAGCTGTCATCTGAAAAGAAGATCTTTACATGATATTTTATTTCTTCCATGACAGTGTCACTCTAGGACGAGTACATTCCGAGATATTGACATTTTAAGTCTGACAGCTGTCATCTGAAAAGAAGATCTCCTCAAGACCTTTCATTTCTTCCACGACAGCGTCACTCTAGGACGAGTACATTCCGAGATATTGACATTTTAAGTTTGACAGCTGTCATCTGAAATGTAGATTTCCTCAAGATCTTTAATTTCTTCCATGACAGTGTCACTCTAGGACGAGTACATTCCGAGATATTGACATTTTAAGTCTGACAGCTGTCATCTGAAAAGAAGATCTCCTCAAGACCTTTCATTTCTTCCACGACAGCGTCACTCTAGGACGAGTACATTCCGAGATATTGACATTTTAAGTTTGACAGCTGTCATCTGAAATGTAGATTTCCTCAAGATCTCTAATTTCTTCCATGACAGTGTCACTCTAGGACGAGTACATTCCGAGATATTGACATTTTAAGTTTGACAGCTGTCATCTGAAATGTAGATTTCCTCAAGATCTTTAATTTCTTCCATGACAGTGTCACTCTAGGACGAGTACATTCCGAGATATTGACATTTTAAGTTTGACAGCTGTCATCTGAAATGTAGATTTCCTCAAGATCTTTAATTTCTTCCATGACAGTGTCACTCTAGGACGAGTAATTTCCGAGATATTGACATATCAAGTTCGACAGCTGTCATCTGAAATGCTTAGCCTAGGACGAGTACTTTCCGCGATATTGGTATTTCAAGTTTGATATATTATGTGTTTAAAAATATATCTTATGGACCAACTAAATAGTTGTTTAGTTGAGAAAGAATACAGTTGATCCGTTTTGATTAACAATTTTAGTTGGTCCGAACGGAATTTTTTTGTTATAAATAAAATATCCGATCAACTGGTTGGTCCGATTGGAACAAATTGATTAATCGAGTCCATTCTGACCAACTAGTTGATTGGTTCAGTTGGTCGGAATGGCAGTCTCGAATTAAATAATAAAAACCATTCAAGTACGAGTCGGTACCAAATTACCAAATTTCAAAATTCTAAGCTCAACGGAGTGTACCCTGTAGGTTTTAATTCCCTTGCAAGTAGTTGCGAGTATGAAAATGTGTGGCTAAAAAATTATTTTGTGGACATAGAAATTTGATTTTATTCCAGTTTAAGGATATTATAGACTCGAGTTATTGATATGAATTTCAATTTAATACCTCTACGCGTTCATGGGGAAACTGAAAGTAAGTATAAAATTATCAAAATGTAATTTTGTCAAAAAACTCATTTGTTATGATTTGTTGAACATTCGAGTGGTGCCATCTTTATGTCACTCACTTTTGCCAAAATGTACAGTATGCATTAAGCTTTATGATTCCATTCCGAATTTTTTTACTTCCACTTCTACGTTACCTGTGTTTTGGTTTCGGAAAAGAAGTAACGGATACCGAGATCTCAACAACATTAATTCGTTAAAAATATATTAATGTAGTATATATTAAAAATTGAATATTATACACGATTCCATGATATTTATAGAATTCATCAATACATTTTGTAGAAAATTTACTATTTTCCTTAGCTTTCTTTTTGGTTTCGGTCTCGGAAAATCAAAAATGGACCATTGGTCACTTTCACTGTTTTGCTGTTGCAATCGCCATCCAAATGAACTAATCGAATATTGCCGCTGTTTGAGTGATAGACTTAATGTTGTTCTTGATATATAAGCATTAAATTTGGTAAACTTATAAATATATATATCTAAAAAGGTGGTTTCGGAATGGAATTTTCCACATTTCATGAATTACGTCCTCGATTAAATGTATTTATTAAATATAATAATAATGAACTTAAAAATATAGCGTTGTTTTAAACTAAAGCAATAATATCTGTATTTTCCGAAAAAATAAACATAATAAACATATATTTGATAAAATCTGAGATTTTAAAGTTTTATTGCGTAACTTGTAGGGTGGGACATTGTAATTTTTAATGCTTTGCTACTAAAATATTTTAATATCTTTTTTGGTACCTGTGTTTTTTATGAAAATAATACATAAAATACTTAAAAAAATACCGATAATTATATTTTTTGTACTAATTCTACTTAGACTTTACAAATATTAATTATAATTACAGCTCAAGTAATGGGACAACCACAAAAATGAATGTACAATTTTTTTGAAAATGACCCAAATATCAGATTATTATATTCTTATAAGACTTTACATACTTGTAAAAGTGTATGAAGTGTATGATCCGCGCATCGTATGACTAGAGTCATACCTATTACAAAAAAAAACACTGGGTCAAAATAAATAAAAACACTTAATTATTTTCCAATAATTTAATCAGGACATCAAGTAATACATAACTTTCCAGAATACATAAATAATTTTAACAATTCAGTTGATTATACCTCATCAATGATTAATTACATTAGTCGCTTAAATTTAATTTTCTATGCATGACGAGAATCATTACATTTTTTAAAATATAGCTAAAGTTCTTTGACAGATGGAAAAACATATATAGAGAATAGCTTTATGATCTGTGTGGAAAAAGTGCTACATTTCCAAGCTGATTAAGCGTGGTCCACACTATGGCTGCGAACGCCCGCGTAGGTTGAGATAGGAAAGTGTGGAAAAATTCGCGATCTAAGTTCGCACTGCTCTCGCGTGTGCTTCACGACTTTATGCCGGCTCCTCATTCACGCGCGATCCGCGCCGTGATATTCATGCCGTGACTTCGCGGTTCGTGGTTCACGGTAACGATAGCATCTACACCCACACAGTTTCGCGAGGTCTTCACAGTTTGGTTCGCGCGCTCAACGAGAATGGACGCCGATGTGGCTGCCGCTGCTTCTGCGGCGCTTTGTGCGTTAACTCTTTATAATTATATACCGTAATTAACAAGTGAATTAAATTAAAAATTTAAAGAAACCCCAACGCAATACTTAATTCACCATTTTGTGGTGGCGGCCATCTTGGATTTTAAATTTTATATAGTGGGTTGTATTCAACTAGTTAAGCCCTTTCATTTGATATGCATATTGAAGGGGTCGTGGAAGAAAAAAGTAATCCGCCATTTTGTAGCGGCGGCCATCTTGGACTGATTTTCACCAAATATGGCTAAGAACACTTTAGACTAACTCTACTTTCAAACAAAAAAAACTAAATCAAAATCCGTTCATCCGTTCGGGAGCTACGATGCCACATACAGACAGACACGTCAAACTTATAACACCCCGTCGTTTTTGCGTCGGGGGTTAAAAATAGAACACAAACAAAAAAAAATGAAGAAAAAGAAGATGGTGGATGAAAAAAAAACTCATTGCACGAAAAAACACCCAACGTGACACGACCGTTCGACACCGAGTCCCGCGCGCTACTGTAATGATTCGCGAATGGGGAATGGGGATGCTGTTCGCAGTCGCGTGGTGTGAACCGAGCGCGATCCCTTTGACGCGGGTAGAAAAACCAACTCCGATCGGGGAACGCCGCGACCCGCGAACGCGAAGCCGCGAACGCTAGGCGCGATGCCGTAAAACTATCCACATTCACAAATCACGGCCTTCGCGTGCGGATCGCGCGTGAATGAGGAGCCGGCATTACACTGTGTGCGCGCGAGAAGTTCACAGTAAGATTTCTTGGTTCAGCGATAATGTGGAACGGGTTTTACTTGTACAAATAAGCGAATTATATAATATTGAATTTGCGTAACAAATAGCTATTCCAATTTCTCGCAACGTACCTAATGCAATTCACACACTCACGTGCATACACACACTCGCGCGCGCTTGCACTTACGTTCTGCACGTAAACTCTAGACGTACACCTACCACTAACACCACGCTCTTCACTCTTTGATATTAGGAGAACTTCATGTTTCATATCAGATTTCATCTCCCAAAAATCCAGCATATTTAACAAAAAATTTTTCAGCTGTTAAAGAACTAAGCTATATTTTACAAAATATAGTCACATTATCTGATAGTCAGGGACCAGCCTGTTCATTCACTACTCAAGTATATTATAATTGCTAATATTAACATTAAAATAACAAAATTGGGTGCCAATCCTGGTGTTTATAAAATTAAATTCATGAAACGAACAAAAAAAAATGGCGAATGTGCCAGGATAATATCTACATATACTACACATAATATTTTTTAAGGTAATATGTGTATTGATTTTTTTCTATGAATTAAAAAAAACCTACTTCTAGTCTTGATTAAGTGCAAAGTAAATGATTTACTTTTCATTAAAAATAAATCTGTGCATGATGAAATATGAAAAATGTACAACAAAATTGGCACCCTGCGGTAAATCTGACTCGAAATTGATTCCTCTGGCAGTGATCGTGATTCACCTAGTTCTTATAGTTTTATTAAAAAATGCTTAGAAATGAAGTAGGATTTCGAGTCATATTTATTCGCATAAAAAGGGCAATGAAACTTCTTTGAATGCCCCCATTTGTGCAATAAAAGTAGGTACATTAATATTTATATTACAGGTTTTCATATAACTTGTTTTAAGATTCCTTTGAAAACTTAAATTATTGAGCAAAAATATTTAAATAAATACAACTACTTAATGAAAAACAGTGGGAATGAAATGCGCAATGTTTGAGACTCGAGAGATTTTCGAGAAAGAAACAATAAGTATCGTCTCGATCAGGACATAATATGGTGCGCATTCTTAACTAACAAATGAATCTCATTTGAAAGTCCTTAATTATTATTTAAAAATAATAAATAAAAAGGTTGATAATTTGAAAATAATTCTAAGATAAATAAAGTATTTGTACACCAACAATAAATTATTATAAAAAAAAAGCGGACGGAATACTGGACGAAAAATAAATAAAAAAGTATCTTAAGATATTGTAGGAATCTCAAAACAAGGTCAATTTGAAGACCTAAAATGTGCCAACTCTTTGCGACGCACAATTTAATAATATAAAGTCGGAAACATATTATTAAAACCCGACGTGACGCCAGCGGCGACATGCGTCCGGATTGGGTGGCGTGTGGTCACGTGACGCCTCGGACCAATCAGTACAGGTGACGTGCGCCACGGACAAATCCGAACGAGTGTCGTCACGTGGCGTCGCGTCGCGTTTTAATAATGTGTTTCCGGCTTTAATTTTGTGTCGAAACACTAGCTTTTCCGCAAGTAGATTTACAATGGCAGAGAAAATATGACATAATTACAAAGGACCTTATTCAGTTCACTCAATACCCGATTAGATTACAGATTTGGGGATGAATAGAGGATATTTTTTTCTACATTATAATATTATATTGTTTTAAAACAGTGTTTCTGGTAGACATTTAAATTAAATTAAAAAAAAATCGTAAACTTGGTTAAATGAAAAATATCGGTCGAAAGCATAGTATGTAATAGATATTCTATTATACTTCACATTTACGTAACGTTCACGTTTACGTAAGTTCTTGTTTTTCTTTAAATATAGTCATCTGATAAAGGACATGAAAAAAAATTCTCGCGGCGTTTAGCGTGAGAAATAAGAAGGACATCTCTCATCTTTTTCTTCTCACCTGAGAAATCTTTAAATGCACACAATTTTTTTGTTAAGTAAAATCATAGTGGTATATAATATGAAAATTATACCTCACTATAATACTTAGGTACCTATATCAACTACTCATCCCATAATAGTTAAGAGAATTACAGCTAGATTATACATATAGATTGCTTTGGTCGTGTAGAGCTGAAACAGCTTTCAGTAAGAATAGGTTTCAGAAGTACCTACAGTATGTTACTTTATTTAAAGTTAAATCTTAAAACCGCCTTGTCTACGATCTATACATCTAAATAAGTTAACGTAGATACGGTGAACCTTGGCGCTAGAATCCGTGCGCTAAGACCTTTTGACAGCGACTATAAAAACGTTTCCTTTGCAGTTAATTTGTTACCCTCTTATAATAAAGATCGTAGACAAAGAATACATGTTATGTGTTTTTTTATACAGCAGGTACCTACATAAGTAATTTAAAAGTTTTAAAGATTTTTACTTCAAAAGTGAAAGCACAATAACTCCGGAATAAATAACAGACATCAGTTTTTTAAGTGATCACTAACTGTGCAACTCTTTTTCTGAAGTTCTGTCGACGTAGTACGACATGCTGCGTGTCAAATTAACAACCGTCTTTTAGAACATTACCTTAGCTAAACTGGCAATACTCATTTCAATGGTTGTTGAGATTATCTTACGAACGAGTTGACAAATCGAAAATATCTAAACCCGTGATTGAGATGATCTCTACAAATAATTGTATCATTCGTGAGTATGTACTTCCAGAGTACTATTTAATGAATAATGTTCACGGTATTTTTCTATCAAGATCGTATTCAATTCCCAACCGGGGACACGCTCGCATGTTGTAATAAGACGGCTGAAAGTTGCTTCATACAATTTTAATAATCTTTTATGCATATTTTAATCAGAGTATACTAAACAGTTAACAAGGTTAACACCACATAGGGATTGCGTGAAAAATATCTATTAAATTTGACACAGAGTCTGTGTCACAGACTCGGTGGCGACGAAACGCTTTGACCTGAATTTTATAATAGTGAATCACTTCCAGCACGTTTTACCGATTGGTAATACGACATATTTGTCGCTTTGTCGCGACTTATAGCCGCGTGAGTCGCACACGCCCTATATGGGGTTAGCCTAAGGTTGAAGAGATTGTGCTAAATCATCGGGGTACATGTAATTAGGAAAAATACTGTAATCCCAAAATATTGTGCAAGACTTAAGTTACCTAGGTTAGTAAATGGCAGTTGGAAATAGGTAAATAGGCACGCAATTGGGGTAATAAAAATTTAGTTATGCCTAGACCAATTCAAGATGGTTCTACTATACTTTGATTTAAGGTATATTGAGGTATGAAATACTGTGGCAAGGCAGAATAATAGTTGTTTCAACCAAGGCAGCACAAGATTGTAGTGTTTTCAGCTATAATAAATGTACGAAAGTGATATCAATATGCGTCATGACATCACTTCTTGATTCCAAGGTAACTTTAATATTATCATTCCCAAGTGAATTGGTCTAGACATTGTCAACAAAAAAATGAAGTCGAAAATTCTTTCATTCAATATTTTTTCAAATTCCATTCACTTAACACTAATCCACAAAATTACGTCTAAACATCAACTTTACGATAAAGAATTCACTAAATAAGTTACAATTAATATTAATAATGTAATTAATAAGCGTAATAGATCAAAACATTATGTTTTTATTTTTTTTATTCAACATTCTCGCTGACTCATCTCCGGCGATTTTTTTAAGCCACTTGCTTAACATTTCTCAAGTCATTTCCCGGCTAAGCAATCCATAGCAAAAATATTTTATTTTTAATTAAAATTGCCTTTTATACACGAGGTGTTAACAAAATTGTAATTTTAATGTGTTCTATGCTTCTGAAATCGAACGACTTGGTAAAAAAAGAAAATTGAAAAAATAACTGACCATAATGTTTGGTACGTTTTTTTTCAGATTTTTTTCTGCCAGTGTCGTTCGATTTGATAGGTAGAATAAAAACTCATTAATTATATTATACTATATTTTTTTGGTATCACCTCGTATAGATCGACTATTCAAAAGGTATCGAACTCGTGAAAAGCTCTTCACTATAGTCGATAGGCTTGTCTTATTTATTTTCTGTGGGTAGGTAATGTACAATTTATTATTATAACGTATTTTTGTGATATAAATAGATAAAATGGGCAGTGGCACTAATAGTTGTCACTTTAATATTTTTGTGGACTTAGTACTGTATTAAAATAATATTTAAATTGTTGGACATGTATTTTTAAACGCAGCAGACTGGACATGAATAATTATTAAATTAGATTAACCACAGCGATGAGTTGGAAATGCCTCGAGCTGTGATGAGTGATTGGTCTTCTATTTCGCTCGCTTTTCATCGCACTGCGTCATTTCAACACATATCCTTTCAATGGTAACAGATATATTTATATAATCGACCGAGCGAAGCGAGGTCTTAGAGTCGAGAGCCGCGAAAAGCCTGCGTTTTGACCAGTTTAACGGTTGACCTCTGGTGCCTAACTTTGATCGACATTTACTCAAAAACGGTAAATCCAAATTAAATGAAATTTTGCACACCAGTTAAATAGGTTAATAGAATACTTATAGTAAAAAAAAAGCCAAATAGGCTTCAGTATTGCAGAGATATAAGTGACTTAAAGTCTTTAAGATAGGTCTGACGATAATTTCAAAACTGGTACGCCGATAATTTTTTTTCTGAGCTATTAACATTTTTTATAACCTACCTAAATATTTTATCAAAAGTGTATGTTTGTATGTATGTTTGTTACGCGATAACTTGAAAACCGATGGTCCAATCTTGATGAAACTTTGCAAACGCGTAGTACATATCCATAGAATTTTTAAGTTCGAACATGAGCCAAATCGGTCGAAGGGTTCTAGAGTTCAAGAGATTCCTTGATTACCACGTTACCGAAGTTCCAATCTTGACGGAACTTTGCGAACGGGTAGTACAAACGCAAAGAATTCTCATGTTCAGAAATGAGCCAAATCGGCCCAAGAGTTGCAGTTAAATCTTTTATTAATAATGTAACCGGGATATAATTGCGATTCACTGTCTTAGGAGATGGGAACATTTTGGTAGGTAGATAAACGCAGTTTGAAATTAGTTCGAATAGTACGGACCGTTATGTAATTGCGATTCACTGTCGTTGAAGATGGGGCATTTCGGTAGTTTGATAAACGCAATTTCAAATTAGTACAGATATTAGAGTTGACCATTATAGATTTGCGATTCATTTTCTTAGAAGATAAAAACATTATGTAAGGTTGATAATCGCAATTTCAAATTGGTACAGAAATTAGGGTTGACCATTATAGTTTTGCGATTCATTTCTATAAAAACACTTACATTTTGTTAGGTTGATAGACACAATTTCAAAATGGTTCATAATTTAGAGATAATCATTATAGATTTGCGATTCACTCCCATAAAAGACAGTAACATTTTGTTAGGTTGATAGACGCAATTTCAAAATGGTTCATAATTTAGATATGATCATTATAGATTTGCGATTCACTCCCATAAAAGACAGTAACATTTTGTTAGGTTGATAGTCGCAATTTTAAAATGGTTCAGTATTTTGAAAAGACCATTATAAGACCATTTAATAAGGCTGCAGCCTTTTTAATTATTAAATACACAATTTCATCTTGGGCATATTAGCTTTTTCGCTGGCAGTAAGATATATTATTATTTGTGTAGCCTATCTGCAAAACTTTTTAAAACTTAGAATAGTTTGTGCCGGCACATTCAACAATAAAGGCGCACGAGCACACCGTAGTGCAGCGCAGACCACTGGTGGCTCTCTCCAAAAAAGTCAGCAAAAAGTTGAGATCACTACGTACGCGCCCATCCAAATACGTACACGCATAACATTGCTTAACTTCGATGATTACGTTCTTTAAATAGCGCTATTTTTAAATGAATTAATTTTATTAAAAACTAGCAATCCCGGCGAACTCCGTTTCGCCACCAGATGGCTTCGTTTTAAATTTCTGTTGAAATTTTTCCTGAATTTTCTTTGCTATAAACCTCACGGAGCCCGAGACCTTTCCAACGAATGCAAAACCGTGGAAATCGGTTCGTGCGTTCTGGAGTTATAGCGTCAGGAAGGAAAACCCGACTTATTTTTATATAGTAGATTAAAAGTTTTCAGATTTTTTCCTGTATTTAAAATATATTTTAAGGTATGCCAAATTTCATAAGGGTAAATCCTGAGATCGGGCGTATTTAAGTGATTTCCGTGGCAGATTTTAAATCAAAGTATTATTGCATTTTACATGTAAAACATCAAATTTCCCATAATTATAAGCACATCAATCAAATAGGCATCATTATAACTTGTTTTGTTCAGAAGATATTTAAATTTAAATTTTTGGTGCCACGGGAATCAATAAAGTGTGGCATGGGAATCAAAATTAAAACTATTTTGTTTGAATTCTATGTTATTATTTAAATATTGACCTCTACATACTAATCATATAAAATAGAAATGATTAAAGACGGTGATCCAAACAGATATACACCAAACATAAAGTATTAAAAAGGTCTATATTGGCTCTCTATATAATAATCATGTAAACTAAATAAAATCAACGTATTGCAGTCTTAAAAAATGTAAAAATATTGAATATATAGTCCTAGAATATGAGATTAAGTTCTCAGTTACTGACAGGATTCACTCCAGAAGCTGTCATCAGATTGTACATTTATTATTAGTTAGGTTAATCTGGTCTGAAAGTTGCAGTCAGCCCATAGTTTCGTTTTATTTTTTCATCATACATCATCTCAGCCATAAGACGTCTACTGCTGAACATAAACCTCCCCTTTAGACCTCCATATATAACACCGGTGTTGGAAGCGACCTGCTTCAAGCGTCTTTCAGCGACCTAAATAAGGTCGTCTGCCACACTTGTGGGTAGACGTTCTACGCTGCGTTTGCTTGCCTGTAGTAGCCACTTGAACACTTTTCGACCCCATCAGCCATTCGCTCTACGTGCTATGTGGCCTGCCCATTACCAATTCAGCTTCCTGATCCGCGGAGATATGTCAGTTACTTTGGTTCATCTCCTCATTCCTGATTCGATCACGTAGAGAAACCCCGAGTATAGCCCTCTCCATAGCTCGCTGAGCGACTTTTTAATGTGGGGATATAATGGCGCCGCATAAGCCAGAGCGGCTGTCTACTATAGTACAATATAAAAAAATCTGATGTATACAATATAAAAAAAAATATCTGAAATAATGAAATATACAAATATAAACTGTCAAAATCACTTCCATACCTGCGGCTTTGCTGTAGTTGGGTAAAAAGTGAAAGAATGCGCAAGAAAACTCAGGGGAAAATTGATCACCGTGGTAAAATGCCATGAGAATCAATACCATGGAAATCAAAATTGTATTGTTTTTTGTCAATATTTTTAAATACCATAATTAAAGACCAAAATTAATAAAATATATGATAAACAATACCTTTTTCCTAACTGCACACCCTAGTCAAAAAACCGTAATGGATAAAAAAATATTTTTAAACATGGAAAAGGTAATCAATGATCTAGTGAACCAAAACCACGGTAATCAATTTCTCACCTTCGTAAATCCAGTTTATTACAACGAGAGGAGGAGCCTCTCTTCACTATGTTTAGAGCGCAATCGAAGTTAGCCAATAGCGTGCGTACAAGCTTCTAAGTATTGTGGTTTGTGAAATGTGGGTAGTTATGTCGCGCGCCATGGGAATCACTTTTTGTCCGGGGACAAACCTAAATTTGTTATTTTTTCTAAAACTACGCTGAGTACAGCCTTCGCGTTTTTTTTTGATCATATAACAGTTCACCCTTTACAGCTTTGATCACAAGAATTAACTGAATTCCTTTTATAAATTAGTTTAAAAAATATATTTGGTTCCGAAAATGTGTAAGGGACAGCCCATGGTAATCAAATTTCAGGGCTTTTACATTTTTTTTTAGATACTTGCAGCTAAATATAACCTGATGTCTATCATGCATTAAGTAGATTGAACCTTAGACTAACAGGAAAAAAATACCTTTGGGTAGAATTTTTATGTTACGGGTAGTTTATTCCCCCAGACACGTAAAATTTTGACTCTCAGGAATCACCCATAAACATAGGGTAACGGCAAGTTCTCTATGAATATTGATTTATTCAGAGGGTCAAAACATTTTTTGAAGGATAAACGGGTGTATTTTTTCGACTTAAAGTTAAAGTTCTTGTATTAGGATATTTTAAAAAAAGTCTAAGGTCTAAAGTCTAAGGTTTAACGGAAATTGGGCCGCGAGGTCCCAGTTTGAGGCGAACTACTAGTTAATTTAAGTATACCTAAAATCCATACCAGCTTTTCTAACAGTCAATAACTACTAGTAAATGGGAAACAAAACTATCAGTGGCGCCACACCGTGGTAAAATAAGGAACATTCAAGATCAAAATGGCGTCGATAAATATAATAAAGCCGAGTACACACATCAAAACATAAGGCATACGAATGATAACTACTAGCGTTCGCTCCGCACGCTTGTTGGTTATGTTGGTCTTCGCTAACTCGTCCACAGATCGCCAACTTTTGCCAACAAGTTTTCTTTTTCTGTATTTGTTTGGTGTACTCGCTTTACGAATATTATGTGACGGCGCTTATATATTTTTCAGGGCGTTTTGACTTCTCTAGAGTTATTGACTTTGTGACAAAACTTCTATTTATGACCACATAAACTACATACATTATTGAAAATGGAGAAGTGAATTTAATTTTTTTGCTACCTACCCACAATTTTCAAACTTTTTATCCACCGTGCTATGAACAGCTTTCCTGGCCTTTTAGATCGAAGGTTTTCCCCTCCAAACTTTCGTCTCCGTAACTTTTGTCGTCTAACTCGTTTTCCCTGCCAGTGTTGACGGATTCTACTGAGGGACCATAGAGTTTGACGCAGAGGATATCTTTGTAATTCTCCATGGCTAGAGCGAGGACTGAACCTCCAAGGAGGACCTCGCATGAGGTTATACGTTCGGGTGGTGTGTACACTGCTATCAATTTACCTGAAAGAAAATAATAGAATAATAAACCTAGTTACAAGAAACAGGTTAAAAACAAACTTAAATAAAAATCAGCGGTAATATCGCATAAAGCAACCTCTTACAGACAACTGACAAAAGACGTTTTCAAATTTGTGGTGTAAACTGCTAGTAGTAGACAAAGTTAATAATGCCTTGTTAACTTTACCACTTTATGACTCTGAGAGCATATGATTTAACCGACAAAAAAAGTCGGTTAAATCATGACACACTAGCAGGCCTATTGACTATCGTCCATGACCATGTAAAACACTAAAATCTATAGACAAAATTGCGTACATACAACAAACGCAGCAATGTACATTGAAGTTGTCATCAATCATAGTGGGTGAGAATTAGCCAATAGGCCCTCTGTTCTAAATCCTCACCAGTATGCAAATCCCAGAGCCTAACAGACAGGTCCTTGCACGAGTCGTCCGTGGACATCAGCACGCCGGAGGACTTCGCCAGCCGGAGCAGAGACGGAGCCGCCACGTGACCGCGGAGGGTCAGGCGGCAGTTGCCTGTGGACAAATATCATGGCTGATCATCGTATCACTTGTTCATTTTATTAATCGGGCCTTATTCATCGTTTTAACTTCAACGTTTTAAATTGATTTTTAAAATAATTACGATAAGCCCCGATTAATAAAATTAACATGAGTTAAAATTGCAAAAGTTTAAAGTGGAATATCGTATCACTTGTCTTGTCGCGAATCATGTACAACGTCATAATGGAAGTAACATTGCGAACAAGTCACGTCGCAAGTCAAATCACAAGTTAAGTCTAGTTACAAATCAAGTCACAAATAATGTCACAAGTCAAGTCACGAGTCAACTCACAAATCAAGTCAAGTTAGAAGTCAAGTGAAGCCACAAATCAAGTCAAGTCATAAGTCATCACAAACCAAGTCACAAGTTAATTCACAAGTTAAGTCACAAATCAAGTCATAAGTCAAATCACAAGTCAAATCACAAGTCAAGTCAACAGTAAAGTCACAAGGCAAGTAGCACTCACCGGTAACCAGGTCCCAGACCAGTATCCTGGCGTCAGCGAGGCCGGAGACCACGCATCCGTCAGCGGAACTGATGGCCAAGGCTGCGGTGTCACACCCTGGCTTCCACTTCTTGAAGAGGGTCCCTGACTGTAGATCGTATACTACTATGAAGTTCGGACTCGGCTCGTCCAGTTCGCGGGATACCACGCATACGTAGGATCCTGGAGGAAGAAAATAAACCATACACAACATAGAATTAAACAATATACACCTATACTAAAGAAAAATAATATTTGGGGTTTATACTCCAACAGAATTCTCCAACTCCCACACAATAACTAAAATTAGTATATAGGTAGGTATGTTGCAGTTTCAGGTCGCTGAGATTCCTACAACGCCTAGAAAATAAACTGACGACTGTCTCCTATAGAGGTATATCTTTTATAGTAAACAGATGGGACCACTTGTTTTACGTGTCTTCTGAAACACGGGGTAGCGTCCAAGCGAAATTTTTTGCCACACTGATATTTAACCTCAGGTCCTTTGGATTACAAGCCGGACATACGACCACTGGGCCACGGACGCTACATAAAAATATATCATGTATTCATTATTCTCGCCTGATTTTAAGATGATGATGATGCGGCCGTTGGTAGAAGACTAAACTAAGAAGGCGGGATGAATCCCTGCTGGCTTCGTTGAACTTCGCTGATCATTTAGCATTACCTTCATAAGTAATAGCAGCCTTGGAAGTCACGAAGTCATGGTGCGGTATCCTGAGGTCGTACAGCAGCTTCCTCGAGGTGAGAGACCACACCAGCAGCGGGAACGGCTTCTGGGTCTCGTCTCCACAAACCAGGACCCTGAAGAAATGGAGTAATTCTATTATCATGCAAAGTGAAGACCCTTCCTTTTCGTTCCTAATGTAAGCGATACACGGTATATGGTCTACCGGAGAGGTTACCTGTGCAGGTGTGCCTACGCAGCTCAATCAAACATTGGTAGCTTGTGTGGGGACGTTCCGGGTACCGGGCCAACCGGAGAAAGAATTGATTTTCGATCTTGCTCCGGTCACCTGCCGGTCTGCCGGTCTACCGGTATACCTGCACAGGTGGACCTTTCCGGTGGACCGTAGCGTGTTTAGCCATAAGATACCATGAATTTAGTTTTTAAGAATCTATCAAGCTGCTTGATAGATTCTCGGTTAATAGTTCATGAGATTTTATTGAGTTTGAGTTGACATACACTGTAGGAACCATGTGTATATGTGATTGTTACCTTCCATCACCAGAAACCAGCAGCGAATTGAGGAACCTGTCTTCTCCTGCTTTGAATGTTGTCACGCAATCACCTGGAAAGTAAGACAAAATGTAACTTTAACAACTTAGCCAAGAAAATTCAAGTACCTTAAAAAATGTTCCCTCAATACAAAATAACCGATCAGCTGCACTATTATAATCTATGGGTCTATTTACCAGCTTTTTTAAATTTGTTTTTATACAAAGAAGTAAGAAGCCGAGCTTCTCTCTTCTGATGGTAAACTGCCCACGGTCAGTACAGGATTCCTCAATGAAGTAAAATTCTAGGTGCACTGCACCAACGCCTTACCAAGATCTTACCAAGAGTCATAAGATATTAAGACTCTTCAGCCTAGTAATTTCACTATTACGGATCACGTATCTCTATTCTTATCATGATAGTATCTAACTCACCAGTTTCAATGTTCATGAGGTTGACGTACATCCGGTTCCGTGAGAGCGCGACGAGATGCGTCGGGTCGTGGAGACCGTAGTACGGCATCTTCTGGTTCATTACGCCTTTCAGGGCCACCAGATATGTACCCTGTGAAGAATTAGAACGTAGAAGTTTAGACCAGAATATGTACCCTGTGAAGAATTAGAACGTAGAAGTTAGAACGTAGAATGTAGAAGTCTGTCTTGTTTTTCAATGGATGTTTATCGTGCTACATCGAAAGCGATTAAAGCTTGGTAAAGTCTAATACCGATGATGGCAGTTCCTTCAAACTAGATAATGTAACATTCACATATTCACTAAGGGAAACGACTTAGAAAGGATGAGATATCAAATATTTTAACATAAAATGCTTTTTTTATATAAGGCTTTATGACATAAGATTTCAAAAACATGGAGTATTATTACTCCATGTTACATGGGACACTTAAACTCACAATTACATATAACACTTAGACACATGATAGTTTCCTCCAAATTTCTAGCCAAGTAAACTCAAACCCTTAGAAAGTACCCATTCATACCCTGTTGCGTACCTTATCCAAGTCATAGATCTTGAGCTCCCTCCGGCACAGCACCACACACTTGTACTCGTCTATAGGCACCAGGTTGATGGGATGCGTTATACCAACCAACTTCCGCACCATCTGACATCTGGACACAAGGAAATTGATGATGAAATCATGCCAAGTGGAGCGTTCAACAGGACCAGAAGCCTTATTACACTGGGAATCACTTTAAAAAATTAAAAGATAACGTTAAGCTGGGTTAATACCAAATGAAGGCAAACGAACGCGTTGGAAATCGTTCGTATCTACTGTGGACTTTGCGAAGGTCAATAACCGTTTGTTAGCGCGAATTCCACCCTTCCTTCTAAACCGTTGTTTGTTTGGTGTTTGTCCAGCTTTAGAGACAAAACCGTAAAGCTTAAAGGATTTTGAACTCTGTCTATAATAAACAGTTGGGGTTTGAAAGTTTCTCAAAATAAATTCATATCTCATTTCATAAATTCATTTGGGAGTTCTAAGATACTCCTTTATACAATACAATACCCTATATTGAGACCAAGACTTTACAGAATAGACATAAAACTAAAAAGAACTTCTTAAAAAACTAGTTTAAAAATAATGTACTCACTTAGTAACATCCCAAACGCAAATCTCCTCCCGCACCGTAGAAACAGTCGCAATGAACTTCCCTCGCGTATCAAACCTCACAATCAGGTCATACGTCTTCAAGTCAAACCCTTCCACCATCGACAGATCCCTCTTCTCTTTACCCTCCGTCAGTTTCCACACATCCTCGTTCTCAGGGTAAAACGTTGGTATAGGAGGGTCGTAGATGACATTCATCCAATCCTGAACTATTTTGGTCTGAATTTCCACTCCTTCTCTTTCCCTTCTCTCTATGACACATCTGAGAAGTCCGTAGAACTGTCTGTGGTCGTAATCTAAGGCGTAAGCGTGGGTTTCGAAGAGTTCTTTCAAGATTTCGATATGTTCTGGCAGCGGGTCGATGTGGACTAAAGCCAGGTCTTCGAGGAAATGGCAGCAGTCTGTGGCTGCTAGTTTGTCGTAAACCCATTCAAGGTCTGTGAAGTAAAGTTGCTTGGAGAAGGTTTCTGGATCGTCTTTGTAGATGTTGTAGTGCTGGAATGGAAGCTCATCCAATTTTCTGGTGTTGAAGCTGTAACGAAAGTTGCCATTGTTACCTTGAGGGGTTTCGACCAGGTTTGGAATGGACTAACGGTATGTATAAAGTATAAAGAACTTACCATTCTTCGGAGAATCTATTTTCTTGTGAAATCAGACGGCCAGCCATCTTTGGATCATTCTCCGTGAACCATACACCCTGAAAAAAACGCAACCCTCATTACCATCGTTCATACTTCGAGCCATATTTTCACAGCGGTATTACTCAATGATATAAATTGGTATTGAAGAGACTTTATACAAAAGATGAATATAGTTGGTAAAGAAAAATGACATCATTATGTATCCCTTCAAAAGTCCAAAAATTTAAATAGGCTGGCAAATCAAACAACTTAAAAAAAACAGGTTTTTAAATTCCTTAACCAAATAAGACCTATATGTTATACACTAGCTGCGCCTAGCGGTTTTACCCGCTGAACTGTTATTCAGGATCTAAGCTATCTCCATAGCAAATTTCAGCTCAAACGGTCCATCCGTTTAGGCGTGAAAGAGTAACAAACTTACAAACTTTCACTTTAATATGAGTAGGATTACAAAATGTATCATATAGTGCGAGCGAGAGATCTTCAAGCGGAATAAACCCTTATAAGTCCCGGCTAATAAAATGAATATTGCTTTAGTTATACATTACCATGTAATAAGTAGTGAGCGTAGTCCGCACTTCGACCTCGCAGTCCATAAGGTACCGGTCGCGCGCCGCGCCGGCCAGCGCCGCGTCACGCCACCGCGCCGCGCCGCGGGCGTCCCAGCGGAGCCACGGAGATAGTAGTGCTGCTAGTTGGGGCCAGAATAGGGATGCTGGGGCCCAGGGTACTGTGGAAAAGGATTTTTTAGCTAGTATGAAAGATAAGTCATGTCGTAACCATGGAGACATGGAGACAATAGTCAGGCCACATTGTAGCCATAGAGACTGATGGAGACATGGAGATAAAAGTCAAGTCTCAATGTAGCCATGGTACATGGCACAATAGGGAGGCTAGCAGCAGCTGTAGCCAGAATAGAGACGCCGGTGTCTACAGAACTGTGGAAAAAGCTGGTGTGATAGAAAAGTCACGTAGTAAACATAGAGACAAGCAGTCACATCGTAGCCACGAAGTACGGAAACAGTAGTGCGGCGAATCGTGGCCAAAATAGGGATGCTGGTGCCCACGGTACTGTGGAGGAAGACTTAATTAACTGGCCGTTCTGAAGGACAATGCTATTCAAGGAGTGATGACAACCCCTACAAACTAGAACTTTCACTTTGTAAAGAAAAAGACTAAGAAGAAGATATGAATGACAAGTCATTTCGTTACCATAGTGATAGAATTGCAGCTAGTTGTGCCAGAACCGGGAAGAAGACGAGACGAAGACCTACCTCATGGCTCAAAAACCTCAGAATATGGTTCAATACGAGCTCAAGTCCCTGTGCCGTGCGGCTGTCCTAAATGATAACGATGATGATTGCCGACCTCCGGAAATAGGCGATGGCACCACCAGAGAGTAGCCAGAACTCAATAGGGATGCCGGTGTCCATGGCAGCTAGACGTTATGAAAGTCTAGCCAGTTGTGCCAGAATATGGGACGCTGAAGCCCCGGGAATTTTACGAAAGAGTGAGACAGTTAAGTGGATGAACTTGATGAATTCTCGAATGAGAGCGATTGCAAACAAGCGATTTTCTATTAACTACAATAAATTATTATTAATTTAACAAACTTACAGTAAGTCTCTTCACTTCGGAACAGCTCATCATGAGCCAGCATATCCAGTATCTCCGTGTCATCCAGCCCTCTCCTGGAAGCCGTGAGCAACGCCAAACAGTTCTTCACCCGATCAGCTCCTAACGCAGCCTCAGTGGTGATGAGGATCTGGGTCAGCTGCCCTTCGAGGTCCTCGCATATGACCAGCTCTGGAGTGGTCTCCGGAGCAGAGATCTCGGTGAACGTTTCTGCTGATAAGGAGATCTGCCAGGCGAGGATCTGGAAGGTGACAGAGAAAAAAAAAGAAGTCGTTTGAATATGAAACTTTACACGCTAGGTTCGGTCCAAATTTAGATTATTCACAAGTATCTACCATCTATCAACAAGTATAAATCAATAACAATTAAAGTACTTAAATGCTTGTCTTCTCATTCTTTAAGCCAAGCCTAGTTACCAGTGCCAAAAAAAAGGTAACACAAGGTAAAGTTCGTTTTACATCATCATCATTTTTCGAGATAAAGTAGGTACAGATAAACCATCTGAAAGACTGAAACAGTAGGCATGCTAGGGGAGTTAATGAAGATATGTATGTTTATATGACGGATGATAGAGTGGAATTAAAGAGTAAAACGTGTAGTGCCAATCCTATTATATGATGAGGGATAAAGGCAGGGAGATTATGATCAGATCTTTAACGAGCTTGCTAACTCAATACCAACCTTAGCATAAAGAGGCAAGGTGCACTTCTGAACAGCCTTAACAGCAGCCTCAGGCGGAGAAGCGGCCCCAGTCTTGCTGTAAGTTGCCGCACACGCAGTTAGCACCGCCTTGGCTTCCTCGGGCCCGACGGGTGGCGCGCGGACTATTTTTGGACCGTCTTCCGATGAGAGGACCGCCATAATTGCCGAGGAGGACGGCTCGTCCTTCTCTGTTAAAAGGAAATAGACATGATTTAATGACATTTTAAACTTAGCAGGTTATTAATATAGAAGAAGGAAGTAGTAGCGCTGAAGAAGAGAGTCGTGATAGAAAGATCTATCTAAGGTAGAACCTAGATGATCTGGGGACTATCGATCGGTATATAAGCTTAGCTTATTAAACCATCCGAGTAGAGTGATAACCTAGACTCTAGACCAACAGTTTCAAATTGTGTAGATCAAATTTGAGCTTGATTTTGTAGTCCAGAATTTTCCTCTAGTTTGCATGACTGCCTTCCACATTCTCTTGACAGTCGATATCTAGTGATTGTAACTTAGACACAGCAAAACTGATGGAAGCTGAGCTAGGGGTAGGGTCTCAGAAGACTTCTTCTTTATTATTTGGCTAGGGTTGACAAAATGTAGCTTACCCTCGGTGACAGTGACGATCATCTTCACATTGTCAGGCAGTCGCTCGGGCAGCCAGCGAGCAGCCCTGAGAGCGTCCGCCCCGACTACACAAAACACCGACCGACGTGAGCTAGGGTTGACAACACGTAGCTTACCCTCGGTGACAGTGACGATCATCTTCACATTGTCAGGCAGTCGCTCGGGCAGCCAGCGAGCAGCCCTGAGAGCGTCCGCCCCGACTACACAAAACACCGACCGACGTGAGCTAGGGTTGACAACACGTAGCTTACCCTCGGTGACAGTGACGATCATCTTCACATTGTCAGGCAGTCGCTCGGGCAGCCAGCGAGAAGCCCTGAGAGCGTCCGCCCCGACTACACAAAACACCGACCGACGTGAGCTAGGGTTGACAACACGTAGCTTACCCTCGGTGACAGTGACGATCATCTTCACATTGTCAGGCAGTCGCTCGGGCAGCCAGCGAGCAGCCCTGAGAGCGTCCGCCCCGACTACACAAAACACCGACCGACGTGAGCTAGGGTTGACAACACGTGGCTTACCCTCGGTAACAGTGACGATCATCTTCACATTGTCAGGCAGTCGCTCGGGCAGCCAGCGAGCAGCCCTGAGAGCGTCCGCCCCGACTACACAAAACACCGACCGACGTGAGCTAGGGTTGACAACACGTAGCTTACCCTCGGTGACAGTGACGATCATCTTCACATTGTCAGGCAGTCGCTCGGGCAGCCAGCGAGCAGCCCTGAGAGCGTCCGCCCCGACTACACAAAACACCGACCGACGTGAGCTAGGGTTGACAACACGTAGCTTACCCTCGGTGACAGTGACGATCATCTTCACATTGTCAGGCAGTCGCTCGGGCAGCCAGCGAGAAGCCCTGAGAGCGTCCGCCCCGACTACACAAAACACCGACCGACGTGAGCTAGGGTTGACAACACGTAGCTTACCCTCGGTGACAGTGACGATCATCTTCACATTGTCAGGCAGTCGCTCGGGCAGCCAGCGAGCAGCCCTGAGAGCGTCCGCCCCGACTACACAAAACACCGACCGACGTGAGCTAGGGTTGACAACACGTAGCTTACCCTCGGTGACAGTGACGATCATCTTCACATTGTCAGGCAGTCGCTCGGGCAGCCAGCGAGCAGCCCTGAGAGCATCAGCCCCGACTACACACAGCAACACCGACCGACGTGAGCTAGGGTTGACAACACGTGGCTTACCCTCGGTGACAGTGACGATCATCTTCACATTGTCAGGCAGTCGCTCGGGCAGCCAGCGAGCAGCCCTGAGAGCGTCCGCCCCGACTACACAAAACACCGACCGACGTGAGCTAGGGTTGACAACACGTAGCTTACCCTCGGTGACAGTGACGATCATCTTCACATTGTCAGGCAGTCGCTCGGGCAGCCAGCGAGCAGCCCTGAGAGCGTCCGCCCCGACTACACACAGCAACACCGACCGACGTGAGCTAGGGTTGACAACACGTGGCTTACCCTCGGTGACAGTGACGATCATCTTCACATTGTCAGGCAGTCGCTCGGGCAGCCAGCGAGCAGCCCTGAGAGCGTCCGCCCCGACTACACAAAACACCGACCGACGTGAGCTAGGGTTGACAACACGTAGCTTACCCTCGGTGACAGTGACGATCATCTTCACATTGTCAGGCAGTCGCTCGGGCAGCCAGCGAGCAGCCCTGAGAGCGTCCGCCCCGACTACACAAAACACCGACCGACGTGAGCTAGGGTTGACAACACGTAGCTTACCCTCGGTGACAGTGACGATCATCTTCACATTGTCAGGCAGTCGCTCGGGCAGCCAGCGAGCAGCCCTGAGAGCGTCCGCCCCGACTACACAAAACACCGACCGACGTGAGCTAGGGTTGACAACACGTAGCTTACCCTCGGTGACAGTGACGATCATCTTCACATTGTCAGGCAGTCGCTCGGGCAGCCAGCGAGAAGCCCTGAGAGCGTCCGCCCCGACTACACAAAACACCGACCGACGTGAGCTAGGGTTGACAACACGTAGCTTACCCTCGGTGACAGTGACGATCATCTTCACATTGTCAGGCAGTCGCTCGGGCAGCCAGCGAGCAGCCCTGAGAGCGTCCGCCCCGACTACACAAAACACCGACCGACGTGAGCTAGGGTTGACAACACGTAGCTTACCCTCGGTGACAGTGACGATCATCTTCACATTGTCAGGCAGTCGCTCGGGCAGCCAGCGAGCAGCCCTGAGAGCGTCCGCCCCGACTACACACAGCAACACCGACCGACGTGAGCTAGGGTTGACAACACGTAGCTTACCCTCGGTGACAGTGACGATCATCTTCACATTGTCAGGCAGTCGCTCGGGCAGCCAGCGAGCAGCCCTGAGAGCGTCCGCCCCGACTACACAAAACACCGACCGACGTGAGCTAGGGTTGACAACACGTAGCTTACCCTCGGTGACAGTGACGATCATCTTCACATTGTCAGGTAGTCGCTCGGGCAGCCAGCGAGCAGCCCTGAGAGCGTCCGCCCCGACTACACACAGCAACACCGACCGACGTGAGCTAGGGTTGACAACACGTAGCTTACCCTCGGTGACAGTGACGATCATCTTCACATTGTCAGGCAGTCGCTCGGGCAGCCAGCGAGCAGCCCTGAGAGCGTCCGCCCCGACTACACAAAACACCGACCGACGTGAGCTAGGGTTGACAACACGTAGCTTACCCTCGGTGACAGTGACGATCATCTTCACATTGTCAGGCAGTCGCTCGGGCAGCCAGCGAGCAGCCCTGAGAGCGTCCGCCCCGACTACACAAAACACCGACCGACGTGAGCTAGGGTTGACAACACGTAGCTTACCCTCGGTGACAGTGACGATCATCTTCACATTGTCAGGCAGTCGCTCGGGCAGCCAGCGAGCAGCCCTGAGAGCGTCCGCCCCGACGACACACAGCAACACCGACCGACGTCGCGCAAGGGATGACAGCAGCCGACGGAGGGCATTCGATAGGGATGACACGTCCTGGTGACATCACATTTTGTGGTTAACAAAAGCATTCAATAAGTAGTACTTCCATACAGGAAATCAATTTAGATGCGGTACCTAAAGTTAGAAGAGTAATTCACTTCATTTCTAACATCTACTACATGATGGTCCAAAATAAAACCTATCAACCTTGCCCATTTGGGGAGACCGTGCTAAACTTAATTACAGTCTTTACGTGAGTACGTGATATGAGTTTCCTCATTGAAATATAATCTATATATAATCTGGTCGTACAAGAAAACAAAAACCACAGAGATGGTCAAGAAGGACGAATTTCGAAATTAAACTCCGAACAAATAGTGTTTCAGCCCGAACTTCCGAATGTGCGGTAGAGTCTTTAAAACATGGTTTAAGTACTCGTATAATTCTTCATGCGAACGTAGGATTTTTTTCATCTTCTTGTTACGTAAAACGTTAAACTTACGCATCGTCCTCTGTAGACAGTCCCGGTGTGCAGCACCTGGCACTGGTCCACTATAGACTTGAGCAGCTGATGGGAGCTGCTGGACTGTGACGTCAGACCGACAAACCTGAGGACATGTGAGTAAAATAAAATAAAGGCCTTCAAACCTGTGCAATGTTCGCTACCGTTGTCTTAAGAGTCATAGAGCTGTAAAGTTGAATGATTTAATTCAACTTTGCCGCTTAATCCACTTTAAGATAAATAAAAGAATGTACTACACAGTGGGCACCACGAGACAGAAGGCGTCGTCGAGGCCAACCTAGAAAAAGGTGGCGAGACGATCTAGACGCGCACCGGACTGACTGGCCAGAGGTGGCGCAGGATAGAGATGTGTGGAGGGATTTGGGGGAGGTCTTAACCCAGCAGTGGGAAAGTATAAACTAGGAAAAAAAAAAGAATGTAACAGAATCCTGTGATCCTCGTACAAAATCGAAACGGTCGGCTCGAAGCCGAAGTAAATACCATTGAGTTTATGCCGTTTATTTACAAAGATGAATCTACGAGTAAATACTCACGAATCGTTTAGTGTTAGAATGTAACAGAATGATAATTAGTTACTGACAAAAAGTTATTTTTGCTACGTTTGTTGTGAAGACATTCGCCATTAGCCCGGGAATAAAGCCAGGGGATACCCCAAGCTCCAAGTTACTGACCTGACAATAACAGCGAGGTCCTGCAAACAGGTAGGTGCGATGGTGACCGCTCGAGCAACCAGCGTCGCCTTCCCACAGCCCGCGCCACCTATCAGAGCGAGGGGGACGATGCTCTCACCAGTTATGTACCTGGAATTCAACAGTTCTGGGTTATACTACCTAAAAACATAAAGACCAAAACTTACTACGCTCACGTTTTTTTTTAACCCCCGACGCAAAAACGGGGTGTTATAAGTTTGACGTGTCTGTATGTCTGTCTGTGTGTGAGTGTCTGTCTGTGGCATCGTAGCTCCCGAACATACGAACGGATTTTGATTTAGTTGACGGTGGTTGACGGGAGTTGCTAGTCTTATGTCAATATCTCAGTTGCAAGCAAATCTCGCACAAATAATTTCAAGAAATCAACAAGAAGAAATTTAAAAAAAAACTACTAGTGGTTACCAAAGAAATTATAGATGATAGAATAAAGGAAGTTTAAAATGAACTTCTTTCCATTTTTCTTATGTCGATTGTCCATTAGAGAGGCGGAATACTTACGTTTTAAGTTCATTCAGTGTTACTTCTCTGTTAGAAGTGCATTGTGCAGCTTTCTGACAGAACGTCAGGTGCTCGTTGATTTCATCTAGCAATCTGAAAAAAGCGAAATATCTCAGATAATTATAAAATTGAGAACACTTTTAAAATGCGTGCAATAATAGATGTTATATTATTATTTATTATCTATATATATTCTTCTCTCCTTGCACGATTGTCTGGAAGAGATCGCTATTCGCGATAAGACCGCCTATTGTAACACTTAGTTTTTATATTATAGTTTTAAAGTTGTTTTTGTACATTTTCTTTTGTGTTTCAATAAAGAGTTATCTATCTATGTATTTTCAAAAAGTTATGTCTATGAATTTATTAGTATTTAAAAATGTAGCAAATAGCGCGAGCGAGAGAGCGTCAAGCGGAGTAAAGGCTCTTAAAAGTGAACTTACGAAGTAGGTATCCCATTATATCCAGTAGGAGCGTCATGTTCAGCGACCAGCTGGTCTAACAGCACGTCGAGCCGCTCGCCGAGCGCCGTGCGAACACCCTCCGCGTAATCCTCGTCTGCAGCGCTCGCTCGCGAACGAATGCTCGCGCGGATTATGTTACGTTCACTTAGATGGAGCTGTGGACAAATTAGGGTACGTCTGTAAAATGTGTTTTTTTTTTTTTTTTTTTTTTTTATGTGATGAAGTAGAAGACGAGCAAGACGCTCTCCTGATGTTAAGAGATAACGGCTGCCCATAATCAGTACAGTGTTACCTAGGATTTCACAATTATGTGAAATTCTAAGAGCACTGCACCAACGCTTCTTACTCAAGAGTCATAAGATGTTAAGACTCTTTAGCCCAGTAATTTCACTAGCTACAGTGCCCTCCTACCGGAGCACAGTGATGTTTGCACATCACTGCTCAGGCGGTAGAATAACTGGCACTGTTGGGGTACCCACCTAGACGACCTCCTGCAAAGGAAGTCTACCCCCGGTTAAGCATCGACACCCTACGCCGGGGGAGGGCGCAGGGTGGAATGTGGGACTCCCCTGCGAAAGATGGGCACGGCGGGGATACTCATTTAAAAACCTGTGGGTGTTCCTGCGTGACGCCATAATGCCGGGGCAGCGGGTTCTCCGAAGCACACGTCCGCGCCCCGACGGCGTTTAATCCTCACTGACAGGAGGGCCCCTCCGTGGTGGGGTGAAGAGGAGTTTTCACCCCACACTCTCAAGAGGCGCCACATCGTGGGTCTATTAGTGCAGCGACAATTACCCCCGTACTTGCCACCTAGACCCTTGTTATGGGGCTGGAGAAGGCCCTAGTAGAGTTGCCTACGACGCCCTATTCTCCGGGCTCGCATCGGGAGGTTCATTACCGGAGGTATGCTGTGATGGTGGTTTCTTCAGTCCTTCTACAATTTCTTACCATTCAAACCTCCATTCATCGGTATAAGTTACCTTCAGGTCCCGCTGCAAGTTGTTGAGCCGCCGCTGCAGCTCCTTATGATGAGCAGCGTCTCCGTCGGTGGAGTCAGCGGCGGCGCTGTTCCGAGACACCCACACGCAACGTCTGGCTGCTTCGACTGACATCAGCACCGTGTGCTGTACCTCCTGAGGACAATCATTGGGGTTTATGCTCCAACAGATTAATCTAGTAACCCTGTTATTTATTGTAAGTCCTATACACATAGGACGTTCTGGAGTGATGGTAGGCCTCTATTCCAGTGGCCTGGAGAAGTACAGTAAATAGGAAACGCTATAAATATAAGGATAGGTATTTGGTAGGAGTATAAAGGGATTACGTGGACATAACAGTTCTACTGTGTCTGCAGATTCAATGAAACCTTATAGAAATATTGCCCCCCAGTCAGATAGTCTAGCATTATAAGCTTAAAAATGAAGATTTGATACATTTATTGGAAAGATAACTGTTGCCATTGTTTCCGTTTAGGGTGGAATTGTTTCAGGATGGCAGTGGTCACAGTGGGCCATAGGTAAGCCGCCATAGCTGAGCCATTTGCTCCACCTTCGTGCCATGTCAAGTGCCAAGCCAGGCGGTCAGCCGTAAGAAGTGGAATGGATATTAAGAAGCCTTAGCCAGTCATTTTGTCTGTAAAATGCATGAAATACAAGTAAAATAAGATTTCTGTGTGTTTCATTTCTGCTACGTAACAACTATAAACATTAACCAAAGTACCTGTTCAACAATAGTGGTAAGATAAGCATCGCAAGCCTTCTGCGGTAGTGTCCGAACTAACCAGTTAAAAGTCTACGCCCACCTCTGCAAAATACGAACAATAACCAACGTACCTGTTCAACAACAGTGGTTAGGTAAGCATCACAAGCCTCCTGCGGTAGAGTCCGAACTAGTACGTTCAGTGCCTTCGCCATCTCCCTGCGCCAGCGCGCCGGCGCGCCGCGCACGAGCCGGTAACACGGCGGTGTTGTGCTTGCGTCTAGGCTGTACCTGGAGAATGAAGAACGTAGATCAGAAACAAGTGAAATTAAAAAAAAAACTTAATTTAAAAACAAGCTTTTATGATTATTACCATGTAGCACCATAAAGTACTCGTCAAGACAAATCAAATGAGCCCAAACTCGATGGGGTTGCATTTAATTACGGAGTTTCTATGGCCTCCTTATAGCTCCATCATCAGATCAGCTCGATGTCATAAAAATATTGGATTGTCATCCGATTTATACAGTGGGTCAAATTAAACTTGCAAGATTTGATTACAGACAGATAGACAAAAGACAGGTGAAAGTAAATAAAAGCTTGTAAAATAGCATTTTTTTTATTCATTATATGTAAGCCTTTGACCAACATCTCCTGTAGTGTTAAGCGATGATGCATGGGGCCGTAGATGGTGATACTAAACAAGCAGATGAATGAAGAACGGTAAAACTGACCGCTAGGCGATACAGTTTCCAGTGGGTGGTCACTAGCCACGGCCGAAGCCTACCACCAGTAAGTATCAATAGCAAGTGAAAAAACCGCACATAAATAATTATAGTTCTTGGTGCGATTCCAGGATTCAAACTCGGTGATCCACAATTTCAGCTGCATCCACATAAACTCTTAGCCACCACCGCTTCAAAGACCCAAAATTATAAACCAAATTAAAACCGGAGAAAAACAAAACCTTTTACCTTTATTGAAGTCCCACTTACCACTTATTCAACAAGGTCTTATCGCTGTCATCCTCAGCGGCTTCCAGCGCCGCCTTGAAGTCTGCGCACTCGAGCGTGTGCGGCAACAGCGGTGTGCCGAGACCTGAGTTCAGGAATAACACCGGGACCACTGCTCCGAGGTCGGCTTGTCCTGGGGAAGAGGAAGTAATGGTCTGAATTTAGGTTGTGGTCAGCTGCCGTAATAAGACCATCATCGTTTTTTTGTCTTCTTGTCCTACCTCCGTTGTTGTGGACGGAGGCCTGTTCTACTCCTGTTATGTCCTTTCATACTAGTTCTTTTGCTACTTCTGGTACTTTCGTTCTGTATACTAGCTCTTTCTGTTGACTGACCACCATCTTTCAAGTGTCTCGCTATTGTTAAGTATGAATGTTTAGGCGTGTGTGTAAACTCTTTCGTCAAAACTACCAAAATCACTAGGATGAATTTAATAAGTACAGTAAAGTACCTATAACATCGAATGATTAGTAGACCAGAGGGCCTATTGACTATGACGCACTGATGTCTAACACTAATAACCTTCTGAAGGAGGATTGGAGGCCTAGAGGCCGTTTACCCGTGCAGTCGCCCTGAAGAACCCTCCTGTTCACCGATGGGAAGGTTGATGAAACGCGTTTTTTATACAGAGATAGCAAATAAAGCTACTTACTCGCCAACTCAGCGATACAAAGCACAGGGAACCGGTGGTCCCGCTGTTGTTCCAAGGGCGACCTCCAGTGCAAATCTGCCACGTGGATGCGCCAGCCTCGCATGCGCGCGCGCACTCGAAGGCGCGCCGCCGCCCCGCATTGTAGGGCGCCTTTCTCTGCGCAGCAATCTGAAGAGGAACAACATGGAAGAAGAAGAACATGGCAAAAGTTTATAAATTGGAAATTGTTTTGATTTCAAATTGAGATTGAGATTTCTAGAATTGTTGTTGTTTGTTGTTCTGAGCAATCGAGAGTCTTTATCTTCTCTTACGTCTTTCTTTTTTTGTCTTTTTCTTTAACTTTATTAACTGTTTGACTAATTCAATTTTAATGGTTCACTGTAAATACAGAAAAATATGCAAATAGTGTGGTAAGCTTGTGCTTGAACTCTGAACATTAGGTTATTAACCACAGGTTTCGATGCACACGTCAAGAAGAGCCTTTCCTAAATGTCATTTCTTTCTCTCATAAACCTAGTGCACCAGCTCTCCCTATAGATTCAATTATCCCTCCCTATCTTAATGCTACTGAAGATAATAATTATATTAACCTTGGGAGTCCGCAGCGCAAACGTATATCAGCATGGCCCGTCGTCTCCTCGCCCGCTGGCCGGCCACTCTCCCCAGGAGACATGACCTATGTTCCTCGGGTAAAGCTGCCACGCTACTCGGTACTGGTGGCCCTTCCACATCTTCTTTAGGAGATGTGCAGGCTACAGGAGACGATAGGGAGATGGAGTCTGGAATAAAGAAGTATTTCATTAAAGAAAAGAAGAATAGTTATAATACTCTTTATTGTCGGCAGACCGCCAATTGTAACATTGCTTAACTGAAATGTACTTATTTAGTGTTAATTGTTTTCTTTGTTGCAATAAAGAGTTATTTATCTATCTATCATTTAAAAACAAAACTACAGGATAATCAACACTAATATAAAAAGTAAACACGAGAAACTAATGTATAAAAAATAACTATACTGTAAATTAAATTGTTTTTTATAAAGTTTTAGTGCCAATATAACTTAAAATTAAATACAAAGCAGAGTAATTCAGTAAGTTAAACAAATTCAGTTTTCTAGTAAATAGCTAATTTTGAGGAATCAGTAAATTTCGAAGAAAGGCAAGGAAGGTAGGATTTCTCAATGTTTCAATGAATGACGCAGGCACGGTGTTTCTTAGAACCTCGTAGCAAAACCTTAGGTGACCCTAAAGCCGGTGTCATACAGGGCCAGGGAGAGCGATCAAAATCATTTATAATGTTCCTAATTGCTTATATAGGGTGCATACAAATTTAACATTACAGAAAATCCGTCTTTTTTTAACGCGCGTGCCCTTTGTGACGCCAGCTTTATACAGTATCTAATGTAAGGGCGCAATGGAAAAAGCGTATTATATTATTTATTATCAGTTATGTAACATCACATTAAAAACAAAACATATTTAAAAATCAATGTATATAGGCTTAAACAATACAATAACGTTTTATAGAATAGTCAACAGTATAATTTTAACGTGATTTTGTTAAATAACAATATTATATTAACCTAAAAACACCGATCTCAATAATCCCAACTTTGGAACGAACTTCAACAATTTTGAACGAGAACTTTTAACTTGGGCAATTTCCAGGGGACTTATCGAGGGGTTTTACCAAATTTTCCGCAATTCTCTGTTGCCGTTTTTCACCATTAGCTGACGATTTATTGACACTTATTGAACCAAAATTATACAAACTTCGTTGGGTTTTTTGCCAACTACGCTTGAAAATTATATATCTAACGATTATTATAACAGAAGAAGTAAGACTTGTTGAGTAATGTTACGGCTAAAGTCCGAAGTGAGGCTACACTTAGGTTTAGTCGGTTAAACCTAGGTGTAGCCGACCGCAGTCGGTTAAAGTTAGATGTAACTCCACTCATAGATCAAACGCGAGCAGGAATAAAACGAAGATCGCGACCGTTTTTCAGCGCGACCCCGCGTGTGTATCGTCAGCTTAGGACCACAGTCTGGATAAATTTCGAACAACGATGATTCGGACGTTAGATATTACGAGTAGTAGGTTAAACTTACCAGAAACACTAGAGCCGACCGGTCGCGGGCCCTTGAGATGCGGCTTGGAGTCCTTCAACGAAGCCTTGGGCTCGAGCAGGCGGTGGTCTGGCTGCGGCGGCGGGTCGGCGGTCGCGTCCACGGACGGTTTGCTCACGCGGTACGACGGTGACCTGCGCGAGCAGCAGTTTGGCCTATGTCACGGATAATAATTATGCTATAGTCAACATGATTCTACAAGAAAACGGTAATTTATAAACAAAAAAATAAACAGTCAGTGAAACAAACAAACAAAAATATCCGCCAACAAATGAAAATATCCGCCATTTTGTTTTTTTTATGTTGATATGCCCAGCGTCAGTCTCACAATAAAATATGAATCTAATGTCACCTCTCAAGATAAAATCCATCGAGCTGTTCAAGCTATAGAGCGCGCTAAAACTATTATATTTCATAGAGACATACACAAATAATATTATGAAAGTTGAAAATTTTCATAATCCTTTAAAAAAAAAGAGAATCACCATAAAATTAAATACGTTATTAAGTTTTTTATGTGAAGAAGTAAGAAGACGAGCAAGACGCTCTCATAATGTTAAGAGATAACGCTGCCTATAATCTGTACAATGCGACCTAGGATTTCACAATGATGTAAATTCTAGGTGCACTGCACCAACGCTTCTTACTCAAGGTTTTTTTAATTGAAACTAGCTAACTACAGTTTGGGCTTTCAAACTTTATTTACTATTACTTTGTTAAATAGTCGAATTCACTCTGTTTGGCTAACCGCATAATGAGCACGAAACCTTAGTCATTAATCATTTGGACTTAAATTAGACATATCTTTGTTTAAATACACAAACTGTATAATATCCACGACAGTTATTTATTCACCTTCATTTGGCTCCCAAATATTGGCGTAGCTTAGCTACGAGACCCCAGTTGCTACGAAATCTCGTAGCGCTACACGGAATCCGTAGCTTTAGCGAAAAGCTTTCTTAGGTGTATTTGAATTGTACAAAGTAATAGGTAAGAGGTTTTTCCAACGGTTTATTACGCTGACGCTCGCACATATACCTACCTATTATAATGTTTTTAAATATATTTGTACAATTGACTACATATGATATATTTTTTTATTATTTTTAAAAGTATCCAGTTCTAGAGGTATAGGTAATTTTAATAAATAGGCCAAGTGCTATTCTGGCTACGCTCAATGTAGGCTTCTGTAGAATTGGCAAATCGAATATTAACGGCCTTAACTTTCATCAACGATATCTTTAAAACTAATGAAGATATCTTAACCGCTATAGTTTTCCTGGAAAGTTCATGGTTGAAACTATATTCTTGATTTTTTTCAGATTTTTAAAGCCGGTTGTTCGGATTTTAGAGGGGGGGGGGGGGAAGGGGACGCTAAAAATAAAGTTTCAAACTAGAATATCTTTCACACGGAACGCTAAATCGAAAAAAGTTTCTTAGCAACCCGTCCTTCATTTTGAAATATCTATTCAACGATACCTAGCAAATGAAAATAAACGATATAAATATAATTCAACAATGAAACATTTATTCAACAATGTAAACTCCCTATACCGAGCCATCCATATGATAGGCACAGGCGTGGCAGGGGAGGGGCGGTGACGTCACGGGCGGTGACGTCAGCGTGACGTTCGCCTGACCCATTTACCGATGTGCGTGTTTCAACAGACGCGCCGTTCGATGCACGTTTGGGAAATGTTGTTTGGATATTTTACTAGTTTTTTTATTTTTCTCCCAAATTAATTTAAAATTTTATGATTATATAATATGTACTTATTACTTATGTTATATCACTTATATCGACTCGAAAAAACACTTTTTTACGAAATGCAAAAAACTAATGACGTTGTGTTGTAGAAGTTTTATGAATAGTAATTATACTTTTATATAGAATACACGAATAATATTTTACGAGAAACTAGAATATTTTAGAAAAAGTTATCGTATTTTGACTATTTCTTTTTATATTAGCTTAAATTTTCAATATTCTCATATTTATACTTATAGTGTAACTTTCATCAGTTTTTGAGTATTGAGGAAAAACGTACGGCCTCCTCTTCGTATAAGTTTATGTGTAATTTTCTACCACAAAACCCTCATTTCCCCCCTTTTTATAAAATAAAGGGTTTTTTCAAAATCTACAGAACCCACTTACCTAAAAATCGAGATGAGTTATAAAAAATTCTAGGAAATAAATTGTTGTTAAATCTAAATTAAGGGATAATACAGTCTTTTCCCGCTTTTTCACTTTTCCTCGTCTTTTTTTAATTTTCTTGTTTTTGGAGTAAGAAAAATAATAATGAAAAAGGAGTAGGAGGAGGAGGTTTTTTTAGGGAATAAGGAGGAAACGATACACAAAATGAACTTTCTAGAACTATAATCAGGTTAAAAGGCTCGGCTACGATATGGTTAGTAAATTTTCTCAAAGGCAACCCTTTGCGGATTTAATATTCATGCAATAGGAAGCGTTAGCTATTATGCTATATTAGTTCCTATACTAGCTTTACACAGCGATTTTACTCACTGAGAATGGCCTATGTGGCATTGTATCTAAGCTTTTTTTTATGCAAAGAAATAAGAAGACGAGCAAGACGCTCTCCTGGTGGTAAGAGATAACGCTGCCCATAATTATAATTAGTACAGTGCAACCCAGGATTTAACATTGGTGTTTAATTCTAAGTGCACTTCACCAGGGCATCTTACTTTCAAAAGTCAAAAGATGTTAAGACTCTTCAGCCCAGTAATTTCACTAGCTACAGTGGCCTCCTACCGAAGCACAGTAATGTTTGCACATCAATGCTCAGGCGGTAGAATAACTGGCACTGTTGGGGCACCCACCTAGTCGACCTCCTGCAAAGGAAGTCTACCCCCGGCTTTAGACCTTAGTAGATGAGTTGGCTTTTCAGCCTTCAGCTCGTAATTCTCGCTCGTATTTGACTTTTCAGCTCGTAAAGTTGCTGTACGCAACGATATCAGTTTAAAATTTGAGTAACATTAGTAATGATTATCAAAACCGACACTCTTTGCAAAATTAAATCATTCAAAAAACAAAAAAACCAATGTTAAGTCAAAACAAACTTCAAATTCAGTACCACAAACCGTGCGTATAGTATATAATTCAACCACTTTAAAATTGCATCTGCATACCAAAGAAAAAGTTTATAACTTTAACAGAAACAAAGAACAATTTTTAAAGTGGTCAACTCTATATCTAGATGCTCTATATTATGCACGGTTCGTGTGCGCACACGCATGTCAAAACGTTATGTCAAACAAATTAACCTTTCGCTGCCTTCTGACGGTCTGTACCTGGATAAAACGATAAACATAATTATTTTTAAAAAGTTACAAAAAACTTTGTGGAAAATTTCAGTTGGGTTTTAGTAGTGGTAGAGTTTTATGCAAAGGAGTAAGAATACGACCAAGACGCTCTCCTATTGGTAAGAAGAAGAAGAAGAAATAGAAAGAAATTAATTTTGTTACATTTTTTTTACTACAGTATGGTTCAAAGAGTGCCCCCCAAAAATGGATTTTGAAAATATCTTCAATGCACAGAATTTGATATTTTATTATAGGTATAAATATATTACTCGTACATATATTCTTGAATTCCATTTGATATTTTAGTTTCAGTGAATTTTTCTTTTCAACACAAATGTCCCCAAATCCCGATGAACCATGGTAGCATGAAATGAATGCACGTACGACGTACAATTTTGACGTGGTGCCAACGACGGCGCCGCGTAGACACGCGATAATATCTACCGCATCCACTGTTCAACTAGTGCGAATTACATTTTGTGGGTACTTCTCCAAAAACATTTCTCCGCGTAACTTTTGTGGCGAAATTTTTTTTTTGAGTTATTCCTAAATAAAAAAAACTCATGCAAAAGACGCCTGAAAGATATATGTTCAATTTAATTTTTATGTAAATCGGTGCATAAACTACTGAAATATTAAAATTTGAAATTTTGGTGCCCACGAAAGTTATGAAAGATACCACGAAAATTATGACCGTATTTTTCACTCATTATTCCTATCTTTCAAGCAAAACTATATATAGTTTCATAGCCTATTTTTTCTTGAATTTTGTGGAATCAAGTCTATAGAACAAAAAATCTGAGTACCTATTCATTTATGATGCATGCAAGTATGATACATTTTATAATACAAAGAATGTTTATCACTGAATTATAAAGACAATATTATAATCATTAAACTAAGAGGAATTTGGATTTCTAGGACGACTGTATGCGGAAGAAGCATAGGGAATTTACAAATTGCTTGAAAGTAGCAAACAAAATAAATTGATAATATTGGATGGATGTGTAGTGCAGATGTGATTCATTGTCAGTGTAGGCAAGCTGAATGATCACCATTATTTTGTAAAATTGTTGACTGGTATCGCACTTAACTGTAGACTTTTGTCTTGCATTGGTAACACACATTGATTGGAGACATTGATTGTTTGGATTGTTTGTCTTGAGGCTCTGAGGTATATTAGACGAAAAGCCATTCCGTTGTAACCTGAACGCTGCCCAACAGAGAAGGGTTCGGTGGTTGACCTCTTTCTCGAACATTGACCTACCTAATAGGACTACTGGTCCTAGGTAGCTGAGCCAATAACTTCAAGTTCCGATCCTCCAATAAATACTGGGGTGGGCATAACATTGGCATTTGACTTAAGTTTCGTCTTGTCCATGTTCATTTTTAAGCCACGCGTTGTGAAACTCGGTTGAGGATCATCAATCATCATGCTGAGTTTCTCCATCGACTTTGCCAACACTACGATGTCGGCAAACCAAAGGTGAGTGTATGCATCGTTGATATGCATAATGGATGCCAAGTTCTTGCAATTCCAGGAGCTTACAGGCGTCTTCCATTATGGCCGTAAACGGTTTCGGAGACATAACGTCTTCCTGTTTTACGCCATTATTGAAAATGATGATGAAATCGCCTTCGTGCTGTGCTCCTATATTCACAATGATATATTGACATTATTATACAAACACTTGAATTCGTATAGAGCGACTAGTGTACCACCCGTGTTTCCACCGAATCAAAGACTTTCTCATTGTCACCAGAAACGCTAAGCATAATAGCAAGATTTAGTTTTCAGTCTTTTGTTTAGCTCGCCGTAGCACAGCGTATACGAGCTATGGTTCTATAGTACCATATCCCAAGTAAGAATCTATTAGCTTCTGCGAAAACAAGCTTGTTCTCCGGAATAAGCACAGCCACACATACATAGACAGAGAGGCAAAGATTTGATTATTTATATATAGACCAGCCTCCGGGCTGGAACTAATCAAGTCTGTGTTCAAGACGATTCGTGATGACCCTCGAAAACAGCTTTTTAAACATGGCTCAGAAGCGGGATGGGTCTGTAGTTCTTCAATAGGCTGTGCTGTAATCAGCTTTTTTAAAGAATAGCACTTTACTCTCGGACTACCCTAAGCTTCGAAATTGCCTTTCGGCATGACATGGATTGTTTTCATGCACGCATTTTCATTTTTTTTATTTTTATATTTATTTATTTTATCATGAAAATTTATTTACACATACTTATTTTAATTTTATATCTTATATATTTACTAGACATTGAAGTATTCATTGAACATATTATTGTAATTGCCTCTATTTTGTAAAAATATAATGTTAGTGTTTGTATGATACTCACGACGCACATATCTCTGCAAACTGTAAAATTTTCTTTGTTTGTTATTTTCTTTGTTTACAATTGGATATTTACCTTTTGATTATTATTGTTTTTTTTCCTTACGTAAGGACCACCGACCTTACCGATGGGGGCTGCCAGAATACCAGCGCTGTGTGTTTCACTGGTCACACGCAGCACAACGCTGAGGCAGGTCCCATTGCATTATTGTAATTTGTTTGTCTTCTAAAATGTATTTTATGGGACGTCAAATAAACATCTTTCTTTCTTTCTTTCATGCAACATGTTAGACAAACTTCCAGTTCGTGCGGATGCGGGATCGTCAAGATGCACATCAAGGCGTGCAGGAAAAAAAATGTCGTCTGGTGATACGGGTAAATGTTTTGGTCGTCCTCAATGTTTACAGACTCTATTAGAAGTTTGACCTGGCCAGCTTTAATAAGGACGGCTGCAATGTTCTCGGTTACAAGCTGTGGTTCATGAAGGACCTCCAGCTTGTCTGCGAATACACCGCTCGTCGCTCCGATCGCCGCTTTCACTGGTTTTTGACGGCTCAAAGAGCACTGGATGCGTTTGGTGCCCTGGTCTGAGCTCAACTCTCCTGTCTTCTCTACGTAGGGTTCCTGGACGAGTACGATGGAAATGTCTTTCTCTTGTACCAATACAAGAAGCTCGATCGTGGCGTTTTTAGAGTGCTGTAGGTTGGCTTGGAAAAGGCGCAGTTCACTAAGAGCTGTGTCTGTGACACTGAGGGCGATGACTGACCTTCTTTTTACCTTGGTGCCATTAGCAGTATAAAATCCTCGATCTTACATTGTAGTCCCATCACTTCTATGCCTTACATACCTTGACCGTATGTGTCAGCTGCTGCCAGACGTAAGAATTCCAAAACAGGGTGGCGCTCCAGGTTGTTTCTGGCCCTTTTTATAAACCATTTTAAGTTTAAGACATTTTTATGCACGTCAAAGAATTTTCACTCTTCGCTTCAGTGACTTGAAGGTCGATCAGTCTTCTCACTTTTGTAAGATCTTGTCTTAAGGCGCAGCTGAGAACCACTTTTCCACCTATTCACACGGGCCCCGGTTTTGGTACCTTTTCGAGGACTGGATGATGATGATTGGTCGATCTACGGTCAGAAGATGAAATAATAAGGGTTCGTTTGGGGAGTTCTCAGGATAACTGTCAAGAGTGATTGGTAACTGAAAAGAGGTTGTGTCAAGAGCGTGGAGGTGTCGGGTGACATTTCAAGGCATGTGTTGGTTCAAGGTTTAGAGTTAGATTGACTGCAGATTGCTTTTGTGGTGCTTTCGAGGGGAACGTTACTTGTGGTGTTGTTTTGTCTATAATTTTTGCTGATATATCTTATATTTTTTTGAGCTTGTCCTCTATTTTTTGGCTGGATTCGCCCGGCAACTAAGTGAGGGGAACATAATTTAATAGTGTTTTTGGCGGTGCTTCTACGGAATTCCTGACTTCTTTGATAGCTCTTCTTAGCGAGTCGTTTACTGACTAAGGCTATCTTGGTGTTCATTTCAGACAAAGTGGGTACGGCGGTATCCCACTTGTGGTCCTACGGTCACAATCCCACGGTATTAGTTCTCTCTGAGGAAATCAAACGATTATGATGAATAAAGTCTCAGGATCGGTACGAAGAAGACAGATGATTTGTTCAGGTTTACCCTGGACTAGAATAAATTAATGATGATGTATTTGGAGACCATTGTGTATCCTTCTGAGTAGAAACTAATAGGATAAAAACACTTATAGGTGAAAAAATGGTATACTATGTAATTTTCGTGGAGAAAATCCCACGAATGTTATGCCACGAAAGTTATGAAAATTCTACAATTTTGAGTTTTACGGTTAAAGTTATCGGTTAACTAACAAACAAATAACTTTACAATAATTTTGAAGATCTATCTTATACAATAATTCATAATGGGCTGGAAAATTATAAACTTAAACATTTCAAAATATGCCCATGAAAGTTTCTTGACCGAGGGTACTCGAAAATATTCAAAGTTTATTTTCCGCATATATTTTTTAAAAAAGGCGATAGACTTAATCTGTCTTTCCCATTAACATGGAAACACAACTGAAATTACTAGGCAGTTAAACTTGTAGCGATAAGTCAGTGGTCTTGGAAGATATATGCCGAAATGTTGTGCTTTTGCGAAACTAGCAAAATCGTGTGACCGAGACACAATGGTTCCTAACTATTGTAAATGAAGATATATAATAAATGTTCTTTAGCATTATGATGCACAGTTAAAATACGATTAATTTGGTGTATATATTTATAAGCTTATGAATTAAATGTAAAAGTTACCGAGGATTTCCGCGAGCGCGAAGAGAGTGTGACATGCGGAGAACACCCATTTTGCTCCCGATTTCAACATTAAATATTTTTTTACAAAGACATTGAAAGTAATTTTATTTGTTTAGTGTTAAAATCGTATAGCCATATAAATAAAGAATGACATAAAATTAGTCTCATTGCTATATGTTTGATAGTTTAGGAATAAAGACCGTGTGACCAAACTTTCGTGGGCCTTGGAGAACGACCCTTGTATAAAAAATATGAATTTTATCTAATATACAAACATACTAACACTTAAAACCTAATAATTGACCCAAACAGGAAGTATGTCAAACTCCCGAGCAACTTTAGTGCGATGCATCCATCGCTTACATTTTTTATCAAATTTACAAAAAAATATATAGTTGTAAGTCGTACGTGTCTTTACGATTTTTTTTCAATGATTTATGAATAATTAACTTGATGGATAAAAAAATGTCAACAGCAAATTATTACTCTTCAGGTTTAAATTTAATCGAAATCGGTCGTGCGTTTTTTAATTAACGAATTAAATCGAATCGATTATTCAAAGCGAGCTTGTAATCGGGTAATTTTTTGACTCACTTGTACTTTTGCATTTTGACGTTGACTCACACCAAATGTATTTCTGATTTAAGTAAATTATGTTTTGACTAAAGTTTCGTCGAAATTTATCCTTTAACCAAAATAACAGGTCTGTTCAGTGGGACGCCTGTCGTATCAACTGTCAAACTCCATCAATATCGGCTGATCAAAGAACTTTTAGTCCGATTAATGTTGTACACTCAAATTAGCTCTGGGCTCTGACGTTGAAGGTACTTATACTAATTTTAAAAACTAGATGAAGACCCCATTTGTTAACAGGTTTAAATTTTACCGGGGGTAGACTTCCTTTGCAGGAGGTCGACTAGGTGGGTACCCCAACAGTGCCAGTTATTCTACCGCCTGAGAGTGATGTGTAAACATTACCAAAGAAACATTACTGTGCTTCGGTAGGAGGGCACTTTAGCTAGTGAAATTACTGGACTAAAGAGTCTTAAGATGTTACAACTCTTTTGAGTCTTGAGTAAGACGCGATGATGCAGTACATCTAGAAATCCTAGGTGTCATTGTACTGGGTTATCTCTTAACATCAGGAGAGCGTCTTGCATAAAAAAACAAGTAAATTTTAGAAAACCCCCAACTCCCAACGCTAAATAAATTATTTGCCATTTTGTGGTGACAGCCATTTTGGACCTATTTCCATAAAACATCTAACTTATATAACACGAAATAACACCCATTCGTGTTTGCGTCGGGGGTTAAAATATTATTATATTTTTCCACTATTGTGGGTTTTTTTAATTGTTCGGTGATTACACCGGATACTGCATTGCCAGTATTATGTACTATAGTAAATTTACTATGTGTAGTAGGTATGGTCTTTATTAACTATGGTAAATAAAGCCCCTTTGTAATCAATTCGCACAAGGCCGCATAATTCTTTAACACCCATCTACTATGAGTCTAATTGGCACTGCGATATATTCACTTAATTGTAATAACATGTTACTCCCATACAATTAGTGTCCACCATGGATAATATTCAGGAATGGTGCCGTAAGTTCTTTTAAAGGCTAGGTACACAGTACACACCAAACTTTTGCAGTAGTATATCTAAATATATAAAAGGAAAGAGTGACTGACTGATCTATCAACGCACAGCCTTACCGCTGAACGGATTGGCTTGAAATTTGAAACACAGATAGCTTTTATGACGTAGACCTCCGCTAAGAAAGAATTTTGCCACGCAGGTAAAGCTGCGAGCGTAAGCTAGTAAGTTATAAGCCTCTATTGCAGCAATAATGAATGAATCTCGTCATGCCCAGTAATTTTGCCAGTAATAAAAATGGAGGCCCCAGAGAAAATTTTCGCTTGTATATTGTAATAATATCTACGCTTATTTCGAATGGCACGTAAAACTACGGGTCTAGCTTTTCCCATATTAGGTATTTAAGATATGTAGGAGGCAGTCGTGTACATGTTAATTTTGCAATATTAGTGGTCTGAAACTGCAACATGCACGTAATAATATTATGTACTTTCATCGGTAGGTCAAAACTTATACTTCCTGTGAATCTGCCATACAGGATCTTATTACATTTCATAATCGAGTCAAAAGCAAAGAAAAACCAACACAAATTCAGGGCTTCTATCCTTACATATCTGTGGTCTACGGCTTGCCCTAGTTGCAATACTAACTGGCAAGTATTCTGTGGCGGTATGACGCACGTATGACGTCACGCTTTGTCTTTTACAAAGTAAAACAATATACATAATGTATGCGAGTATGTTAATGTGAGTTTCACTTGCTTGAAGGTTTTCAGTTTTTGAGATGTTTTTGTGCATATTTTATGATATGCGAAAGTGTGTAGGTAACTCTTCGTTTTAAAACTGAGTGTGTTTAAAAAAATTAAAATAAATAATTGGGGTTTATACTCCAACGGAACAGGTTGTTCTACTTAAGTAATGTAATTTATTACTTTGCTGTCGGAGTCAAATCATAATGAAAATGATACCTATTTATGACTGCTATAGTGCGCCACCGTCTTTTTATTTTTGTAAATTAGTCCTCTCCATCCATTGGTTGTCTGGAAGAAATCGCTCTTTAGCGATAAGACCGCCGCTTGTACATTGTAATTTTTAATTTTAATTAAGTACCTATGTATTTTCTGTAACATTTATGTGGTGTACAATAAAGTATTGTCTTATCTCTTGTCTTATCTATACTTAGGTTTTATGTTGCAGTATCAGGTCGCCAAAACTGTTAGGCCTGTAGCTTGCAGCATAACTCTAACGACTGCCTCCTACATATTATCTTATAGGAAACAGCCGGGACCGGGAAAAAGATAAAATAGGTACTTAGACCTTACTTAGACTTTACTGAACATTGTACCGAAACTCGGAACACAGTAGTATTGACCATTTATTTTTAATACGGTTTTGTCCAGGGGGATTAACTAGGTAATTATAGTTATTGATGGGGTTGACTTTAAAAAAAATCATATGTACCTATTACTTATGAGCAGATTGGTGGATGAAAATTGAGATAAAAAGATGTCGTGGTCGTCCAGGTTTCCATCTATCGCGAATTTCATGGCAATTAAGTATTCAGTGTGATCATTCGGTTCCTTGGTTTTTGCGTGAAAGAACAAACAACCCATACAACACATACAAACTTTTGTGTATTTGTGTGGCAAAGATTTTCGCCTGGACGCTACCGTGTTTCGGAAGGCACGTAAAACTGTGGGTCCCGGCTGTTTCCTTTAAGATATGTAGGAGGCAGTCATTAGGTCATGTTGCAGGCCTTGTAGGAATCTCGGCGACCTGAAACTGCAACACATAGGTTGGCCACACGACCGATAATTTGTGATTTGACTCTGACAGTGTAAGTAGGGTAACCTGTTCTGTTGGAATATAAACCCCAATTATTATAATTTTTTATTATTTTCACCTATATAATATCAGTAGCACAGATAAAAGAATACTAGTATCAGTAGGATCCATATTCATGATTCAGACTTCTATTCAATGAACTCTTATAATAACATCTTTTTAATATTTCGCCAAGAGATTCGCACGAAAAATATGTTTCCTGCATATGAATCATGCGCAGAGAATCTGACGACATAGACTATAGAGTGTCTATTAAAATAATAGAATAAATCCTGTCTCACACTGGAAGCAAAGCAACGCGACTTTTAAACGCGCAGACCACAATGCTGAGGCAGTTCCTATTCGGCGGCTTAGTGGCGCATTTTGTTAGGTAGTAGTTACATTATTCATAATATATTATGTACATCACTATTGTTTAATTTATCTTATGTATCAATTTAAGCCGCCGAATAAATGTGGTTTCTTCCTTCTTTACGCGCAACGGCTGATCTCCCTTCTCAACCTTTTTCGAGGAAAACCGTAATAAAGCTTAAAAAATTTGCCATTTTTTAACCGATGACAGAAAGGAGGTTTACAAGTCAACGTGTAGGTATAATTTTTGTACCAAGAATACCCTATTCCCCGAAAAGGTAGAGCTGAATCAAGAACGAAAATACGACTAAAATACGGGTAGTAAAGTCGCACGTCCAGTGTGACTGAGGCCTAAGATTTTAAACATACCGCAAATGTGGGCACATGAGGTATTGCAAGAATTTCTTGGCATACCTGCCGCATTCTACTCAAAATGACGTTTAACAAGTGAATTTAAAAAATATATGAAAGCAACTTTACACTCGCTTTCAATAAGCAAAGGTGTGATGATGAAGAATTTGAATAATGAGTTAAATATTTTAATTTAAGATACCTACTTGAAAACCTCTAATGACTCTTGAGTAAGAAGTGTTTTACATCATTGTAAAATCCTGGGTAGCACTGTAGGTCCTACTAATTATGTGCAGCGTTATTAATTGTGCTCTTTCCGTCAAGAAAGCGTCTTGTAACTTTCTAGGACTTAAAGTTTTTCCGTAAAGCCGCGGACGGACAGACAGGCAAAGCGAAACTATAAGGCTTGGTGTTTGACTACGGAAACCTAAAAAGCTTGGTTTTCATACAAACTGACGCAATCACGATATTTTCTATAGATGTACCTATATATACCTATACCTCTACCTCTACATATATGATTGAATCATATTCAGTACCTACCTAGGTGTAAGTTTGGAAGCGTCTGGCGCGCCGCCAGCTGTTGAATCGACAGTTTTTACACATTTTACTATGTTTACTCATAATAAGAGTTCACTTATCTATCTTGGTTTTATTCATTCGTTTTATTTCTTTCTGATTTAACTGAGATCTTGTTTAGAAGGGGCATATTGGAGTGGATTGACGCGAATTCATAAGCGCGTTGGTCAAGAGTCGAGACGAGACTGAGACGTACATAAAGCGGCAATATTACGGCCACGAACATTCCTTGTTCGTAGTAGTACGGTAAAGTATAAAGAGTAAAGAGATACTCGTACTTTACCGTGCCCATACTTTGAGTTTGAGTCCACAACACAAGTGTCCAAGAGAATCGTGCGATCTCTACACGCGCGCATGTATAACACTGGTAAACAGTGGTTTTGTTTTATGAAGTTTTGTAACGGATCTTGTATGATTTTGCCTCGCTGATTCCAAATCTGTAGTCAGTTTTTGTCTAGCAGCTCTAGTTTTTGAAATATGAGCATATTTCATTTTTAGCCAAAAATACCACAATTTTAGAATTAAAGTATATATTGCTTTTACTTAACATGAAAAAAAACATTATTTTATGAGCTTTTCTTGCATAAGTAGAAACATCAGTCTTATTACGAATGCTCCAGCAGTATTCTGTCATCATATTTGCATTCCAACAACCCTGGTATCGCTCTTCCATAGTGCGAATATCCTGATAAACGGATTGTCCTTGTTTTTCGCTTAAATCGCCAAATTTTTCTGGGAAGTGGTCTAAATGGCTAAAGAAGAAGTGTATCTAGATGCTCATGTTACATTCTAGCATCTGGAATTGCAACATGAGCTGCTCTATGTGTTGAATGTAGTCTGGAGACTTTATATTTCATAAATAATTTTGTACAACCCAAATAAATTAAATCCATGCAAATTTCTCCTCATCTGTCATAAAGTCAGTAAAAAAATGGTCCTTTATTAGTTTACTGATTTGTAAACCACCAAAAAGCCAGCTTTAATTTTTTCTGTGCTTTCAATTTCGGAAACATTTAAAACTGGGGAAAGCTTAGCATAGAACTTTTACAAACTGTTTTATCAGACCTAAATTTATATGAAGAGGGGGTAATGATATTTAGGATTGGCCTAATAACCGATTTTAAATTAGGGTAAGTCCATTTGGAACGATTTTTGCGGTTTATTCCGGTAATAATCACAACAACAAAAATTACGATCATCGTGATGATTAGTCGGTTTTTGCCCGATCCCAGGACTTTTGAACTTTAAGGTGTTTTTTTTTTTATTAGGCCATGAACGTAATGATGTTACGTAACTACTACATACAAAATTCGGCATCCAAGGCGTACTAAACACTTGTAATGGCTTCCCAAAGTTGTCAAAATAGGCCTTTTTCACAGAATGAAACGCATTTAAACGCATTTCCTTAACATATAAGCACACCAAACAGCACAAAAACTATCCGGATCATTTAAACAAGTTCTTCTTTACGTAGACATAACGGTATATCTAAGAATTTTTGCAATTTTTTGCACTATAAATTAATTCAAGTAAGCAGAGTAACGATATTTCAAGAAGTAGCTGTATCACTAAAACTAGAGCTGCTAGAAAGAAACTAAGGGTAGATTTGAAATCAGCGATGTTAAATTAGTAAGAAACAGTTAAGAAACTTCATAAAACAAAAAAAAAGTATGATTTTGTTGACCAGTGTAATTATTGCGATATTTGTGGACGCAATGTATGGACGTTTTTATCTGGACTTAACTGGTGGTAAGATTCGGCCGTTGCTAGTTACCACTTACCACCCACTAGACAAAACCGAGTCGCAAAGCGGTCATTATGACCATGGCATGATGAGCAGTGATGTGCAAACATTACTATGCTTCGGTAGGAGGGCACTGTAGCTAGCGAAATTACTGGGCTGAAGAGTCTTATCATCTTATGACTCTTAAGTAAGTAAGCGTTGGCGCAGTGCACCCAGAATTTACCTTTGTAAACTCCTGGGTAGCACTGTACTAATTATTATGGGCAGCGTTATCTCTTACCATCAGGAGAGCGTCTTGCTCGTCTTCTTACTTCGTTGTATGAAAAAAAACCTAGTGCAGACTGTACTACGTAAGTATTGCGTGATGACACCTCACAAATCATTTGCTCTAAGTGTAACAGCTGACAGGATCTCGTTTGCAAGTCGTTAAACTGCACATTGAAATCGATTAATTGATAAATAATTATCAGTAGGTGCTTATAATAACCGTTTTAGACGACTTAAAACAGAAAGACTTTGCGACGACCTCTGTGGTGCGGTGGGCTAATACCCGCTTGCAACGCAGCAGGTTGCGGGTTCGATTCCCGCATGGGACAAATGTTTGTGTGATCCACAGTTATTTGTTTTTGGTCTGGGTGGTTCAATATCGATTATAAGTATTTATTTACAAAAGTATACAAGTACGTTATCCTAACAGTATATTCATAGTACTCTGTGATCCTAACCACCATAACACAAGCATTAAATTGCTTAGCGTGGAGTTAGGTGGCGCTGCGCTGTGTGAAATGTCCTGAAATATTTATTATTATTCTTCAGTTTTATTAATATTTCTCCTTAACTTTTTTATCGGTTTCATGAATAATATCTTACTAATATTATAAACGTGAGAGTTTGTAAGAATGTATGGATAATGGATATCTGGATCTAGTATTCTTTTATCTGTGTCTGGATGTATGTTTGTTACTCTTTCACGCCTAAACGGGTGGAACGATTGAGCTGAAATTTGGTATAGAGATAGCTTACACCCTGGAATAACACATAGGCGCGTACAGCTGGTAAAAGCGCTAGGTAAGTAGGTACATGATTCTTCTTATTTAAAAATAATATACAATCGCCATAGTTCCTAAGATGTTTTATTTATGTTCACCAATTACTCAAAGAATAACTCGAATTGGAAATACTTTATTCTTTCAAAGGGTAGGTATTAATGCTTCCTATTGAAAGCAATATTGAAGCCATATAAAATATCGAAATCTGTAGAGCGGTTTTCAAGTAATGAATTAAAAGTGCGGCACGCCCTCGCTTATTGAAAGCAATATTAAATACTAGCTCATGCTCACGGCTTTGCTCGCATGGCAAAATCCTTTCTTAGCGGAGATCTACGTTATACATACCTATCTATGTTCCAAATTTCAACCCAATCCGTCCAGCGGTTTAGGCTGTGCGTTGATAGATCAGTCAGTCAAAATTAGTCACCCTGTCCACCTGTCTGTTGTCTGTCTGTCTGTAATCAAATCTTGCAAGTTTAATTTGACTCACTTCCCGGTTTCCTTTTGAGCTGAAATTTTGCATGCATGTATAAATCGGATGACAATGTAATATTATTATGACATGGAGCTGATCTGATGATGAAGCTGGAATGTAGCACTCGCTACAATCTTGTTACCTTAGAATAGATATACCTAGAGTTATCTACCATCATCGCGGAAAAAAGTGAAGAAAAAAACTAACTTCTAGTGAGTCTATACTACCATTTTGTGTCGCTCTTAAACACGGGCTAAGCCCGGGCCTTTTTATAGGCGTGCACGGAGACAAAAAACTCCAACGCGCAGAGTCCCTTTTGAGCTTTTAATAATAAATGTAATGGGCGACACTTATTGGAGTCTATATCTGTGAGTCCATCTATACAAAATGGGCTCAAAGACAGTCTCCGCCAAGTGACAGGACTATTAACAATTAATGGAAACTACTTGAACTAGGCTATGGATGTGGCCGTCGGGGCAGCGGGTGAGTGCTTCGGCGTACCCGTTGCCCCGGCACTATGGCGTCCCGCAGGAACACCCCCAGGTTTTTTAGTGGGTATCCCCGCCGCTCCCATCTTTGGCGGGGGAGTCCCACATACCGCCCCGCGCCCCCCGGCGTGGGGTGATGATGTGTAACGCATTTTTCCTGGGATAAAAAAAGGCTATGGATGTGTACCTATTCTAAATGGATCTACCATTTTTATTATTACGTACACTAATCAAAGCTTGTTACAAAATTTAAATCTTGCATTTATAATATTGCGTTAACCAAAATCATTTGATTCCAATCATTGATTCACGTTTTAATGAATTAAGATAAAGCCAGTTCCACGCAGCTTTCAGAGCTTGCTTAGATGAGGCATAGCTTAGCGGAATTTCTAAAGACTTTAATTAAAGATAACACGGATTGTGATCATGGAAGTTGTCCACAAATCTTGAATGCAGTCGACAATTTAATATATAAAAGGAGAATGAGTGACTTATTTATCACAGCCACAACCAAAACCGCTGAACGGATCGGGTTGACATTCGGAATACAGATAGGTTTAATGACGTAGATCTCCATAAGGAAGGATTTTGACCTGCGGGTTAAGAGTTTAGCCGCGAGTCGCGAGCATAAGTTAGGTTTGTTTGCTTTTAACGGGCTACAAGAAAAGGATCTACGTCTTACTTTGTCTTTGTTCTGTCTTCTTACTTTGTTTTTTTTTGGAACGAAGTTCCATATCGCGCGTTGTGAAAGGGGGCTAGACGGAAAAAATCTTACGAAAAGTTGTCACGACACTTTTTGCTATAGTAAGCTATTAAGCTGTGCGGCGTGCGAATGTTTCTCTGTCTGTCTCTCTCTCTCTTATAGAAAGCAAGCCAGATATTTTCATTTCTATTTCGCATTGAACAGTGTGGTGTCGCGACGATTATTTTTGTTGAGTGAATACCGGGTTTTTGTAAATAATAAATAATAAAACCCCAAATTATTTTTTTTTACTTTGTCTCTTAAATCTTTGGCCTACTTGAACAAAATAAATACGTCGACAATAATACTGTATGCAAAATGTTACTTAGAGAGAAAACAAGTCCACGAAGTACGAAGGCAAATAATTTTTTTATGTGATGAAGTAGAAGACGAGCAAGACGCTCTCCTTAAGTTAAGAGATAACGCTGCCCATTATAATCAGTACAGTGCTACTTGGGATTTCACAATGATGTGATATTCTAGGAGAACTGCACCAACGCTTCTTACTCAAGACTCAAGTCATAAGATGTTAAGATTCTTTAGCCTAGTATTTTTACTAGCTACAGTACCCTCCTACCGTAGCATCGTCGTAAACGTAGACGTAGTTTCGAGGTCCCCTTAAATTTTTATTATGCCGCTAGGTTCTCACATTCTGAGCGGGTTTGAAGAGATAGAGCCCTTGTCCCGTACCTACGCACCGTTTGGTGGACAATCGAAAGACTCGGTCCCCCCCATCTATGGTCCCCCCAAATGGGTCACATCACAAATTAGTATTCGTCAGTAAACAGTAGATTAAAAATTATAATTCATAGACTGGTGACACGGTTCGCAGCCATAATGTACCGCGTACGTGACGGGGGTCTAAATGAGCGGCCAAACGGATACATTTAATGTGTACGCATATTTTGCGGGCGTATAAATGTTTTTTGATTTGTTATATAATACTAGCTGCGCCCATTTTCACCCGCTGTACTATAGCTTGTTATTCCAGGGTCTAAGCTATCTCTAAACCAAATTTCAGCTCAATCGTTCCACTCGTTTAGGCGTGAAAGAGTAACATATAATATATATATATATATATACAGACATCCATATATTATGTACATTCTTACAAACTTTCACGTTTATAATATTAGTAAGATGTCTACGATCTCGCCTGATATTAAGCGATGATATGGCAGACTAAACCTAGAGAAGGCGGGATCAATTCCTTATCGTGCCGGAACACAGTAATGACCGCTTGGCTACACGGTTTTGTCCAGTGGACGTTATGGTAACTAGCCTAGGCCGCAGTTTACCACCAGTCAAAGAAAAGAATTGAATAGAAAACTCTTTATTGAAACGCTACAAATATACAGAAAACTTAAAACTATAACACAAAATCACGACATAAGTGTAACAATTGGCGGTCTTATCGTTAAAAGCGTGCTCTTCCAGACAACCTTGCAGGAAGAGAAATATTAATATTTACATGGGTAGGTGGTGAGTTTGTAGTTACAAAATAATTCTTATAGAAAATATGGACCACTAGGTGTAACCCATCGGTTTTACCCGCTGAGGCGTATATGGAAACCCTTCCTCTATTCAGCGCCAGTATGGATCTGGGATGCGGGAGCTTTTAAACGACAAAACATGCAGTTTGAGAGTTTAAATGCTACCCTACTTTTAGTTCTGACATGCGGGAGGGTTTACGTACGCAATATTACCATTATAGATTGGAAATCCTTCCAGAATTCAGCACTCAAGTATTTTCGATCTGCGGAAACTTTTGATATTTAATGTTTAGTGTTTGTTTGCTACTATTCTTGTAGTTCTGAATACTGAATGAGACGGCATTGTTAAGGAAATGTAATAAAAAAATACGACTATAATATAATTATTCTATAAACTTTTATTTGTTTTTATTATTGATACTAAATATGGAATATGGTATAATCGTATATATCTAGTACAGATCTTGCAATACAATTTTTAACTAGTTTTGACTCAGTTTGAGTTTCACACTCATATTTGGGGTATAGGTTATTATGGTACCATAGAGTTGATCAGATGATGACGGTAGTTATTGGTGAGTGGATATTAGGTGGGTAGTTGGTTTGCATCCGCGCGCACTTCGTGGCGCGTAAAACAGTCTACAAATACTACCTACATTTAGTCATTCATTTATTTCTAAAATTAAATGAAATTGAAATGAATTGAATAAAATAAAATAAAAAAGCAGCAGCTAGGTATAACTAGCGAAATAAATGAATGACTAAAGGTAGGTAGTATTTGTTGACTGTTTTACGCGCCACGAAGTGCGCGCGGGTCCACTAGTTACACACACACAAAAAAAGTTACAAAAAACCGCATCAAATTCCGTTGCGTAGTTTTAAAGATCTAAGCAAATATACGTCAGACAAGCGTTTTAGTCAAACAGATTTAAATATTACTCTGGAAACAATCCCCGAGTTCAGATCGATAAATTTGAAAGAGGTGTGAGTTGTGTATACGTTATTATGGTACCACCGAGTTGATCTGATGATGACGGTAGTTGGTGGGTAATAGGAGTAGGAGTAAGAGTCAGAGTTAGAGTTGAAGTAAGAATCAGAGTAAGAATCCAGAGTCAAGAGTAAGAGTCAGAGTAAGAATCCAGAGTCAAGAGTAAGAGTCAAGAATAAGAGGTAAGAGTCAAGAGTAAGAGTCAAAGTCGAGAGTAAGAGTCGAGAGTAAGAGTCGAGAGTAAAAGTCGAGAGTAAGAGTCGAGAGTAAGAGTCGAGAGTAAGAGTAACAGTAAGAGTAGTAAGAATAAGAGTAAAGTAAATCGTTTTTATTTTAGAAATAAATGAATGACTAAAGGTAGGTAGTATTTGTAGACTGTTTTATGCGCTACGAAGTGCGCGCGGGTCCACTAGTTATACGTAAACTTTCCATTTGAATCACTGTTTACAGTCTACAGTACTATACAGACATGCGTTTTCATCAAACAGATTTAAATATTACTCTGAAAACAATCCCCGAGTTCAGATCGATCGATCTGAATAGCGGAAGGGATTAAAGTCGCAATCAGAGAATGAATGCACGTAAAGGCTCCCGTAGCTCAGATCGGTCACGGTGCTGAATAGCGGAAGGGATTAAAGTCGCATTTTGAGAATTCACGTATGGAAAGGCTCCCGCATCTCAGTTCGGTCGCGGTGCTGAATAGAGGTAGGGTTTCAATATACGCCCCGCTGAGAAGTAGATTCTATGTAGTTTCAGGGTACAAGGCGCTTTGTAGACCGAGCTATTGCAGCAACTAGCACTGGCAACTAGCTTTTTCTTTTCGAGTCGAATAGCTATTTTCCTTTAATTAATAGTTTTTTGTCCCTATATCCAGTAGGTCGTCAAATGTACAAGTTGTAGGGCAGTTACATAGATAGATAGATAATAATGCTTTATTGTACACCACACAAAAAGAAATACATTGCAAGTAGATATTATTGACAAAAATATAAATGTACAAGCGGCGTTCTTATCGCTAAAAAGCGATTTCTTCCAGACAACCAATTAATGGAGAGGATTTACAGACATACACACGGTGGCGGTGGTTAGGGAGTTAGGACATATCATTTCTCAAAAGTAGAAAGTATGGGATAATCTATTTATGTATTTTACAACGGTCCCGCTAATTCCCACACGGCATGCTACTTACAAGAGCAAAAGTTTCAATGTAATGTCAGCTAAAATAGTAATAAGTGTACATAATATTACTCCGGAAAACCTACCTGCCCTCATGTTGCCCTTAAATAATTTAAAATAAAGCCTCCAGGCTATTTCGAGGGCTATTTACTTGTCTGCGGGTTCTGCGCTCAACAATATAAAAACTGCTTTGTACGCAAACTTTTTAGAAAAGCGGAAATTATGTACTTTCAAAAAGTAGACCGTTTACAGAGAAAGTTTTTGAACAACAATTAAAATGAGTCTGTGACCATCATTTGGGGAAATTATGGACTTTCAAAGTTTTGATTGTTTTGGCAAATACGCTAACGTATTACATCACTCGAATATTATAAAGTTTTTTCGTGTGAATGTTTTTAAATACAGCTCTACCAAAGCAAAAAATAAATAGTTGAGAGTTTGTACTAAAAACTTAATACACCAACAGAAAAGGCCCTTTTTACGCTGTCAGAGTTAAATCATGGCATATATGTGATTGGGCACTCAGCATGTGGATTCTGTAAGTCAACGCGAATTTGTAGCAAAACAATAACTTTTTGTAGGGTACATATAGGTATATTTTTTTATTTTTGAATACCACACTTTGGATTTATTTTAAATCTTACTAAATCATGCTAAGTTAAAAGAAAATAAGTAGCATTTGATTTTGGGGGTTTGTAGGGGATTTAAGGAGTTTTTTTTTTTTTTTAATTTTTAAGATTTGACAGAAAGCGTCGTTTGCCTATTTTACATGAATTCGGTCATGAATCGCGCTCCAGGTTTCCAAGACACACAAGGCCTGCAATATCAGCGCATGAAATGAGGCTGAGTAGATAGAAAAAAAGTAAATCAAAGAGGATCCCTAGGGAACTAATAGGATTTCCTCCCAGTTACTCCATGATTAGCTCCCGCCGGACTGAAACGCATTTCCCCTGAGGCCTGGCCTTTGGCGAGAGAAGAGTTTCATAATCTAGTTACCAAGGATACTTTGAACATGTTTTGGTTATGGTGAAATGGCTTAAAACTGACCAAGCCAAGTTTAAAGTTATTTAGAAGTTAATTAAATTGGTTTAGGTAACGTTTGATTTGAAAATGAAATTATGTGATGTTATATAATATAAATATTTTTGTTGGTAAGGTAAGTTGGGTTTCATAAGTAGGAAATATAACATTAACGAAAATGTGGATATTTTCTCTATGACGAAAATATAACAACCTTCTTAGTCCTACTTCATTTTCGTCTTGAATGTTACAATATTATTGTAAACAATGTGTGTATGCAGTGTGCGTGTTTGTTACTCTTCACCTCTATACTACTGAAGCGATAGAGTTGAAATTTGGATATGGATAGTGGCACAAAGCCTACTTTTCAGCGGGTAACCACTAGACATAGCTAGTAGGATATAAAACAAAGACATGAACAAGACAAAGGAGTAAAAGCTCAATCACCATGGCCGCAATCGGTTAGTTCACAGTTTTTTAATATTTTATTCATGTGGAAAGTTATAGGCAGGGGGTGAATCACCGCTGAATTCACGTTGTGAAGCTACTTGTTACAAGCGAGTTGCTCGATATCATATTTCAATAGATTAAAAAAATAAGACAGCAACACGAGAGCGAGGCCAAAGTAATTGGGGTACATACTATATTTGGTCACAATAGTATTGTCCGTACAAATCTATTGCATTGCCCAACGCCGCCGCTATATACATGTTCTAAAAATGGCTTTCAAACATTGCTTTATGCGATGAGACCGCCAATTTATCTGTAGTTTTAAGTTCTTATTGTTTTTTATTATAACCATTTCTTGAAACTTAGTATGCAATAAAGAGTTCAGATCTACATATTAAAACCAGAGCGAAATTATGATATTATACCAGCTCTTATGCGCGCGGCTTAGACCGCGTGGCAAGATCCTTTCTTAGCGGACGTCTATGTCATAAAACCCATCTGTATTCTAAATTTCAACCTAATCTGTTAAGCGGTTTGGGCTTTGCGTTGATATATTGATCAGTCAATCAGTCACTCTTTCCTTTTATATATTTATATAGGTACCGAAAGCGGTAGTGCAAAAAATCTGCATAGAAATATCCAGCGCGGTAACAAATATCGCCCAGGATTGAACATGGGCGTTATTCACGACCAAACTCACGCCTCGTCTCGTTATCGTTAGGTTCCTGCCAAATTAAAAAAAAAAAACTTTGAAAAACCCTAAATCACCAATTTCTTTTTTTTAATTTTCCATTTTCTGGTAGCTCAGTGGCTCTGGTGGTCCTTTTTAGAAATAAATAGATGTTTTGTAGGTTATAAATGCGTCTAGTCTTTTATTCTATTCTACTCTATTCCACTTGCAGGACGTCATCAAGGTAGAGTTTCGACGCGACACAAAACGATAAACAATAATGGTGGAATACGTATGTTTGCTTAGGCAAAGCTTCAAGTGCCGACCTTCAGGGCTGTAATAATGTTATGATGGAAAATGTACGATAGAAAACCTGATAATAATAGCTAGGTATAGATAGCCTTGCCAATCTTGAGGGGGGTATTTATCCCGCCTTCTAGGTATAATCTGCTACCATCTACGGCCGCATCGTCGCTTAAGATCAGGCGAGATCGTGGTCAAAGGCTAACCTATAACGAATAAAAAAAAATCTTTGCGACTAAAACTGCAACATATATGCTGGGCCCACAACCTGTGGATAACTCTGGCAGTGTAATTAGGATAACCTGGAGCTCTAGCACCAAGCGCTTGTGGATAATACAAAAATAAAGTAGTAGGGTTCCTACTAAAAAAAATTGTCTTTTATCTATAGCTTTACTGAGAAAAAACTGCAACACATATGCTGGGCCCACAACCTGTGATTAACTCTGGCAGTGTAATTGGGATAAGCTGGAGCTCTAGCACCAAGCGCTTGTGGATAATACAAAAATAAAGTAGTAGGGTTCCTACTAAAAAAAAATTGTCTTTTATCTATAGCTTTACTGAGAAAAAACTGCAACACATATGCTGGGCCCACAACCTGTGATTAACTCTGGCAGTGTAATTGGGATAACCTGGAGCTCTAGCACCAAGCGCTTGCGGATAATACAAAAATAAAGTAGTAGGGTTCCTACTATAAAAAAAAATTGTCTTTTAACTATAGCTTTACTGAGAAAAAACTGCAACACATATGCTGGGCCCACAACCTGTGATTAACTCTGGCAGTGTAATTGGGATAACCTGGAGCTCTAGCACCAAGTGCTTGTGGATAATACAAAAATAAAGTAGTAGGGTTCCTACTAAAAAAAATGTCTTTTATCTATAGCTTTACTGAGAAAAAACTGCAACACATATGCTGGGCCCACAACCTGTGATTAACTCTGGCAGTGTAATTGGGATAACCTGGAGCTCTAGCACCAAGCGCTTGTGGATAATACAAAAATAAAGTAGTAGGGTTCCTACTAAAAAAATGTCTTTTATCTATAGCTTTACTGAGATGACAGTCGTTATTGTTCGTTATTCCACATCGACTGTTATCCCAGTAATTTTTCTAGCTTTCACCACAATCCATTGGCTCTTGTACAAGCCTGCTTTTTTGTTGGAATCTAAACTCCAATCAGATTATTCTACATCTTATATACTGGCTGCACACAGCGGTTTTAGGGAAAAGTAGCCTATATGTGTTATTCTAGAGTTTTAGTTACCTCTAAACCAAATTTAAGCTCAATCGTTTCAGCCATTTAGTTGTTAAGAGGTAAAAAGCATACATACTTTCACACTTATAATATTACTAGCTTATGCTCGCGGCTTTGCCCGCGTGGCAAAATCCTTTCTTGGCGGAGGTCTACGTCATAAAACCTATGTACTATCTATGTTCCAAATTTCAACCCAATCCGTCCAGCGGTTTGGGCTGTTCGTTGATAGATCAGTCAGTCAGTCAGTCAGTCAATCAGTCACTCTTTCCTTTTATATATTTAGATTAGTACGACAACTATGCAAAATCTACGTCATAAAACATATAGATCTCCTTTCCGAATTTGCCTTTGAGCAGTTTGGACTATACTTTAATATATCAGTCACTCAGTCCTACTGGCTCTTTAGCTATATATTTAGATTTTATATGAAAATTTTCATTACGTTCGTAGGCACAGGGCTTTACGTTAACCCAAACTTATACCCATATTGTTCAGCGCTCAATTTAAATATGTCTGGTTGAAGGGACCGACAATTTATATCCCAGCACCCTTCGAATATGAGTCTCGTTATGCTTTACAGGATTAGGGAAGGGTCCCCTACAGTATCGATTTTCTTCCCTTTTTGTACCCTCTATCTTTTTTTTATGACAATGAGATAGGACGAGCAAATCAGGTGGTATGTTGATTGATCATATTAGACACAGTGCTACCCAGTATTTTGATATAAAACCTATTTAATAATTTAAATGTTGTTTGCAGTATAAACCAAGCATATCGTGTCATTATCGGTAAGTGTATCATTAAGCGGGCAACCTGTAGGCGAGCGCTGTCAATGTATTGATTTAGAGAAGTTCACAGCGTTATCTGTAGCCGCTACCTCATATTACATAAATAAAACATTAGGTAATAATATGTTGTTTTCAGACTAATGAGAGCATTGTGTGCGTGAAGGTCGCGTCCAGATACTCACTCCTCGGAGTGTTGAGAGACACTGTCCTTGTCCTTGTGGGCCTGGCCTGAACTGCACGAGTTGCCCATCTCACCGGCTCCTCTACTCCTAGCCCTTCATCCTACGCACTGGCCACTAACTCACAACACACACCGATGATACATCGCAATTTAACATTTCCCGGCGCCGCGATCGTTTCGGGCGGCAATTCTATAAATACACGGCACGCGTGGTATCGCAGCGGACACTCGGCGGCGAATAATCGATCTCCGTCCCGTCTCGCCCCGCCACCCTACGCGCGCGTGCTCATTTTCCACGCTTTTCGTAACACATGGACACCGAGCTTTTCGCAACCGAGGAGGTTTATATCGTTCGAAGTTGTCTTTGTAAACATAATATTAAAAAATAGATGTCGCCCGGTCGCCGACACTGGCAGCCGAGGCTAAATTCGAATATGAAATTCTTAAAATAAAAATGCGAAACGACGCATGATATTTGTCTATTCGCAGCAAGTGCTTCACAAGTATTTCTGATATAGATGGATGTTTTTAGTATTTTCAAGAGCTTTCCAATTAATTTTACTGTAAAAGAAGAATTAGTACCATGCCTAGGTGTTTCTTGAATTCTGTGAGACCGCTCCGAGGCGGTTTCATACAGGAAACTGGCGAATTCGCTTTCGAAAGTAAGTTATTTTTAAACTGAGTAGATTTTGAAAAGTTTTCTCATTGAGAAAAAATATTTATTGCTCCACGGAAACGCAATTATACGACTCATTCCTTCAGTTTATTGGTAATTAATAGCAGAAGTTGTTTGTTTTCATTAATCATGAGGCCGAAAAGTTTATTTTCTTTAGATATCAAAGTGAGAAAATGTAACTCGCATCCCTCGCATCCTGCATCTATTTTCTGTTATACGCTACGAGCAAATAATATGTCTATAAATTATCTTCAATACCTAATTACTATAATAAAAATGTAGAACTGCACACTGCTCTGAATTTGGTAAATGTTAACGTGAGGTCAACGACCTATCACAGGACAGTGACCTTTATGACCGAAACATAAAAATACAAATTTAATTTTTCTTATGCAATAGTTTGAATCAGAATATAATACTTTGCTGTTGGTTTATTTTTGCTACAGGAAATTATGAACATCACTGGACCGAACATTGTTGAACCGATTGGGCCGAAATTGTAATTAGACATGGCACTAGATCACTACATAATACGTGGTATAAAAAAAAGTTGCTTCTTGCGTCTGTCTATCCCTATGTATGCTTATATCTTTAATGCCTAATATGTAGTAGAGAAACACTGATAATTTTCTATTACTTGCGACGAAGTGCGCGCGTGTCCACTATAATAACACATAGGCTACTTTACAGCAGAACTTATCCCTTCCCCTTTGCGTTTCCTTAACATTAACACATATTATCATCATGATCTATCCAAGACTGCATCATCACTTTCCATCCAGAGGGTGCGATCAGTAAAGCAGATTAGGTAACTCTTATGTAACATTTGTTGAGCTACAAACTTCTCCAGGTGAGTTCAAGCCCTGGATCCGCGGCCCGAAACTCAACATCAAACGCCAGAAGAACCTACTAAAAAACAACGAAACGATCTACCACGACAAGGTCCCAATCTCCACCAGATTCCACCTCCAGCTTCTCAAGAAGAGCCAATTCTTACCCCAGTTCATAGACACAGAGATATATGAATACGCCCAGGAGACAGAAAAAGCTGTTAAGTCTCCTGAACTGCCGAAGAGAATTAAAAAGGTTTACAAAACTTACAACTTGCGATCTCACGCGAAATCTGATAGAAAGGGGTATAAGAAGTTTCGTGCACAACGGAAGAAAGTCAAAGAAGCAGAAAAGAAGGAACCTCTAGCTCCAATAATAGAGGAATTTAAAACGAGAGAGCCCCTAAAGCCTAGTGCTAGAGGATCGGAGATAGATAAAATAGCGGAGAAGTTGAAGAGTTTGGTGAAAAGTAGCGTGGTTCAGCGATTGGATGAGGAGCTACTGAGCTGTAAGGAGTATTTTGAGAAGGAAAACTTGGAGCCTGCTCAAGAACCCTGCTTGGATAAGGACGATGGTAATTTGACTTGTATTTTGTAACACATTCTTTAGGATTTAGGTAGCCTAGGACATTAGGCGTACACACGGCCAAGAGAGAGACCCGACCCGTTCTAGAGTCACCAGACTCTAGAATGCGACCGACAACTGACATTATTGTTGCGTGGTTGCCCCTACGAGACATGGTGAAATGATCGTCACGAATCACCAGCGACACTTAAACCCATATTTTATGCCCAGAAAGATGAAAATGTCCGATTTAAAGAAATATTGAAAAAAAATAGTTTTCCTTTAAAGCTCTTACTAATCGGCAGCAAGAGTCGTTTTCGCACAAATAGGGATGAGGAATTCAGCCTCATTTCCTTGAGCTCCTAAAAATACACCTATAGTATGCGTTATTCTAGATGTAACTCCGTTGTCCCGCACCCGCGGCGTGCACTGCTGCAACCAGTGCGGTAAAGGTTTCGACCGTCCCTGGGTGTTGAAAGGGCACATGCGTCTTCACACCGGGGAGCGGCCCTTCCCCTGCCCCATTCTAACTTGTGGGAGGACTTTTGCTGATCGGTAAGAACTTGGATGTTGTAGACTATAACGACAATGCTAATATTCATTTTAGGTAGGTACCTAATAATTATGGTATACTAGCTGCCAAGCTGCGCCCAGCGGTTTTACCCGCTGTACTATAGCCTATGTGTTATTCCAGGGTCTATCTCTATACCAAATTTCAGCTCAATCGGTCCCGTTTAGGCGTGAAAGAGTAACAAACATCCAGACATCCATTCTTACAAACTTTCACGTTTATAATATTAATAAGTCAAATGTAGGTAATACTGCTGATAAAATACAATACTCTTTATTAAGGCCAAAGGATAACAAAAAAGACTTAAAAATAAATTATATTAAGGTCTACAATGCGGTCTTATCACTTAGAGCGATCGAGGCAACCAGCTGGTAGAGATCGCCTACTGATGAATAAGTCAATAGTAAAAATAATTATATTTATGTCTACGTCAATCGGTAGGTTATAATAATGCTACTGTATATGTGAATTCTAAGTAATAATGCTGATGTATAAGTCAACCGTAGATATTATTATATTAATAGATAATGGTGATGAGTGATGTATAAGTTAAGCGTAGATAATAATGCTGTTGTATATAACCGTAGATTATTATAATAATAATGGTGATGTATAAGTCAATCGTAGTCAATAATGCTGCTGTATAAGTCAATAACGGACTAAATAATGATCTATACTTACACCAGATCCAATCTGCGCGCACATCAGCGCACTCGTGGCCACCACACGTGGCAGTGGTCGTGCGTAGAGTGTGGCAAGGCATTCAGCCAGCGACGTTACTTGCAGCGGCATCGAGCTCCAGCTTGTAAGAAGTACAAGTAAGTAGAAAATCTTTTACTTGCTTATTTTATTTAACTAATTTAGGGTGGGAACCTAAATATTACAGGCACTTACCAAACAATGCCAGTTATTTTACCGTCTAAGTAGTAATGTGCAAACTTGTGCTACGGTAGGGTTGCACTGTAGCTAGTGAAATTACTGAGCTGAAGAGACTTAACATCTTACGACTCTTGAGTTAGATGCGTTGGTGCAGTGCACCTAGAATTTAACATCATTGTGAAATCCTAGGTGGCACTGTACTGATTATGGGCAGCGTTATCTCTTACCATCAGGAGAGCGTCTTGCTCGCCTTCTTCTTTGCTAAGGTAACGTGAGTGGTGTAAAAGGACCATAGTTTTTTTTTTATAAGAGATAGGCCTACGTTTGACCACATCCCACCTGATGGAAAGTGAAAATGCGGTCGACGATGGATCACGTAAGATGCCTAGAAAGGTACCTATTCACTCGTGCCTTGAAGATACCCAAGTTGTACCGCTCGGGAAACACGGATGACGGCAAAGTGTTCCAAACGCGACCAGTTCTCATTAAGAACGACGAAGCAAAACGCTTGGTGCGGGCAGTAGGTAACGCCACTAAGTAAGGATGCCGCTTTGCCGTCTGCCGCGACGACCGCCGCGCGACGCGATAGTTGTTACCTTCGAATTATGGTGCAAAAACAGCTAATATCTCGTAAAATTTCTTTCTAGGATGGTCTCCCGTAATCCAAGGGTTGAAATACCAACAAAAGATCAAGTACCTCTATATGGAGTGATTTGCCACAACCCTGTCAAAGATGTCACCGATTTTGATCAAGAACCCATGACCCAAAAACCAACGAACGACAAAAAACCACTGAGCTTTGACCAACCGTCAACTTCTGAACGAAAACCAATATTCATAGACCGTGACCAAGTCTTCATGAAATTGGACCAAAATCGACTAAAGCAGTTTTTTATCGAAGGTAAAGAGTATCAAATTGACCAAAATTGTATGAAAACTATTCAAAACGATAATATTTTAGTGATTAGAAACAACCAAAAAGAAAGGACTTTTGGCGAGGATTGTGATGGTCCTATTGATTTGTCTTGTAGAGATAATGTAAGATTACAATAAATTAAGTTTTTTTTTTATATTAAGAGTGGCAAGCAAGCAGTCGGCCCACCTGATGTTAAGTGGTTACCGACGCCTATGGACCCCTTCAACACCAAAGGCGTTAATGGAGCGTTGCCGACCCTGGTAGACTTTATAAATACCCCTTTTGATTTTTTTTTTATTACAATGTTATTCTTTTCAGTTAATTAACGGAATTTGGCGTTACTTGCCGAAATGTTTTTTTTTTATATTGCATGATAAGGGGCGCGTATAACCTTTTGAACGCCACGGCCCAAACGCATTTTCGTGCCCTGTGCGCCAAGGCACAATTTTTTAAAAAATACCTACGAAAGAACTAGTGTTGCCAAGAGTCGATAAATATTTTTATATCACTTTATTAAGACTGGGTTTTTTGTCGTCTATAGACGTCGTTGGCGTACAGGACCCGCAAGTACTTGTCAAGTATAGGTGACTTTGGCGGTCAAAAGGTTAAGGGGCCTGCCTACAGGTCGATACCATCCAGGTGCAATCGAGTTACATCACACTAGACATGTGCGCCGATTATAAAACGACCGGCGGCGGCGTCTGGTCGAAAAATGACCGGCGGCGGCGGCGTAATCGGCGTGAAATCGGCGTGGGGGTAAAATTCAACAAAAATCAAAATAAAGCGTGCTGAATCACGTTTCTTAAATAGTATTTGACATATTTAATGAAATTAGGTGTTATTTTGCGGAAATCTATGATAATTAATAATTAAATATCAATATGTTAATTCCGCTCCAATTTGACGCTAAAGAGGTGGCGAGGAATTTAAACGATAAACTATGTAATAGTGAGCATTAATTCCACCGTCTAATGCACCACCCAACCTTTCGCATATGCCTGCATTAAGGGTTAATAATTAATAATTAATTGCTCGTTAGTTAAGTCATAATCTCAGCCATAGGACATTCATTGCTGAGCATCGCTTCCCTTTGGACTGCCATATATATACCTTGGAAGCGACCTGCATCCAGCGTCTTCTTCCGGTGACCTTTAGAGGGTCGTCTGTCCACCTTATGGGTGGACGCCCTACGCTGCGTTTGCTAGTCCGTAGTCTTCACTCGAGCACTTTTAGACTCCATCTGCCATCCGCTCTACATGCTATGTGGCCTGTCCATTGCCACTTCACTTCGCTGGGCTATGTCAGTGTCTTTAGTACGTCTACGGATCTCCTCATTCCTGATTCGATAGAGTAGAGAAACCCCGAGTATAGCCCTCTTATAGCTCTCTGAGTGACTTTGAGCTTTAAGATGAGGCTAACAGTGAAGGATCACATTTCAGTGCCGTAAGTTATCATGGTAACACACATTAATTGAAGACTTTCATTTTGAGGGTTTGTTGAAACTTAGACTAGACTCCTACAGGGACTTACAACGATGAAGATGATGAAAACTGCTGCAGGTATTGCTACGATAAAAATAGTATACAACGAGAGAGCTGACATGTTTTTCGCTTCTACACGAGGCATTCTCAGAGACTTGACTTACCGAATGGTTGTTTTTATGTGGGGAGGGGAGATTTAATATAAAAGCCATGTTCGTGGAGGGTCATTCCGGACCGTTCAGTGGTTGACGTTGTGTTGGCCTTTTTTCTTTTTTTTTCTTGGGGTATGTGGGTCTCCCTCGTTAATAATGGGCACGGCGGGGATACCCACTAAAAACTGAAGGTGTTTCTGCGGACCGGGGGGAGTACCGGGGTAGCGGGAACGCCGAAGCCCTCATCCACGGCCCCGACGGCGTTTGGTCCAAATTGACAGGAGGACCAAGGCCTCAGTGGAGTCAAGAGGAGTTTAACCCCACCCTCCAAAGCGCACCACCTCGAGGGTCAGGTTGTCAGCGACGAGTAGCCCCGTACTCCGTCTAGACTCTAGAGTCTAGACCCAGGTAGGAGGATGGGAAGGGCGTGGAAGATGCACCTCGGATGCCTCCTTTTCCGAGCACGCATAGGGAGGTCGGTGGTGAACTCCCGTTCGCGTTTCGCGATCCTCTTCTGCGATAGTGTCCTCTTGCAGAATGAGACCGCGGCCAGCCACGATTCCTCGCTTGAAGCCATTGCTCTTTCCATGGTTGATAGTGGATAGTGAGAGTTCCTCCCCCATAACTGCAATGATGGTACGGTGCTCACTGACCTATGCTGGGCACGCGTATCCACTTCACAACCACAGAGGTGGCAAACAGGGGTCGGTTCTCTGCCGGCTACGTGGTGCATGCAAGTACTTTCCGAAGCATCCGTACCCGGAAAACACCTGCACGAGCCGGAAGATCAAGGACCCGTGCTTTCTGTCCGTCCACCGCTGGAGTAGCGAACGGATCAGGCAGGGAGATAACCGGGCAACTTTGCCCGGGAGCACTTGCTCCCGGATATTCCATCGCCCGTCGAGGACGAGTCCAAGATACTTCATCGAGGGCTCGACCGCGATGTTATGTGACCCCGGCATTATGTTGGCCTTTGCTAAGTCCACACAGCGCCAACGATTGCCAACGAACCCCATCGTTGGCATTCGCTTGTTTGGTGTGGAACAAAATGGTGGAAAGTGGAAATCATACCTCCGTACAAATACGCTTTTAATTTCACAAAATGTTAGTAATTTACTACACGGGTAGCAATAGCAACAGCTAGTGACAGTTACGTATTGAGCCGCCGACTAGTATCATTCTTTTCTATTCTTTCTACCTCTTTCAAGACGTTTAAATTTATGTGAGACGTTTCTTGTGTCTTCAATTATTTTATTTAGATAATATTGATGATTAAAACATTATAATTACGTTAATAAAATAAAAAAAAATCCACGCCGATTTCACGCCGATAAAATTATCGGCGGCGGCGGCGTGGCCAAAATGACCGGCGGCGGCGGCGCGGCGGCGCGGCGCACACGTCTATCATCACACTAATATTATAAATGCGAAAGTTTGTGAGAGAGTGTGTATTTTTGTTACTTCTTCACGCCTAAACGGGTGGACCGATTGAGCTGAAATTTATATAGTAAAGAGATAGCTTAGACTCTGGAATAACACATAGGCTACAGTACAGCGGGTACAGGTCGCGTCACATAAAAAGAACGCTGGCGCGTAAGCTGCGCAGTCAACGATTTATCGATCTATTGAGTGGTATGAGGGGAGCGCGGGGCGGGTGAACGCCGCACGGGCCACGGGATTGGCGCGTCAGTCGTCCTTGGCTTCCCTCCCGGTGTTCACGTCACTTTCATTCACAAAGTACTATCGCGCTCAAAAGTTTTTAATTACAATATGGTTTTACACAGACAAGTGAGAAAAATGATATATGACGTTTATAGTTTTATGAAGAAAGAAGCTGATAGTAATACAGTTGATAATTTAAAACAGTGCATAAAACGGACTGCAATGGCAACAAAATGTTCTGAATCTACAGTGAGGCGAATTGTAAAAGGCGCAAGAGATTCGGAATTTCTTATTGTTTTTCGAACTCCCGGCAAAAATAAAAGAAATAAACAAAAACCAATTACAGATATTGACAGTTTTGATCAGGGTGTTATTAAAAGAGTCATTCACAATTTCCATATCACCGAAAAAGAATTGCCTACTATAAATAAGTTAAGAAAGAAGTTGCAGGATGACCTTAATTTCAAAGGATCGGCAGCAAGTCTCAGAAGAATAATAAAAACCTTGGGTTTTAAGTGGAAAAGAACAGAAACCAATAGAAAATTGTTAATTGAGCAATCACAAATAAGATTACAAAGAATTGAATATCTGAAAAAGATTAAAAAATATAGGGAGGAAGAAAGACCCATCATTTATACAGATGAGTCATATGTCGATAGTTCCCATGCTGCTCATCATTCATGGACAGACGGCTCCACCAAAGGCAATAAAAAACCATTATCGAAAGGTAACCGCCTGGTTATAGTGCATGCGGGTGGAGAAGGAGGTTTTGTACCGAACGCTTTGCTAACATTCAAAGCTGGTACAAAAAGCGGCGACTACCACGACAATATGAATTCAGAGAATTATGAGCGCTGGCTCCGCACTCAACTGATACCGAATTTACCAGCTAACTCAGTAGTGGTAGTTGACAATGCTTCATACCACAATAAACTACAAGATGCTGCACCAATCTCTACGACTAAGAAAGCAGATATGCAAAACTGGCTCCGCCAAAAAGGAGTAGAATTTGAAGGATCCATGTTAAAGCCGGAGTTGTATAATTTAATTAAAAAAATCAAAGACCAGTTCAAAAGATTTCATATCGATGCCATATTAAAGGACGCAGGCCATGATGTGCTTCGATTGCCTCCATACCACCCGGATCTAAATCCGATAGAGATGGCCTGGTCCCAAATTAAAGGATATGTCTCCGGCAAAAATGTAAGTTGGAACCTTACACGAATTACTGAACTAGTAAATGAAAAAGTAAATTTAATGGGAGCAACAGAGTGGGTGAAATTATGCACCAAAGTTAAGGAAATAGAGGCTGAATATTATAAAAGCGATCACGTGGTCGACATGATGACGGAAACATTCGTCATTCACGTAGGAGATGATGATTCCGAATCAAATGAAGAAGAAAGCTCGAGTAGCGACAGCGACGACGCCGAGGAGGATGAGATGGATACCACTAGCAACATCGCATCCACATCTGGTTTTCAAGTGACCGACGACGACTTAATGGAAGGAGTTTCAAAATTACCCTAATTTTTGTATTAACCCACTTGTTACCGAGATTACTTTTTGTGTCTCATTGCTACGAAATTTGGATATGTGCGTAGGTATTTAGGTGCTCTAATATCTAGGAAAATTCAAATAAAATTTCCAAATGTTTTGGAAATCCGGGAAAATGGTGTTCTTTATAAAGGCCAATAGTAAAATCCACTGCTATGAAGAGTGGACTTAAGTAAGAAATATAAAACAAACGAAAGGCTTGTTTTTGTTATGTATTTTATTCTTTGGTGCATTTAAAATATTTGTATTTTTTTTTATAATTGCACTTGGTGCAATTATAAAAAAAAAAACGTGACGTCACAAAAATTGCATAATTCTATGTTTTTTTCGTGATAAACAAAACAACACGCTGGTTTTTTTTCTTGGTATTTTATAACATAATGGTTGCCTTCAAACTAGAAAAGTTGCTGAAAATTCTTTTTCATCCCCCCATCTCGGAAAGTGACATGAATCACAGGATTTTTGTTTAGATGCGGGCCTTTATAAAGGACGATAGTAACAAGTGGGTTAAATGTATTTTCCTTCCTGAAATAAAAATATTTACTAAATTAAAAATGTTTTAATACTAATAAATAAATTCCATCTAATACATTTTGAATAGGTAATTAGGCACAGTTACCAATGTGGTCACCAATAAATATCTAATATAAAAAACCGCGATCGAAAAGCTAGTTAAAATTAAATAGGCCTAGTAGTTTTATGCGTGAGTGTACCCATGCGCAAGCTCATCCCCGCCACTTTCTTCCAGCGTTCTTTTTATGTGACGCGACCTATAAACCGCTGAGCGCTGGTTTACAATAAAAACAACTATTTAAATATCAAGTGTATTGTTACAAATAAATTAAATAAATACATTTGTACAACTTACATGACTCGACTAAGCATTATAAAGCTACATATTTATATCTACTCACAAATTGCACCGAATTTTAGAAACATCATCAAAATGGGCGGTGTTAATTGGAACATACGAATTACAATAAAATTGTGCAGTTTCATCAATTTGGAATAGAAAAGTATATAATATAAAGTATACATATATATAATGAACATTTACATACATTTATTCATTTTCTTTCTCGATAAACAAATTATTATTTTTTATCATACCATTGGTTTTAAGGAAAATTCTAAAAGATACATAATATAATATATGAGTTATGAATTATCATATTATGATTTTTTTTTTACCATTGGTTTAGGATATATATTGTCTACTGTGGTTTTTACAGATTAAAATAATATTATAAAGAAGACAATGTTATTTTATATATTTTACACATATACCTTTATTTGTAGTTCATACCTTATTTTGCCGATGGTATGATAAACATACAGACAATATAATAAATTAATAGTCATATGATATAGAAATCAATATTATTAGAAATTATAGTATTTACAAATAATTTCGTGAAAAATATATTATGAAAATTATCTAACACATATTTTAATTAATTTTAAGTTGAAATAAAGCGATAGTAGGACACTCTTTAACAAATAAATATTAATATGTATATTTTGAAATGGTAACTTTTTCTATATTTCACATTTTTGTTCAATTTAATTGAACCGTACGAACAATATTGACGACTAGCATTAGTCTTAATTATTAAAAAACAATATATAAATATGATAAATACAATGACTGTAAAATACTATTTTGGTATTGTGCAATTTGGTATGATTCACATTTTTTTTATAATAAAAATAGGTATCACCATTGGCTTTGTAACATCTATACATTAAAACACCGGCAACCTCGCAGCCCCTTTAGCATAGTAAGAGTAGCAACTCCCGTCCCACTATCAAGAGTAAACTGACATAATATATCAAGACGCTATTCTTGCTACTCGCACTGTCATTGCATACAATTTGCAGTGGCCGTAGCATGACACATGGGATCCCTCAGAAATATCAAGAGTAGAACTGTCATCCCATACATTGTACTTTTGTGAATGTATGGGATGACAGTTGACTTGACAGCAAGACAAGTCTACGCAGCGTCTGTGCTTGAGGGGATGCTAGAGGGGCAGTTGCTCCCAATGTTATTGTGCTCTTACAAACGTCAATTACTCTTGACAGCGGGATGAGAGTTGCTAGTCTTATGTCAATGTCTTACTATGCTAAAGGGGCTGAACCTACGAGGTTGCCGCTGTTCTAAAAATAACCCTGCGGCTTTAGCATGCCACATGGGATCCCGACAAAACTTCAAGAGTAGAACTGTCATCCCATACATTCACAAAAGTACAATGTATGGGTTGACAGTTCTACTCTTGACATTTCAGCGGGATCCCGTGTGGCATGCTAAAGCCACTGTATAAGATGATTTAAGTAGCGTCAAGTTAGCGTTAAATATGTATGGATATAAAGTAATTATACCGAATTATACTATATGATATAATTTGAAAAAATAACAAGAATTATATTATAATAATATATTTTTATAATACAATACACTAAAAACAGATCTCATATTTTTTTACCACTTATACAATCCAAATTCCGAATACTTGGACTGTATAAGTGATACAAAAAATACTTTACTTTTCATTTATTTTACTTTTGACTGCTCAACATAGCCCTTGAAAAAAGTAAACTAAATTGCACGAAGCTAAAAATAAAATAGGTTTTATTATTATCACAAAAAGCACATAATTAGCTAGAATTAATACACCAAAGTTATATTAGAATTACAAGTAAATGGACAAATTAAAATTAAAGTGCTTATTAAAATTACATTGCTTTTGATTTTACAAATATATAAAGTAGTGGAAAAAGAGCAGTAGGTATACTTAAGAGCCTCGTCTCTGCGTTTGATATATAAATTTATTTAGAAACATTTTCAAAAAAAGAATTTATATTACACTAGGTTATGCTTGCGGCTTTACCCGCATGGCAAAATCCTTTCTTAGCGAAGGTCTACATCACAAAACCTATCTACGTTCTAAATTTCGACCCAATCCGTCCAGCGGTTTAAGTTGTGCGTTGATAGATCAGTCAGTCATTCTTTCCTTTTATATATTATATTATTTAGAAAATTCGTCATAAAGTGCGAACGAGAGGATCACACGCAAAGTCGATGGACTTAAGTATTTAATTACCCACTTTTTGCAACAACCAACGAATTTCACAAGATTTCAGACCAATCGGAGATCTAGTAATAGAGAAAAGTAATGCGTTATGTTTATAATGTTATTACTAAATATAATGTATACCTACAGACTACATAGCCCAGTCAATGAGTGCCCAAAAAGGGTATGTGGATCGAAAAGTCGAAAGCAGAAAAACCAACTTAAGAACTTTGTTAGGACTAGATAGGAGATAAACATACTAAAAGTCCCCACCCCTCCGAGGTGAGCCCGAGGGGGGGGGAGGCCGAAGAAGGACCCATTTTTAGGTTTTTTGCTTATATGTCAAAAACTGTGCATTGTACGATATTTTGTTGTACTACATTATTAAACCTCATAAAATTTTCTACAACTTTGGCCTTGACACTTTTTATCTATGTATCTCCAATCGTTGTCCAGCTATGAGCTTCCAAACATGGTTTATTTTGAAGTTTTCCATACAAAATCCGTAAAAAATCTTACAAATAAAATTTGACCAACTTCTGGTTATCGTATCATAATGAAACTTTGCTAATGTCTAGAAATCTGATGACAGTTTAATAATCTGGTACCACTGAGCTGATCTGATGATGGAGCCAGGAGGTGTCTACTGAAACTCTTCAATGGCTATTAGTAAAACTGGCGAGTTTAGGCTCATTACATTCGGATTGATGAGACGTAGGCACCTCCTGGTCCATTATCACACCCTCGACAGCAAGTGTTATGAAAAAATCTCATCGATTCGAATATAATGTGCCCAAACTCGTCATGTTTACTAAAAGCCATTGAAGAGTTTCAGTAGACACCTCCTGGCTCCATCATCAGATCAGTTCAGTGGTACCAGATTATTAAACTGTCATCAGATTTCCAGACATTTGCAAAGTTTCATTATGATACGACAACCAGAAGTTGGTCAAATTTTATTTGTAAGATTTTTTTAACGACTTTGTATGGAAAACTAATTTAAGCGTCTTCAAAATAGACCATCTTTGCAAGCTCATAGCTGGACAACGATTGGAGATAGATAAAAAGTGTCAAGGCCAAAGTTGTAGAAAATTTTATGAGGTTTAATAATGTAGTACAACAAAATATCGTGCAATGCACAGTTTTTGACATATAAGCAAAAAACCTAAAAATGGGACCTTCTTCGGCCTCCCCCCCTCGGGCTCACCTCGGAGGGGTGGGGACTTTTAGTATGTTTATCTCCTAACTAGTCCAAACAAAGTCCCTAAGTTAGTTTTTCTGCTTTCGACTTTTCGATCCACATTTCTTCTTTTACTGGACTAACAGGCTATGGACCAACGGTCTGTACCAGATCCATTTTGGCAAATATTCTTCTTTCTTTCTTGGTTTGTGGCTCTAATCTTTAGCCGGGCGCTACGATTCTGCCAATGTCCGTATCCTTGAAGTGTCATTAACTTTGTGCTAGGAAGGACTGCGATGAGAATATGGTCGAAGAGCGCTTAGTCCGTGGGACGCTCTATCGCTCGCACTATTTGACACATTTTAAAATATAAATTTATAGAATAAACTTTACGAAAATTCCTCAAGAGGGTCGCTGCATAATATTAATTATTATTATTGCACACATTTTAAAAGTGTTATCAGTGTTATATATTAAAAAATTGGCATGAGAAGTAAATTTGAAAAAATTTTTTTTTTCAAAAACTCTTTAAGTTGCCATATTTTAACACATCAAACTGAAAACACTTTTAAAATGTGTGCAATAATACTGTGCAGCGTTCCTCTTGAGGAATTTTCAAAAAGCTAGTTCCATGAATTTATATTTCAAAATGTGTCAATTAGTGTAAGCGAGAGAGCCCCCGTCGGACTAAGCGCTCTTAAGAGAATACAATGACTCTTTACTGAAGACATGTTACAGGAAATATTTTAAGAGGGCTTATTAGGCTGGACACTCTCGCACGATTTTTTTAATTCTTTTTTTTTAATTTTGCTACCACCGTTTAAATATCAAACTAAAAATACTTTTAAAATGTGTGCAACACTATTGTGCAGGGCTTCTCAAAAAGTCTTGAGGGATTTTCAAAAAGGTTAATTCCATGAATTTATAGCCCAGTTTCAGCCCAGTAATTTCACTAGCTAAAGTGTCCTCCTACCGAAGCACAGTAATGTTTGCACATCACTGCTCAGGCGGTGGAACTGGCACTGTTGGGTACCCACCTAGTCGACCTCCTGCAAAGGAAGTCTACCCCGGTAAAGATATGCAATACCTCTGGAAAGAATGCTCGTAGTAATTATTATAAACATAAGCATCACTTAAAAGGAATGTTATAAGAAAATTGTGCGTTATTAATTAAGGTGCGTACACACGACAAGAAAGTGCTTAGTCGTGTAAACGCATCATTAAAATTGACAAAAATACTTATATTTTCTACATTTTATGGCATTCATCCATTGGCACTTGATTTGTAATGAGTTACATAGGAAATGGTCTAGTAATACTAACATGTTACAAAAACGTGTAGTGAGAATAAAATAACTCATTTATCCATTAAAATGGGATACACGAAAACATTTTCTATATAAATAGGTACTTACATATATTCGGCTGGTTTATTTTGTATGACAATAATCATAAAGTTGATCACAATAATTATAGGTTGTGTAACCAACCTATATGTTGGAAAAGCATATGAAAAGCTGAAATGTATCGTGATTATCTTATCTTATCTTATATAGGGGGCTGAGAAAGTCAGCAACACATCGACCCATTGGGATCTATTGTGTTCACCCCTTGCCTACCGTTTCTTACTCCTCAAAGAAGTGGTTTATTAGAGTGGTGATCCCACTAAGAGAAAGAAACCTGTACTCCTCCGGTTTGGGGTACGCTGTCCCAAGGAGGCTCATGCGTTTCGTAGCCAGTACGTCGCATTCGCATAAAATATGCTCCATGGTTTCTGTACCCTCGCCACAGGCTCTACAATCGTTTGTTGTAGTGAGCCTCATTTTGAACAGCATGTCGTTGGTTTCATAATGCCCAGTTAAGGCACCAATGATTGCTCTTCCTTTGTTTCTTCCATTATTCAGAATGAATTTAGAAGCATCTTTATAGCTGTTACCTAGGAATTTCTTCGAATGTCTCAGCCCTTGACTGTTTTCCCACTCTTGCGTGTGTTTTAAATCAGCATATTCCTTTATGGCCATGTTGATGGTGCATGCAGGCAAGCCCATACTAGGTTCAGGTCCATGCATAGCATTTGCTGATCCCCTTCTAGCAAGCTCATCAGCCTTCTCATTCCCTTCTATACCTACATGGCCAGGTACCCAAACTAGTCGTACTGTGTTGCTGCGTCGTCGTGTCGATCGTGATTATAAGAACAAGTACAAATTATAAAAGATATAACCATTTGTCCACTCACAATGACAGTGCGACATCTCAAAAAAAAACCTTATTTTATAGAAGACGTCCCTTGTTATAAAGATCAAAATTTATTTTGTAAAATTAAGCTTTTTGAGATGTCATACTGTCATTACAAGTACGCGACATAGTTCTTAATAGACCTTTCTGTAACATATTCGCATAATATTTATTATAATAGTCATAATAAATATGCTAACTATACTTTGACTAGACAATATTCGTAAAAATCTGTTACAAATAGTCAAATAATTAAAATCTACAGTTTATACCATAAAAAGCTACAAAGCTTAAGAAGCCTATATCACTAACATTATAAATGCGATTGTGCATGTTTGTTACCTTTTTACGCTAAAACTACTAAACAGTTTCGGTGAAATGATCTCAGAGCGCTACTCAGCAGGGCTATTCACTTATTTGTCAACCGAACCGAAGACCGAATTGTCAAAAATGTATGAAATGATATATTACGTCGTATCGATTTAATACGTCATTTCACGTCATCTCATACATTTTTGACAATTCGGTCTTTGGTTCGGTTCCCTGACAAATAAATGAATAGCCCTGCTGATCGGATTCTTAAAATGATTCGTAGAATATTTTGAAAGGTACCTTATAGAAGGATGAAGGGAAATAATGTGGTTATAGGGAAGCTTTCAAGTGGACGAATGATGATGGATGATGCTGATGGATGGTCGTGGTGGTGACAAAAGCGTGTCGCCTAGCGGTCATTATAACCGTGTTCCGGCATGATGTTCAGTGAAGCCAGGGATGTATTTATCCCGCCTTTTAGATTTAGTCTGCTACCATCTACGGCATCATCGCTTAACATCTCGCGAGATGGTGGTCAAAGGCTTACCTTTAATGCTTATTAAAAAATCATGCTCAGTTGGGACCATTTCGTTTGTCCATGATTCAACAGATTAATTCTTTCGTGATGATGATGATGGTGGTGTTGATGATGAAGAAGATGATGATGATGAAAACCTACGTTCAGCAATGAACTTACACAATATTTTTGTTATATTATAAAGGCGGGGGTTCCCTGATTCCCTCACTGTGTCGAGTGCGGCCCGCCATGGCTAGGATCGCTTTCGATAATGATGATGATGATGGTAGCTTACGTTTAGCGGTGGACTTACAAACGTGTGAAGAAAAAACAAATTTAGAAGAATCCGTAAGAGACAAAAGACTCGTGTAATGTAAGTAGTAGAGATGAATATAGATGATGGTGATGAAGGTTGATGATGATGATGACGATAGCCTAAGTTTAGCTGTAGACTCACATACGGTTATTATTATAAATGATGATTATTATATTATAAAGGCGGCGGTTCCCTGATTCCCTCGCTGTGTCGAGTGCGGCCCGCCATATCTAGGATCGCCTTCGCTTCAGGGTTCGTGTCCAACACGCTGACGTCACGCTCGTCCTGGACAAACAAACATACATTGTAACACAAAGTGTTGATATAGTCACAGTAAAGAGATTAATATACAGTATTTTGACTCCGAAGCGGTTGAACTTTAGGTCGTGCGAGTTTACGTCGCGGTCGACAGGGATCGGCAAGAAGCGAGGTGCCGAATAGACGTTTTCATGCAGTAAGCTTCCGAATAATGTTTGTGAATTAGTAAAAATATCACAAAATATTTAATTTTTTATGATATTTTGAGTAAATCATAATAATAACATCTATTCGGTACCTCGCTGCCTACCGAACCCTACCGATCTCGACCTTGAGTTCGACCGCTTCTAGGGAATCAACTGTCAATACTGTATATTATCTCTTTACCGTGATATAGTTTAGGTGACGTCCATCGGTAAAATGATAATTGGGATTTATATTCCAACAGAACAGGTTACCCTTTGTAACTTATTTACGAACTTTGTACATCTACTTCTTACATCACTTCACTACATAGTATAAAATAAAGTCGCACCCCGCGTCTGTCTGTCTCTATGTATGTTTATAATATCTTCAAAGCTACGCAACGGATTTAGATGCGGTTTTTTTTAATAGATAGAGGGTTTCAAGAGGAAAATTTATATGAAAAATAAGTACATAATATAGTAGAAGAAAACTGTTAATTTTTAATTAAGCGCGAAGTGCGCGCGGTTCTATTAGTACTAAAAATTAGCAATAAATTATTTTTCTTACTCTAAGCTGTACTACGGTAATTTATAATATGCTATTCTTTTTATATGCATAATCTACAGCACATTATACTATAGTTAAAAAACCACTAAGATACTCGGCCAAATCTAGAAGTAACCAGAACTAACCGAAACGCTATGTGTTCATTGGCTTTCCCATAAGAGCCAGGAAATTCTTGTCGGACTTGCGCACTTCAAGCACACTGCTTCTTTGGGAGGCCACTGATGAAAACTGGAGGGGAGGAGGGGGTTAGGATATGGGGGAATAAGGTAAATTATGAAACTGTAAGGGCATGGGGGGGAAGGGGTTTATGTGGTGCAGGTCATAATGGATCACCTTATTCTAATCCTGGCCCCGCACCTAAGACTATAATAATATTATAATTTATGTGCGATTTTCCTACTTAGGCTGATCATGACGATGATGATTTCGCCACTCGCTACACAGTGGATTTGGCCGTGGATAGTACCCACTGGACAAAACTTTGTCGCCAAGCGGTAATTACGGCATGATGTTCTACGAAGCCAAGTAGGAAAGGTTTTGCTCGAAAATGAGTCGGCATTACTACTGGTGTTGTAGACGTCTACAGACGTCGGTAACCACTCACCATCAAGTCTCCTTGTGTGTCTCTACAACAATACTTAAGGTACATAAACTCACCGATTCCTTAACAGAGAGCGGCTTGTCCCCTGACCCCCAGACCTCCAGGCTACGGATGCGGAAGGTGGCCTCCTTGCTAAGCCATCCAGGCTACGGATCCTTTCTAGCTTCCTTGCTAAGTTTCTTGTATCCTATAAACATCATAAACTCACCGATTCCTAAACAGACAGCGGCTTGTCCCCTAGCCCCCAGACCTCCAAGCTACGGATGCGGAAGGTGGCCTCCTTGCTAAGTTTCTTGTATCCTATTAATATCATAAACTCACCGATTCCTTAACAGACAGTGGTTTGTCCCCTAGCCCCCAGACCTCCAGGCTACGGATCCGGAAGGTGGCCTCCTTGCTAAGCCGCTTGTACCCTCTGTAGGTGCTACACGACTCTGCTGAAGAGCCTTCGCCGAAGGGGTTCGCGTTCACCCATATACCACCGAATTCGAACTGGCCGCCCATTATCTGGAAAGAAAATTTAGTATTATCAAAATTAACACAAGGCTTTTTTTATACAACGAAGTAAGAAGATGAGCAAGACGCTCTCCAGATGGCAAGAGATAACGCTGCCCATCATCAGTACAGTGTCACCCAGGATTCCACAAGTGGCTTTCTACCGAAGCACAAATGTTTGCTCAGGTAGAATAACTAGCACTGTTGGGGTACCCTAATCGACCTCCTGCAAGGAAAAAGAAGGAATACTTTGGCTCCGGTTTTTTTTAGCCATTTCGACTCATTAAGAAGAAGATCTTGTCTTAGAATAGAATAGAATTTGTATGAATAAGAATGTGTATGTACGTTCGAAACTTATCAAACCGTACGGCAGGGTCTTACGTGTGAAGGTTCAAGTAGGTCCTGATGATGTTTTTGTATAAGAGGTTGCCGGGAAATTAATTTTTAAAATGTTTGTATGTTAGTTCTTAACTTACCAATCCGTTCGGCAGGGTCTTGGTATGATGGTTCAAGTACTGATAATGATGGTGTAATGTTGGTGGTGTTGGTGATGTTGGTAGTTGTTATATAAGAAATGGGCGGTAAGTTGATGTTAGGGTGTTTGAATGTTTGTGTGTTTATTGGAAACTAACCCATCCATTCGGCTGAATCTCAGTGTGATGATTCAAGTACTGATAATGTTGGTGATGTTTGGATGTATGAATGTCTGTATGTTTGTTAGAAACTTACCAATCCGTTCGGCAGGGTCTTGGTATGACCCCCCGGTGGGTTCTCGCCTTTGCGTGGCGGTGGGGATAAGTAGCCGTGGTAGAGGAGACCACGGTGAAACTAAGAGGAACCCGAAGCGGTCGGCCGCTCCACGCCGGGCTGAACTCCAGCAGCCCGTGTGCGAGTGGCCGAGTGGGTTGCGGTGCCTCCTTCGGGGGCATCCCAACCGAGGTGGACCGCGGTGCGTCGACCATCGCACCGTGGCGTGGGTCTATGGCGGGGGCCGCGGCGGGAGAGGAGTGTTGGTATCACGATGCGCCACTCTCCCTGCCTTCCGCGGCCCAAACGGGGTCGCCACCGTTTGATGGCGGACGCGGTGGGGCCGCAGGGGAAGAGGAGTGCCGGTATTACGGTGCGCCGTTCTCCCTATCCTCTGCGGCCGATGTGTGTTGTAGGTGTTGCGCCTCCGCGTGTCCCTATGAAGGCAGCATAGAGCACAGTGGATGGCGCGAGCGGGCTCATTGCGAGCGCCGCCGTGGCGGAAGGTGGCAGTGGACCGGTAGACCATATCTACGTATCCCTCGCGTAGTGATGGGCCACACCACTGCCCCTTGTCGGGTGGGACCAGGCCCGGGAGGCTGGTCAAAGGGCTCGGCCGTTAGGCGGCAAGCAGGGTGGCGCTGGATCGCGGGAGGTGTCTGGTGGCGATAAGAGGGATGTCGTTTTCCGGACATCTCCAGCGCTCCGTAGGAGGAGGGGAGGAAGAAGAGGACTCTCTGATTTCTCTTTTGCAGGGTGGTATGCATTGGGGGGGTTGGAGAGTCCAATTCTGAATCCCAGGACCTGGACGGAGGATGCGGGGGCGTTCGCTGTCACTAAACAGGTCCGGGAGGTGGCGCGCGCGGTGTTTCCGTGCGCCATTTCGGTGAGAGGTGGGGTCCCTTAGGACCAACGCCGCTGGGGCCGCGGACGAGTGCTTCGGCGTACCCGTTGCCCCGGCACTAAGGCGCGAGGTGGAAACACCCCAGGTTTTTTAGTGGGTATCCCCGCCGCTTCCATCTTTGGCGGGGGAGTCCCACATACCGCCCCGCAACCCCCTGTCGTGGGGCGATGATGCGTAACGCATTTATCCTGGGTAAAAAAAAAAAAAAAAAAGGGTCTTGGTATGATGGTTCAAGTACTGATAATGATGGTGTAATGTTGGTGGTGTTGGTGATGTTGGTAGTTGTTATTTAAGAAATGGGCGGTAAGTTGATGTTAGGGTGTTTGAATGTTTGTGTGTTTATTGGAAACTAACCCATCCATTCGGCTGAATCTCAGTGTGATGATTCAAGTACTGATAATGTTGGTGATGTTTGGATGTATGAATGTCTGTATGTTTGTTAGAAACTTACCAATCCGTTCGGCAGGGTCTTAGTATGATGGTTCAAGAACTGATAATGTTGGTGATGTTTGGATGTATGAATGTCTGTATGTTTGTTAGAAACTTACCAATCCGTTCGGCAGGGTCTTGGTATGATGGTTCAAGTACTGATAATGTTGGTGTAATGTTGGTGGTGTTGGTGTTGGTGATGTTGGTAGTTGTTATATAAGAAATGGCCGGTTAGTTGATGTTAGGGTGTTTGAATGTTTGTGTGTTTATTCGAAACTAGCCCATCCATTCGGCCGGATCTTAGTGTGATAATTGAAGTATTGATAATGTTGGTGATGTTTGGATGTATGAATGTTTTTTTTACGAGATAGGCCTACGTTTGACCACATCCCACCTGATTGAAAGTGAAAATGCGGTCGACGATGGATCACGTAAGATGCCTAGAGGTACCTATTCACTCGTGCCTTGAAGATACCCAAGTTGTACCGCTCGGGAAACACGGATGACGGCAAAGTGTTCCAAACGCGACCAGTTCTCATTAAGAACGACGAAGCAAAACGCTTGGTGCGGGCATGTTTGTTTAAACTTACCAATCCGTTCGGCAACGTCTTAGTATGATGGTTCAAGTACTGATAGTGGTTGTTATAAGAGGTGGCCGGGTACATCCTCATCTTAGGGGCTAGAGTGAAGAGGAAAGAGTCCTCGGTGCCCTTGAAGTTAGGGCCTAGGATCCAGGATTCGGAGGCGAACCCCCCGAATATGTACCCGTTGTTGTCTTCTATTATTAATATTGATGCCCCTTGGTCTTGGATGCGACCTGGAATAAATAATAATAAATAGAACAGCCTCATTAACCATCCATTTAGAATGAACATCCATAACCTAGTTCAAGTCGTTTCCATTAATTAGCAATAGTCCCGTCACTTGGCGGAGACTGTCTTTGAGCCCATTTTTTATGGATGGACTCGCAGACAGACTCCAATAAGTGTCACCCATTACATTTATATTAAAAGCTCAAAAGGGCCTCTGCGTGTTGGACTTTTTTTCTTCGTGTACGCCTATAAAAAGGCCCGGGCTTAGCCCGTGTTAAAGAGCGACAAATAGAATAGAATAATACTTTATTGCAAACCAAACAATTACAAAGAAGCTTAATGAGCTAGATATCTTAATGCTAGGTAAACAATCGGCGGTCTTATCGCACTAGGCAATTACTTACAGACAACCTGGGAATGGAACAGGACTGAAAATACAATAATAGACGGCGGTGTGCAGTATCTAAATACATAAACTAGTTACAGAATAAATAATAAATAATAGGGGTTTATACTCCAACAGAACAGGTTACCCTACTTACACTGTCAGAGTCAAATCACAATTTATAGGTTGTGCGGCTAACCTTTATGTTGCATTTTCAGGTCGCCGAGATTACTACAGGGCCTGCAACATAACCTAACGACTGCCTCCTACATATCTTATAGGAAACATCCGGGACCCACAGTTTTACGTTTTGGAAATATGAACATATACGATAAAAAATTTAATATACAACTCACCCGCCATAGTGGAGAAACTCTCCCCGTGTATGTGAGAGGAGAATAGGAACCTCCATTTATGTCTATACTTGGGAGGCACGTAGCTATTCAACCAGACTATATGTGCTAGGTCTATGACCATTATAATATAATATACAACTCACCCGCCATAGTTGAGAAACTCTCCCCGTGTATGTGAGAGGAGAATAGGAACCTCCATTTATGTCTATACTTGGGAGGCACGTAGCTATTCAACCAGATTATATGTGCTAGGTCTATGACCATTATAATATAATATACAACTCACCCGCCATAGTGGAGAAACTCTCCCCGTGTATGTGAGAGGAGAATAGGAACCTCCATTTATGTCTATACTTGGGAGGCACGTAGCTATTCAACCAGACTATATGCGCTAGGTCTATGACCATTATAATATAATATACAACTCACCCGCCATAGTGGAGAAACTCTCCCCGTGTATGTGAGAGGAGAATAGGAACCTCCATTTATGTCTATACTTGGGAGGCACGTAGCTATTCAACCAGACTATATGTGCTAGGTCTATGAATGCTGGGTAGTCTGGCATTGCGTCTAAACCTGGAAAATAATATTTTTTTATAAAATTAATTGTATTAAAATCGTGTCGAAAATGAGAAGAAAGTTAAAATAAATCAATAAACACGTCGAAATTGCGCCTTAAAATAGTCATTTCATTCCAAAGCTTAGTAAATTTCTGTTTTAACACTTTGTTTGTGAGTTAAACACGTTGTGTTTTCATCAGTGAATGTGTTAACTTAGAATCTTTGTAATGTTGGATGATCTGTGTAAAACGCATATCCTATCCTTGCTAGAGGAGTAAACGACGAATAAGACCAGTGATAGAATGGAATGAAGGAGTTCCAACCCTACTTGGAGGGATAAGTTCAGCTTGTTCAGTTCAGTCAACTAGTTAATGCTCGTGGCTTTCCCCGCGTGCTGTAATCCTTTCTAAACGTATTTCTTCGTCACAAAATACCTGTTCTAAATTTCCACCCAATGAGAGTTTTCTGAAATAATACCCACCAGGAGGCAGCACTATGACGTAAGGGCCAAGGATGCAAGGCTCTGCTGATTCCCAGTCCTCCGTCATACAGACGAAGCGGGAGTACCGCCGGGTTGTTTTAGTGGGTATATCCGTGCAGTCGTCCTGCAGGGGGAGTCCCACATAAACCTCCCATACGGGAGTATGCGCAATGCATTTTTTCCCGGCGAAAACAAAAAAAACACTTGTCAGTGTACAACATTTTTTGTCGAAATGTTGTTCACGTGCATACGTGAACAAGAAGGTAAGATTCAAAAATTATCCATTTTAAATTCATCACATTCATAGACAAACTTAAGAAACTATCTATATCATAGATTTATACATTGTGATGGACCTTCTGCCAAAGTGGCGCCAATAGGCGGATTAAATTTTCGCGAAAATCCTCATTCAGTTTGAACAGTGTCGGTCAGTCAGTCAACCAGTCAAGCTTTCCTTTTATATGTTTAGACAAGTAATAGTGCTGAGAATAGTTTACCTTCAGGTATAGGCAATAGTGACGTAGCCTTAGGTTGTTCAGCTTCGTTTTCAGTTCGCCCGTACAAATTAATGAACACCAACTCCGATAACTGACGGAGTAATATGTTGTTGTCTAACCTGAAACCAATTTATAATACTAATTAACTAAATAGCTTTGCTACCTGCATAAAAAAGAAGATTTAAATTCTTCGCTGGTAGAAGTGAAATGGAATTTGGTTCGAGCCTTTAAATCACTCGCTACATGAATTTAAGTCAGAAATTCGCTAGTTCGTGATTTGAAGTCAGTACTCTCAGAAAAATAAAACTTTGAACACTTGTTATTATCTAATAACAAGTACCAATGACATAAACAAGTTGTATGAGAATACTTTTTAAATATTTTCTTTTTTTTTCTATTTTCACCATAACTGCCAATAATGACGAAATTTGGAACATATTCCTTGTAACGAGTAAATGCCTAAATAATAATTATCTCACCATTTACTAAGTTTCTTGAAGGTGCAGTTGACCAAGGAAGCCTCCTCCTCATCCAGGGTCGCAGCCAGCGCCTCTCCCAGAGCCTGCACGTTGCTGGCTCTACCACGGAACCCCTTGCATATCCAGAGTTCCGCGCGACGGGAGGACGACGCTTTCACTATCTTTATGTATGTTGATGCTATGCTTTCGCAGTACTGGAAATGATGATAAATGTATAAATTACTAGCTGTGAGTTGTTTTACCCGCTGAAAAGTAGTTTTAGTATGTACGTTTGTAATCGGTTAAGTTATTGTCTTTTTGTCAAAAATAAATAATACTTTTTCTTTCTTTATAATGTATTATTCACGGGTCAATATAATATACCTCGATAATATAGACAAAAGACCCCGCTTTTGTGATTTTCTGTATTAAAACAAAATCACCAAAGCACGGGGTGCGAGCGGCGGAAGCCTATTTTTGATTGGCTCGTTCAAAGTAGAAAGTCTTTGCTTCAAAGACATAATTTGACGTGTGTTATGCAGCGTCATTGCGTATCGTCGGCGACATCACACCTCCGGTAATGCATACTCTATGTTTGAGTCCTATATGACCACAAATCAACACATCCACTCGCAACACTTCCATTACCTCTTTAATCAGTTGATATGACAACTCCTTGTCTTCTCCGAATGGAGTGCCTAGACTTGTGTATGTTAATAAAAGTCTGTCATCGATTGTACCTGGAAAATAAATATTTAATGATTCTTAAAAATTCTTTGATTATTAACACTTCATCGCATAGGTACTTTTTTAAACGTCAATTACGCCAACAGAGACATACACTTACAACTCTACAGGACAGCTCTACTGCTGCTCCTGCAGAATAATATTTAAATCCAAATTTGGTCTAGCGAGTCATATTAGGGCTCACGCTAGAGAAGACAATTAAATTTCTAGGGTCGCCGTCATCGAAATCGATGAGGAGGACTATACTTTTTAAAAATCATTATAGAAAGATCACGTTCTGGCCTGACCTTTAATGATGATGTGGCCGTAGAAAGTAGCAGACTAGACTTAAAAGGCCGGAAAATGACTGACTTCACTTCTTCCCTGACTTCACTTAACATTACGCCGTAACGCTGTCATAATGACCGCTTGACGACACAGTTTTGTTCAGTGCACAGAACTAATACAACTAGAAGTAGCCATATTATGTGTGAGTGTGACGGCAATAGGAAAAATTCTATGTGAAGAAAAAGGAGAACCTATTTTTCTTCCGTCCCTTTCAGCGTGGCCGGTTTACGTTGTTTGTCACAAGTTCAAACGGCTTCCTTGTGACAAACATACCATCAAGTCATTCGAATTATCTTTTAATTTTTTAAGATTTTAAGTGCTTTCAGGGAATAATTAATGGTTTATGTGTACTCATAGTGGTAGTGAAATGGTAGGATGTGCAGTTTTGGGCTGTAAAAGCAACATTAGGAGAAACTATTGCTGTCGCATAGGCGGGCACGCAGTGGTGAACCACCTGGTTCAGTGAGTAACTAGCCACGGCTGAAGCCTACCACCAATGTAAGTTGTTATGTTATAGGAAACTAGCTGCGCCCAGCGGTTCTACCTGCTGTAGTTTAACCTATGTTTGGATTTGAAAAAAAGGTTTGGATAAACTGTGTGAATGAGGATATGCGTGCTAGGGGAGTGGTTGAAGATTTGACGGATGATAGAGTAGAATGGAGGAGAAAAAAGTGTTGTGCCGACCCTACCTAGTATGGGATAAGGGCAGGAAGATGATGAGTTTAGCCTATGTGTTATTCCAGGGTCTAAACTATTTCTATACCAATTTTCAGCTCAATAAGTCCACCTGTTAGGCGTGAAAGAGTAACAAACATACCAGACATTCACTACATCCAAACATTCTTACAAACTTTCACGTTTATAATAATAGTAGGAAGTCAGGAAGTAATAAACTTATTACAAGCTAGCTGTGCCCAGAGGTGTACAGTGGTACGCATGAAGGTCGTACTAGGGGTGCATCTTTATAACGCCATCGGGGCCGCGGATGTGTGCTTCGGCGTACCCGTTGCCCCGGCATTATGGCGTCCCGCAGGAACACCCCCAGGTTTTTTAGTGGGTATCCCCGCCGCGCCCATCTTCGGCGGGGAAGTCCCACAAACCGCCCCGCGCCGGGGTGATGATGCGTAACGCATTTTTCCTGGGTCAAAAAAGGGATGCATCTTTCAGATTTTCACGACGTTCCAGAACGTTTCTAGTTTACTACAACTAATAAATCTAGAGCAACGACTCACCTCTTACATTGTAAACGTATAGTTCAGCGAAACGATTGAACTCGACCGTGGCCGACTTATCTGGACCGAATCCGAACAAAAAGTTAGTCAGGAACTGGGCTAGGCGAGGGTCTATTTTGGGACCCCAGAATTTCTGGAAACAAAAACATAATTATAATAATAGATTTTTAGTTTTGCAGGGTTCTCTAAAAGAAAGCCACTTTTAAAATTCCTCTGAATTCTTTTTTTAGTGTATTTTTCAAGAAATTTTATTTAAAGGCTGTCAAACCAAAATACATAATATCCAATACGTCGGTATAATATTTTGTTTGACCTCACTTTTCTCCAAAAAATAGTGATCGAATTTCGAACTTTACGAAGTATAAGTATTATATCCGTTATCCTAACCACCATAACACAAGCATTAGCTTAGCCTGGGGTTAGGTGGCGCTGTGTGAAATGTCCTGCAATATTTATTTATTTAGTGCAAGTTTAATTATAATCGCTTCAGCAGTTTTAAGGAAATTAATTAAAACGCGGATCTAGTACACGGCTCGCTTAAAGTTTTCATTTTACTTTCCTACTCACTTTCTCCAATCTTTTATTCCAATCAGAATCAGAATTTCTACCAGTCTATTCAGTAGTCTATTTTATTCTATATTTTTTATAAATATAATTAAAATAACCAATATCTTGTCCATTGTTTACACCCAGCGTTGCATTTAGTAACATGCGTCACACGCCGGCGAAATATTTACAAATGACGTGCGCAAAATTAGCTCAAATGTGAGAAATTGCCAAACGCACTAAAACCAATAACTACGGGAAGCGTGAACTAACGAACTTAACCGTAAACGTGGCACTGTAATAATATTATTTTTAAACTAACAAATAAACATAAAGTACAATTGTTCGTAAAAGGCGCACCTTTGTAGCAAGACAACAGCGACTTACAGGCACAAAACATATTATTTTATTTAAAAAAAAACTCCGTTTTGGAGTTTCTAAGAGATATAAAAGTAGTTTGAAAATTTGTGTCATATCTTCTGGTCAGCCATTTTGGTTTTTTTTAATCGCGGCTAGCGAAGATCAATTCGACTGTAATGTGCCCAAACCCGGACGGGCTTACTAATAGCCATTGAAGAGTTTCAGTAGACACCTCCTGGCTCCATCATCAGATCAGCTCAGTGGTACCAGATTATTGAACTGTCATCAGATTTCTAAACATTTGCAAAGTTTCATTATGGTACGACAACCAGAAGTTGGTCAAATTTTATTTGCAAGATTTTTTTTACCGACTTTGTATAGAAAACTATTAGAAGCGTCTTAAAAATAGACCATGTTTCGAAGCTCATAGCTGGACAACGATTGGAGATAGATAAAAAGTGTAAAGGTCAAAGTTGTAGAAAATTTTACGAGGTTTCATAATGTAGTACAACAAAATATCGTACAACGCAGTTTTTGACATATAAGTAAAAAACCTAAAAACGGGACTTTCTTCGATCCAAAATCCATTTTTTACTGGACTACACGTGATTTCCATCTTTTCTTCAAACCCCTCTGAAAATATGGATAGGGTGTGTCATGGCTGTTTCCAAATTTGTTAAAAAAAATTATAGGACAGCTTATTATAGGATATATAAATTATAGGACTTATAGGCGATGATTTGCTTTGACATAAATTGGATCGAGAATCACGTAAACATCAGTTCACAACTGGCAATATTCTCGTCTCATAAAAACTTACGTAAAAATATAGGTTCATAATTAGCCCTAGGGACAATGCCCCAAACGTCAAACCTTTGTCTGGATAATAAACCCCGATTACCTCTAGGCCAACGTTCTGGTCTTTTCATCTTTTACGAGAGTTTTATTAACCTAATAATGCGAAAATATCTCCTTGATTTTCATATTTATCATGCTTGAGTCACAGTAATTAATCGTGCACAGGAAAAGCATTTCTCAGGGGTGATTGAATTGGAATGCGTTAGTGGAATGCAGACTTATCATCGTGTCACAAGGATTCCTGGTTATCCGTTATGCTCATTTGTTTTCATTCATGCCACAGGAGGAAAATGTATTTAAGAAATAAAAAGACGAACACGACGCTCTCCTAATGGTAAGAGATAACGCTGCCCATAATTAGTACAACGCTACTCAGGATTTTTAATGATTAAAATTCTAGGTGTACTGGCCCAACGCATCTTACTTAAGAGTCATAAGATGTTAAGACTCTTCAGCCCAGTAATTTCACTAGCTACAGTGCCCTCCCACCGAAGCACAGTAATGATTGCACAAAATTGCTCAGACTGTAGAAAAAATTGCACTGTTGAGGCACCCACCTAGTCGACCTCCTGCAAAGGAAGACTATCCTGGTAGATTAATAGCTAGTTAACCATTCATAGGTCGATTATAAAAAAATCGATTACCGGGGGTAGACTTCCTTTTCAGGAGGTCGTCTAGGTGGGTACCCCAACAGTGCCAGTTATTCTACCGCCTGAGCAGGGATGTGCAAACATTACTGTGCTTTCGGTAGAAGAGCACTGTAGCTAGTGAAATTACTGGGCTAAAGAGTCTTAACATCTTATGACTCTTGAGAAGAAGCGTTGGTGCAGTGCACCTAGAATTGCACATCATTGTGAAATTCTGGGTAGCACTGTACTGATTATGGGCAGCGTTATCTCTTAACATCGGGAGAGCGTCTTGCTCGTCTTCTGACTTCTCCACATAAAAAAAAACCTAGACACAAAAACAGTCTAGAATCTAGAATTTAAAGTACGATCAACGAAAAGTTCTCAAACACAAAATCAGCAACCGTCAAGTAAACTTGTACTATTAAAAGCTGTTAAAAGCCGTCTGACGTCACAATATGATCGTTTGATCCGGGTTGATTCAATAAAGCACATTATAAACATGATATCAATCATTCCGCGGATTGAAAACTGTTTTTTCCACAATATTTAAGGTGGAACAACATCGGCGCATGGTTTGCTTCAGCGGTTGCGAGTAGAGGGCATTGTAGGCAAGGTTCAGCCACACATACAGCGAGTTAAAAACCTCCTATGACAATGAAAAACTATTTTATTAATGTCATTGGAGACAAGAAAAAAACCTGCATGCAGTAAGACTGTCGAGAATGGATAAATTTGTTTGCAACGTTATTGTTTCTGTCTGACAGTGTTTCAATTAAAGTTATTTGGATGTTGTGTTTCAATTAATGTTTAAGACTGTAAAAGAAAATTGAAAGATTTGGGAAAACAATCAGATAAATGTTGGGCCTGTGATTCTATATGCACGCCGAAGGACCCGTCCCCGACAAACCCTGGATTCCAAATATATTTTTTCGATAAATTGGCCGAATAATTATTATAGGCGATCTGCCTACCTGCCTTCGGTCAGGGTTCCTGGGGTATCCAAGATCCGGCCATGATTTTCTTCCTTGTCGTAGAAAATATCATTATTTTATAATATTTGGTTTAATTTTTTATGATTTCCTAAAGAAAATCGCTCAAACCGTGCCCAAACCTCAAGTCTAAACAAAAGATATGCCGACATTGTTGCTTTCGAAAATAAACATGTTTCTTTTAACGACTGGCAAAGGCGGCGCGTCCATTCCGATCGCAATTTATAGGTTTCCCTTATGATCGGGAGATCAGCATGTGTTTTATAAATTACTATTATCTACATACCTACATACGAGTACTGAGTAGGTACATAATATTTGAAAAACATAACAAGTGAAATTTTAAAAAAACTTTTTAAAAACAAGCTTTTATTATTATTACCATAAAGTACTCGTCAAGACGAATCAAATTAGCCCAAACTCGATGGGGTTACGTCGTTTTATTACGGAGTTCCTATGACCACCTCCCAGCTCCATCATCAGATCAGCTCCATGTTATAATAATATTGCATTGTCATCCGATTTATGCATGCATGCAAAATTTCAGCTCAATCGGACACCGCACCGGGAAGTGGGTCAAATTTAAGTTGCAAGATTTGATTACAGACAGATAGACAGACAGACAGACAACAGACAAGTGAAAGTAAATAAAAGCTTGTAATAAAAGGGGTTCGAAAATGTAGTTTAGCGCTTCGGATAAAAATAGAATCGGCAGTGACTGTATGAGCTGACCCTACATTTCGTGTGCGCGATTTTCTTTTTACAAGCTTTTATTTACTTTCACTTGTCTGTTGTCTGTCTGTCTGTCTGTAATCAAATCTTGCAAGTTAAATTTGACCCACTTCCCGGTGTCTGATCGAGCTGAAATTTTGCATGCATGCATAAATCGGATGACAATGCAATATTATTATGACATGGAGCTGATCTGATGATGGAGCGGGAAGGTGGCTATAGGAACTCCGTTATTAAACAACGTAACTCCATCGAGTTTGGGCTCATTTGATTCGTCTTGACGAGTACTTTATGGTAATAATAATAAAAGCTTGTTTTTAAAAAGTTTTTTTAAATTTCACTTGTTAGCTATCAGGTCAAGATGTAAAGCGGCGATCGGCGTCTCACACAGCACGCTAAAGAATCGCGACGTTGCGTCTTTGGTCGTCGGTCACATACCCGAGTGCCCCGCACGTCCAGTGTAACGTCAACTTAACCACTATACGAAATGTCTTCAATCAAGAGTTTCTTCATAGTTACAACTTCCAAACAACAAAACTCGAATGTAAGAGATTCAATCATATGTCCGCGTTGTTAAATTCTCATTAAGTACTTTTTAAATATTATATCATTTATTTATTACACAACCCAATATAAGTAGATTTATAACTAAAAACGTATAAACTAAACACCTAAAAACTAAAAGTAACTACAAAACTTAATCTAATAAACAGGTGGAGGACGGAAAGGTGGCAAGAATGCTGGCGGCATTGCCCCGCTGAATGCATAAACTTATTTTTTGAGCAAAATATAAGCCAGCATTCTTGTCACCTGAAGCCTTCACCAAACGTTTAGCGAGGTCTAAGTAGTTTTGATTTTTTTTTGAGAATTTGAGACTACCTTTTACCTCTATGCACCACTATACCAACATCTACCGGGGGTAGACTTCCTTTGCAGGAGGTCGACTAGGTGGGTACCCCAACAGTGCCAGTTATTCTACCGCCTGAGCAGTGATGTGCAAATATTACTGTGCTTCGGTAGAAGGGCACTGTAGCTAGTGAAATTACTGGGCTGAGGAGTCTTGAACATCTTATGACTCTCAAGTAAGAAGCGTTGGCGCAGTGCACCCAGAATTGTACCTTTGTAAAATACTGGATAGCACTGTACTAATAATGGGCAGCGTTATCTCTTACCATCAGGAGAGCGTCTAGCTCGTCTTCTTACTTCGTTGTATAAAAAAAAAAAAAAAAAAAAATTACACAAAATGTTCCTGGCTTGACAAGGCACATATGTACATTGGGCCAGATATTCACTAGCTTTTAGTTACAAGCGGTCCTTAAAAATTTCGATAAAAAATTTCTTAAAAATTCGATCTTAGTCACAAAAGCGCCAGTGGCCACCCCAAATGGCTCAAATATTTACCCGCTACAAAGTTGACTTATTCGCGCACCCTGACTTACGTTGTGTACTAAAGAACTACTCATAGCCTCCCCTAATATTGCTGTAGTAAGTAATTAATTACTTAGCTTGAACCAATGGCCGAGGCGTGGTTTTATTAATTGGATTAGTTACTGGGGAACTCTATTTGTTTGGTTTGCTCATAATCTACATAGAAATGTTTGGATTAGGTAGTTTGGCTCTATATTTGGTAACTAACTCAAAAAGAAAATTTAAATAAACTGTTCACCTTCTTAATAATCGAGTTTAGTTGTGTTGCTAAACGAAAAACGAAGCCTTTGAAGAATTTAAGAGCCATTTTAGGGACACATCGTTTTACTGGAGTTATAATAAAGGGGGAAAGCTTTCTTCTTTACATATACACCCATAGGCGGATCCAGGATTTGGTTCTGGGGGGGGCCAAGGTGCGGACGGGCAAAAATATTACAATTTTTACTACGAAAAATGTGTGTTTTGCTCGCTCTGAGCTGTTAGAAAGCTTAAACATTCATAGTAATAAGTGCGCGAGCAGCTTGCTGCGAGTGCCGAGAAAAAAAATATAATCTTTACCATGAAATACCTAGTCAGGTCATAAGTATTGTCACACAGTAAAAACTTTTCTTTTAGAATGCTGGCCACAAAAAAGTTTATTGAATTCGAATTGTTCATGAAAATAAAAATGTATACTTTTTAGAATTTTACTCATTTTTAAATATGGAGTGGACGCTTAAAGAAGACCGTGTTGCAGTTATTGCGTTGCATCGTTGCGGTTACGCGCCAATTCAAATTTTTGACATACTGAAAAATTTGAATATAACCAAAAGATTCGTTTATCGTACCATCAAACGATACAATGAAGACTCTAGTGTAGATGACAGGTCAAGAAGTGGTCGCCCTCGGTCTGTTAGGACTCCAGCAGTGATAAAAGCTGTGAAGGCGCGAATTCAAAGAAATCCCAAACGTAAGCAGAAACTGTTGGCCCTTCAGATGGGGTTAAGCAGAACCACGGTGAAAAGGGTGTTAAATGAAGACTTAGGGCTTCGGGCATATCGAAGAAAAACAGGACATCGTTTAAATGCTCGTCTAATGGACCTGAGACTGAAGAGATGCCGCGCTTTGTTGAAGCGGTACGCGAGAAAAAAATATCAAGAAATTCTTTTTTCGGATGAAAAAATTTTTACCGTAGAAGAGAGCTACAACAAACAAATGATAAGGTGTACGCACACAGTAGTGAAGAAGCGAGCAACCGTATTCCGCGTGTCCAACGAGGTCATTTTCGATCCTCGCTCATGGTATGGTTGGGAGTTTCTTATTGGGGCTTAACAGAGGTACATTTTTGTGAGAAAGGTGTAAAAACGAATGCAGTTGTGTATCAAAATACAGTCCTGACGAACCTTGTGGAACCTGTTTCTCATACCATGTTCAATAACAGGCACTGGGTATTCCAACAAGATTCGGCGCCAGCTCATAGAGCGAAGAGCACACAAGACTGGCTGGCGGCGCGTGAAATCGACTTCATCCGGCACGAAGACTGGCCCTCCTCCAGTCCAGATTTGAGTCCGTTAGATTACAAGGTATGGCAACACTTGGAGGAAAAGGCGTGCTCAAAGCCTCATCCCAATTTGGAGTCACTCAAGACATCCTTGATTAAGGCAGCAGCCGATATTGACAAGGACCTCGTTCGTGCTGCGATAGACGACTGGCCGCACAGATTGAAGGCCTGTATTCAAAATCACGGAGGTCATTTTGAATAAACTTTATTGTCATAAGAATCTATGTTTTGTTAAGTTCATTTTGGTATATAAATGGTTACATAATAAATAAACTTGTTCCAATAATTTTATATTAAACATGTGATAGAATTTATGACCTGAATAGGTATGTGCAAAATTCGTAACTCTACAATGATTCTGGGGGGGGCCTTGGCCCACTGCCCCCCCCCCCCCCCCTAAATCCGCCTATGTGTACACCGATTACTTAAAAACGCTTCGGAAAGTTCTTTAGTGTTTCACGGGGGGTGGTCCCATTAAAATTCTATCAAAATCGTTCGAGCGGTTTACAATCAATGAGTAAACCGTGCTTCTAGCCCTCGCCATGGTAAAGGCAAAGAATAGAAACTATTACTACGTAGTAAAGGTGCCGCCCTCGCTTATCGAAAATCGAAAGCTAGCTTAACGTCAGATTGCCACTATAGTACTATCTCTATTCAGTAATATTATTCCCAATGAAGTTATTCAAATAATATTTCAATATTGGACTTAATCGGTGAACCCGAATACTATTTGCAATAATGAACAGAACATAATTTAACTCGCTACAAAGATTAGCGGACGCTGCACCGGCGCGTGCGCTGCTTTTGCAGGTGTATCCTGAACGCGTCAGCCATACGAATGATTAACGGCCAAGCAGACGTTGGCTGTAAACCTGGAAATAACCGCCGTGAGATACGACTGCTGTACCGGTTTACCTCAGTTTTACGGTTTGTGAAACTGAATACGTAAAATATTTTGTATGGATAATTAATTAAGAAATTCGTAGTCTGATTTTGATAGGTACATTGCTAAAATGAGCAAATATTGTGCACATCTACTCGGAATAACTGATATACTAAGTATACACTAAGGATGGACAGTTTATCCTTTTAAAACGACCTAAAAAAGGAAGAAGAATTTTTTAAGACGAGCGGAAAGGAAGAAAGGTGTACTTATTTAAAACGTGATTCCCGTTTGGTTATTTTACTTGCGAATAAATAAATACTTTCTTCACATTGCGGATATTCGCGCAAAGTGTAAAATTGTCTTCAAAAGACAATTTTGAAATTTTGATTTCGCACGTGAATAAATGAACAAATATGAATTTAAAAGAAAACAATATTAAGATCGCTTTCACGCGATTGTTTACGCGAAGTGAGGTTGACATAAAGTTAACAATTTCATAGCACATAATGTTCGATTTCCTCACTACTCACTATGAACTTCAAGGTGCCGGATTTAGCCGCGTGTCGTCGAATCGATTGTATGCGCACGAGCCGACAAATGATTTACGATTACAAACGTCCTCAAGAATAATCGAATTCGTCTGTGGATAGTTACCACCTTCTGGACAAAACCATTGTGTGACGACTTCTGTGGCTCGGTGGGCTAATACCCGCTTGCAACGCAGAAGGTTGCGGTTTCGACTCCCGCATGGGACAAATGTTTGTGTGATCCACAGGTCTTTGTTTCTGGTCTGGGTGGTTTTCAATATCTATTATAAGTATGTATGTATTTACAAAAGTATATAATTATTGTACAGTCCACTCTCGTTAATTCGAAACTCGAGGTACTCTTAAAATATTACGAATTATCGAGTGTTTGAAATATCAAATGGTTCGAAATTTGTGAGAGAAAATAAATATAACTTCGAATTATTAAGTGTTGATTCGTGTACATACATGTATTCATAATGTAAATTAATTAATAGTTCGAAAAAACTCTGTTATACTGGTTTGCTTCAAAGCACACATTGCTGCTGCTCAATAACTTTTTTAAAGTGAAATATGTAGTGCCTGAAATGCTTTTTCACCGCTTTCGTTTTGTAGACGGAGGCTTTGCAAGGTATCGAATGAGAGAGACTATTCTTCTCACCTTCCTCTACTTTTTCGAATAACTTTTTCTTTTCAGCCATCGTCAAACATTTATACTTTATAGACCTCTTAACTAACACAAACTTTTAATCTGTATAACAACGAAAGAGTAACAGTAACTTAATGATGACTAAACAAACCAATTCATGAGAAGTGTGTGTCAAATAGTCAAACTAATCATAACAAAAACCAAGCTTCGTTTTCACTGATACAAATTTTAACTTGTCTCAAAATGTAGGTACTTACTATACAAATTGTACGGCGGAAAGATTGTACCGTACAATCTTTCCGCCTCCTTCACTCTGCAACTTTGAATTGTCGAGTGTTGGATGCCGATGAGTTCGAATTAACGCGTCGTTTCGTTATAAAGCAATGATTTTTTCGTTCGAATTACCAAGTGCATAAAAATGTATTGATTTAGTTCGAAATATAAAGAGATTTTGTAGGGAACTCGTGATTGCTTTGAATTATAGAGAGGTTCGAATTATCGCAGGTTTGAATTAACGAGAGTCGACTGTATCTTTTATCCTAACTACCCTTAGTTTGGGGTTAGGTGGCCCTGTCTGAAATGTCCTAAAATATTTATTTATGTTTTCATTTTTTTTTTAAACGTGGCAAATGCCTTTATTGAGAAAAACAAACTAACAATACTACAGCTACTACAGCAGTAAAGAACACTTTTATTAACCACAGATCGGCCACAAGCCAATCTACAGAAAATCCAAGTGCTCCAAACCACTGTCAGTTGGCAGAGTACCCAGAATGCTGGCAGCATTGCCACGTTGAATGGCAATACTTATACGTTGGGCCAAATATACCCCAGCATTTTGGTCACACGTCGCCTCGACCAAGCGCTCAGATAAATTTTTTCATTATCATAAGGACAGCAAGACTAGGGTTGAAAATCGCCACTTTGCAATATATTCCCATTTTTCCTTACAATTGCCTAGTTGCTTGGAAACTTTCGGAATATTGCCGGCAATTTTCATCCCTAAGCCAGACATGTCGGTTGCCGCGCCGACTCGCGGCAATTGTAACCAAAGTAAAATTGTGTTCATGAACCTAATTAGAGCGATCTATTTGCGAGACGCTTGTAACGTATCTATCCTTTTTATTTTAATCTATGGTCCCATACGAAAAATTGTCCTATTCGCAAAATATAACTTTCGTAAAAGAACCGTTACGGAAAATATTTTCTTGTCTTGCGAAAGGGGCATTTTGCGACGGAGCTTAAATATATTATTAAAAAAACTAAATTAAAATTAAAACCCATCACCAAAACTAAAATTAAGTAACAAAATGTGCTAGTAACAAATGGTCACAAGTGAACAAAAATAAAGTAAAAAAACACAACTTAGTAGGTACAATACAATAAAACTAAAAATAAAATAATACATACCAATTTCGGATAGGTTTTACATTTATTTTTTTCATTGGATTAAGTATATTTTACACTATTTTAATTTTTGAGATCAGAAATTGGTATGTATTTTAAAATTGAGTCAGTGATAAAGAAATGTTAGTGTACCTATACCTAATAGAGCAAGAGAAAGGGCGAAACAAGGGGAGATATAATATTATTTGTAGGACCATATCTATGCTTATGACCATGTCTATGGTTGTCTGGAAGATTGCTGTGGGCAATAAGTCCGCACATTGTGTGCCAATGTGTTAATTAATAGTAATTTTTAATTGCTTTTTGTAATAATTATAATTAATTAAATATCAATGTTTAGTGCAGAATTAACAATAAATATCTATTCATAATTTGAATATTACTATTATCATGGATTTCCACTGAGTAACACTTAATTCCACTAATTAACTTTTTGTAATATTGGTTACAATAAAGAATGATTCTATATTTTCAATATCTATTATTAGTATGTATTTACAAAAGAAAAGTATATTAAGAAAAAGATATCCTAACCACCATAACACAAGCATTAAGTTGCTTAGCTTGGGATTAGGTGGCGCTGTATGAAATGTCCTAAATTTTTTTTTTATTATAAAGAGATAGATATTCAAAAAGATAAGGTTAATAGAAAAATCACTGACTCAATCAATTAAATGATAAGAAAAAACCAAAATGAACACACATCTAATGATTCTGCGTCTACTTTGCAACTCACGATGAGATCGTCCTCTCGTATCCTCTCCGAGTTCTTACTTGCCGCTCTGAATGTTGCCGCTACGAACTTCTGTTCCTCTTTTGTGAGGAGTGTGCATTTTGCGGCTAGTTTCTTACTTGTGTTGCCCATTCTAAAAATTATGAAATATTTTTAATTTAAATAAAAAAAAACTTTAAGAAAACTTAAATTTACAAAACTAACACTGTGTTTGTGTGCATTTTTCCTGGGTCAAAAAAAGAGTCTAAGCTATCCCTATACCAAATTTAGCTCAATCGGTCCACCAATTTCAGCATGAAACATACATCCATACATTCTTACAAAACTATCGCTTTTATGAAAATAGTAAGATTTTGCTTTTTTTTAATAATTGATTCCAATGGTCTGGGGGAAAAGAGGCTTATGTCTAGCAGTGACACACCAAAAAAAAGTTTGTAATCTTTAACTGCATATTTGTGTGACTTCAGGTAAAATACATTAAATTATTTTACATTACCTTCATATACTCTATACTGTACATTATATTATGTACACAGTAGGTACACATTATAAAGGTATTTCTTAATTATAAAAACATGCATTTTAATCACTTAAGATAATTATTGGATGTAATTTATTTAATACACAACCCTATATAAGTAGATTAATAACTAAAAACTTAATAACTAAAAAACTTAATAGGTAAAAACTTAAAAACTAAAACTATTTATATAAAGCCATAAATATTCATGTTAATTATAAAATCTAATAATATAAAAATCTTATGTGACAGTTTGTTATCTTACTAAAACTCCTCTATAGCAGCTTTAGGTGGAAAAATTTTGCACATTTGATCAAAGAATAAGATGTAGGCTATTTTTCATCAGATGCAAAAAAGTTGCACAAGTCAGCTCGAATTCCCATAAGAAATGTACCTACCAAAGTTATCATAATATGATTTTATATACCTACCTATATAATAGGTACATAATACTCGTTTATATTATTTTTGCGACTTATCAAGATTGAATTATCCATTTATAGCACCGTTTTTATTTTATTGAAACAATAGCAAAATATTGTGCCATCTATGAAACTTTTAATTGGTTACTGGAGTAACATACAGGCTCTGTATTAGGTCAGGTGTAATCAATACATCAATAATACTTCCGTAATAGCATACCAAGTGCCACTGATCCCCTCGACCTTACTTCTCTAGGAAATTAAATAGTTTTACTTCATTTTACCTTGTCACGAGACTGTCTTACATTGAATAATAAAACAAACATGTGCGAACATCCACAAACATTATTTTACGAGCCCTAAAACAATTTAGAACATAAATCGTTACCTTTCCACTGAAAACAACCAAAAATTATCAAAAACTTCCCGTAAATTCTCCAGCTTTATTAACTTTCAGTTATCCTGCACATAATCTCGAGTGCTTGCACTCTTTCACATAATAAAACTCGACTAGAAGATAAGCGTTGTCACATTAAATCGCGTGTTTGCTAAATTAAGCAGAAATAAAATAAAATCAATAATATTTTCTTGCGAAAACTGAAAACACAAATCATTAAAATTAGGTTACCTGTCAATGTCAAGTTGACAGCTGCAGTAAAAAAGGTTTGATTAATGTTTTTTTTTTGCAAAACTTTGTCGAGCGCGAATTGTGATTCTGCACAAATTCCAATGAAAATATAACACGTCTTTCGTCGGGCGCCGCGTCGCTGCGACTGCCTTATCTCGATGGTAACATTGGGTTTGGAAATACACCAAGCTGCCAAACGTACTACAAATATTTGTATTTAGCACGTGAATTTTACTAGTATATTGCTAACATCAGCATCAGCCCTTAATCAGCTCATGTCTCTCATTAAAAAATGGGATAGTATCACGTGGACTTATATCAACAAATCTATGAATTATGAATAAAGCATAGTTTTGTCAATGAGAATCCTATAGAAAAAAATAAAGACTACTAGGTATTAGACCAGACTCCAGACTCAGACTCCAGGCCCCAGGCTAGTCAAATTTGTCCTACTAGTTCAAAGTCAAAACTTGTCCAGTCTAGGTCCACGTTAGTCGCGAGTCGCGTTAGCCGTTAAGCCTAGATTGTGTCTAGTGACTAAGTGACTAGTGTGATAAATGAAGTCTATCTATAGGTAATATGTATCTACATCTTCATTCATTCAGATAACGAGCCGCTATCCATCCATTACGTGAATCAGCAGACTAAATAAACATCACGAGATAGTTTAGGTAGTATCTAGCTTTGATCAGAAAATTAGATTAGCACTTAGCCGATAAAATAAAACTAAAATAAAATGTAGAGTTCGGTTATGTTAATGTTATAGTATATTTATTTTGTTAAACATCTCACGTTCTATGATTCTGAACAAAATTATATCTTCAGTCTTTGTGAAGACTCTACAGTCAATAAATATTAGAATCTAAAAGCTAATTATTCCTAATACAAGATACAATAGTCCAAATTGTAGAAATAAGAGTGACTGCAGAATAGGCTCGAATAGTCTTAGTTACGGCTTCGTTATCAATTCGAGAAGCCAAGTTTCTATTCAGTAACAACAGCATGTGAGCTTGAGGTGGTATGCTGAGAAGAGTTGCTATAAATTTTACTCGTGGGCAAAGAAACGCAGGCATAATAGTACCAATTATAATGAAACTAAAGAGGCCGGCAGTTAGCATCAGGCATCCGCCGGAATCTTTTGTGTAGAGCGCCGATCCGACAAGGTAGCTCCAGTGTACAAGAGTCCCAATTCGAATCACCCACAATAATTTCAATATTACCGTGCCGCATAAAAGAAAAACTACAGTCGATAGAATGCACATGACCAGTTTCATAATCACAGAATTTTATATTCGTTCTATTTCATGAATTATTGTTTTGATTATATTGGCTGGAGTGTTTGTTTCTTCACATTATTATCAGCTTTTTACTCGGGCATTTTACAGGATTTTTGTTTGAAATTCGCGGGTTTCGAAGAGGCGGCCATCGGCCATGTTGTTGTCAGTTGTCAGTCGGAAAAGTTGTCAATGTCAGTGTCAAACAAAGTGACTGTCAAAGTCAAATTTTATTATTGCCATACTATAATTTTCTGTTTTCTACTAATTTAGCAAGATAACGACATGTCTAAATGCATTACGCCCCCCTTTTTGGCTTATATTTTAGATTTTTTTTTTTTTTTTTTTTTTTTTTATGTGATGAAGTAAAAGACGAGCAAGACGCTCTCCTGATGTTAAGAGATAACGGCTGCCCATAATCAGTACAGTGTTACCTAGGATTTCACAATTATGTGAAATTCTAGGAGCACTGCACCAACGCTTCTTACTCAAGAGTCATAAGATGTTAAGACTCTTTAGCCCAGTAATTTTACTAGCTACAGTGCCCTCCTACCGGAGCACAGTAATGTGATGATGAGATGATTTTGAAGTTGATGATTTTGATGATGATTTTGTTGTTTTTTTTGATGTGTGTGTGAGATGATTTTGAAGTTATTTTTTGAACCGTGAATATTATTTTTTAGATAAAAATGACTTAAGCCGCGTCTCCAGCTCCTATTTTGGTCTACACACTCAACAAAAACACGTCAACAAACAGTAAAATTCCCCTACACAAAAAAAATAATAATGTCTATGCTTCCAGCTTCAACAAATGTTTTTGCTTTGTTTATTCATTTATTTATTTACTAGCTGAGCCCGGCGGTAACCTTCAACAAATGTTTTTGCTTTCCATCGGCTATGGAAAGCAAAAACATTTGTTGAAGCTTAAAGCATAGACATTTTTTTTTTTTGTGTAGGGGAATTTTGCTGTGTGTTGACGTGTTTTTGTTGAGTGTGTAGACCACAGATCAGCTATATAAAATAAAAATCAGCTATATATTTTATATAGCTGATCTGTGGTGTAGACCAAAAAATAAGCTGGAGACACGGCTTTAAAATACTTGCAATTTTGATCAAAGTCGCACGACCTTATTCCTTATTTTTTAATCCAAATAGTAGAATTTAATTTTATTACACAGCCACCCTGTATCGTGACTCGGAAAATTGTTTGCGTTCGCCGACAAAATTTGTTGAAAATCTCAAAAATAATCACGCTAAATAGTTTAATCAATTAATGTGACGAGGAAAATAACACAATGACTCTAACCGCGAAGATGGAAGTGGATCAGGTGAAGGGAGAAGGGTTCCGGCCGTACTACATCACGAAGATCGAGGAACTCCAACTCATTGTTGCCGAGAAATCTCAAAATCTTCGCCGTCTGCAGGCTCAACGTAATGAACTCAACGCTAAAGTGCGTATGCTGCGCGAGGAGCTGCAGTTACTGCAAGAACAGGGATCCTACGTAGGCGAAGTGGTCAAACCTATGGACAAGAAAAAGGTGCTCGTGAAAGTGCACCCGGAAGGTAAATTCGTAGTAGATTTGGACAAAAACGTAGATATTAACGATGTGACGGCCAACTGCCGCGTCGCACTGCGCAATGAGAGCTACACACTGCACAAGATTCTGCCGAACAAAGTGGACCCACTTGTGTCACTTATGATGGTCGAGAAAGTTCCTGATTCGACTTACGAGATGGTGGGAGGTTTGGATAAACAGATTAAGGAGATAAAGGAGGTGATTGAGCTGCCTGTAAAGCATCCTGAGTTGTTTGACGCGCTTGGTATCGCTCAGCCTAAAGGTGTGTTGTTATATGGCCCTCCTGGTACTGGTAAGACGCTCCTTGCCCGCGCTGTCGCTCACCACACGGAGTGCACGTTCATCCGCGTTTCCGGCTCAGAGTTAGTCCAAAAATTCATTGGTGAAGGCAGTCGAATGGTGCGAGAACTCTTTGTTATGGCGAGAGAACATGCCCCGTCCATCATATTCATGGACGAAATCGACTCCATCGGTTCATCCCGTATTGAATCAGGTAGTGGAGGAGATTCCGAGGTACAGAGAACTATGTTGGAGCTGCTTAATCAGTTGGACGGTTTCGAGGCGACTAAGAACATCAAAGTCATCATGGCTACCAACAGAATCGACATTCTAGATCCTGCACTATTGAGACCTGGTCGTATCGACAGGAAGATCGAATTCCCCCCACCAAACGAAGAAGCTCGTCTAGACATCTTAAAAATTCACTCCCGTAAGATGAATTTGACTAGAGGAATCAATCTACGTAAGATTGCTGAGCTTATGCCGGGAGCCTCCGGAGCAGAGGTGAAAGGAGTTTGTACTGAAGCTGGTATGTACGCGTTACGAGAACGTAGAGTGCACGTCACTCAGGAAGACTTTGAAATGGCCGTAGCTAAAGTCATGCAGAAGGATTCCGAGAAGAACATGTCTATTAAGAAGCTCTGGAAGTAATTGCTTAAATTTATATGTATTTCATAGTTTGAATTATAATAATATACTTAACTTTTTTTTTAATAATTGGGTGTTATTTTTTCTATCCCTTACAGCCTTAAAGTAAGTTGATTCAAAACCTAGACTGTTTTCTGACTGCCTAGCATTGGCTTGAGCCACACTACTCTGTCATGATGTCAAAAATCATACCAGTTTCATATATTTTTAGGAATTTTTCACATTTCATTGTTTTGTGTTAAATGGTGACACATTAAAATAATGTCAACACACCACTACAGCAGTAATGTGGTTTTCTCTTTAGAGGCTTTAGATGTATTTTATAGAAATTAGTCTTTGTTATAGAAATTCTACTTTTTGATTTTCTTATTGAGATTTGTCAATACGACAGACGCCTAGCGTATAAATAATTCATAAAAAATAAACACATTTTTCATCAGATTAATTTAATAAAAATTAAACCTTAACATAGCAGGCATTCAATAAATAAAATTGTTTATTTAGACACAGTTATGCTCAGTCATAACATGCTACAATAAACTTCACTTAACATATAATTCAACATAAAATAGAATTAATAATAAGTTCAAATAAAAAAATAACATTTTTAATTGATTTAAAATGTACAGAAGATGTTGGTACAAAAAGCTGTAGGTAGTGATACATAAACTCATAATTTAAAATGACTTGCAAAAGTCTTTGTTTCCTAACATTGCTCTACCTATTCATGTTAAGTTCAGTGAGTAGAAACGGATATTAAAACTTTTAGGTGGACCTACTCCTTTTATGTGTACCTTGCATAGCTAAAAATCTTAATTTACAAATATTTATTCATTCTTGATATATTTTTATATTATCATCTTCCATAAAAAATACGCTTATAAGAAAGTACAATAATATTACAATTTATAATGCTATTTGTTAATACAAATCAACTTTTCTGTTTCATCTATAACTGATTCGGTATCAGAATAGTTATTATTATGTATTGGAGAAACATCGATGTTCAGGCCAGCGGTTCCCTGTAAAAATAATTTTATTATTTTAGTTTTGTAGGGTAGTCTACAAAAAAAATAGGTTATATTTGCTGCCTAATTTCTTATAGGTAAAGTCACTGGCGGATCCAGGATTGGGTTCTGGGGGTGGGCCAAGATGCAGACGGGCAAAAATATTATAATTTTTACTCCAAAAAGTGTGTGTTTAGCTCGCTCTGAACAGTTAGAAAGTTCAAATACCCTTAATAATAAGTGCGCGAGCAGCTTGCTGCATGCGCTGAGAAAAAAAACATCTTGACCATGACATATACCTAAATACTAGCCCCTTTACAGCTATAAGTATGATTTCATATTATAATTATTAATGTATGTTTTATTTTTCTCAGGAAAAATATTGACGAAAATTTTGTTAGCGCACGACTTAATGTATTTTTTATGTTAAGACTGTAAACGCACTTTATTTAATAAATGATTATCTTATCTTATCTTTATCATATGTTCAAAATTCGTAACTCCACAATGCTTCTGGGGGGGGGGGGGGGGCTGCCCCCCCCCCCCCCCCCCCGCTAAATCCGCCTATGGGTAAAGTTAAGTCTGTCTTCTTTTCACGCCAAAACAGCTAAACCGATTAAGATGAAATTTGGTATAGGAGATAATTCAAGATTCAGGGAACTAAATAATAATAACTCAGGTATGTATATTTTATTTAGCTTACTCCGTTTGTTTTATTATTTTTTCTTGGGTCAAATTTATTTCATTATAATATGCTGAATGCTGGCCTTTGACCACGAGCGATGTCGTAATCGGAGATGGTAACCAAAAACCTAGAAGGCGGGATAATCCCTCCTTGACTTCACAGAACATTTTAGTAAGAACTCACGATAGGATGAGGTTTCCTCGTAGACTGCCACACGTTCTTCACAAATTGCAGAGGGTTCACAAACTCATGAGATATGCTCCTGAAACCAATGTTATACTGAATTTTGGTGTTATTATAATAGACATTTCTGAAATTGCCAATTCAACAATATAGACTAAGTTTTTATGTTAGATAGAGGCTCGCTTGATCGCAAAATGTCCCTTTCGCAAAACTTCCCTTTTGTAAAACTTCCCTTTCGCAAAACTACCCTTTTGTAAAACTTCCCTTTCGCAAAACTTCCCTTTACAAAACGTCCCTTTCGCAAAACGGCCCTTTCGCAAAACGTCCCTTTTGTCAACCTTTTGTCCCTTTTGTGAAAACGTTTCTTTATGCAGTTTACACTGCCATCTGACAGTGGTTTTGGAGCACTTGAATTTTCTATAGAATGGCGTGTGGCCGATCTGTGGTTAATAAAAGTGTTCTTTACTGCTTGTTTTTTTTCACAAAAAAGGAATTTTCAGGAAAAAAAAAACTTAAATGATTGGATTGAAGCTTACCCATCTGAAGCCATGTCAACTGACGGAATGTATGATAGAGCAGCGCCCGTGCCTGATCCATTGTTTTGGAATCGTACTCTGAAAAAAAAATGAGGTGGAGCGAATCACAGCTGAATTTTGGGGAATTTGGGGTCTTGATTGGGAAGTTCTGTTAAAATAATTTGTAGCTATCTATAGTAAAATCACCACAGCCACCATCCTATCATGTTGAATATTTCCACTGTTGTGGAATCACTGCTGTATACAGTTGTCTGGAATAGATCGCTTTGAGTGATAAGTCCGCTAATTGGTTGAAAGATTTTTTCTATTTGGTATCAATTTTATCATTAAAGCATAAATAAATACTACTTTTTATAAAAAATATATTCGTCCAAAAGTTAGTTGCCTGGTATAGATCGCTTCGAGCGATAAGGCTGCCCATTGAATAGATAGATAGATAGATAACGCTTTATTGGTACAACATAAAAGAACTTAGAACGAAATACAATTGCAGTGCAGTACAGTTGAAGTGTTGTTATACTCACTCAGTGTAAGCGGAATCCCGCACGCGCCTCGGTTTGTAGACGAAGTGGTAGTAAACGAACAGGGAGAGGTAGAGGACGAGCAGCACCAACACGACCGCGATGATCGTGAACGAAGCCTGGTGCGCACGTACGTAGTCTTGGTACGACCAGCCGTTGAATAGGGGCAACTGGGAATCAAATATATTATAGGTAATTAGCTGCGCCCAGCGGATTCACCCGCTGTACTGTAGCTTATGTGTTATTCCAGGGTCTATGTTATTCTATACCAAATTTCAGCTCAATCGGTCCACTCGTTTAGGCGTGAAAGAGTAACAACCATACATCCGAACATTCTTACAAACTTTCACGTTTATAGAGGTAACATTAGTAAGCGGAGTTACCTACAGGGTGTACTAGCAATGGGGCAAGGTTGTCGGTAGTCATCAGCCTTATTCCGATAGGCCATAGGCGTATTCTGATAGGCAATAACGTTTTCATTGCCTTTAGTAGGTAACTGTTAAGGCCAAAATATAACATTAAAAAAGAATTTACTTTTCCCCTACCTCAAAAAACGAAATTCATGCTACAAGGCAATAAAAAAGAAAAAAAAATCATCAGTTACCTGACTCTTCTGCACCAGCTTGCAAGTACCATCTTTTGCCACCGTTCCATCATCACACACACAAACCGCCCCATTCTCCCCTAACACGCACACATTATCACACTTAACTCCTTCACAGTCATTGTTAACGTCGTCTCTTTGAACACTCTCGTGTTTGATCACAAAAGTGTTTGCATCGAACACTCTGTATAAGAAAGTCTCGCAATGTTTAGGGCCGTATAGCAAACATCTGCCGAGACGGAATGAGTTGGCGACTAAGTAGTAAATGTGGTCTTCAAATATGGCCAATCCGTGGGGCGCTTGCAGTTGAGGGTGGATTAGGATCTTCTTGCTGAAAGGAAATAAGAGGAGGAATAAGATAAAAAATATGAGTAGGTAAATCATTCAAAACAATCGGAATCTGAATGCTTTTAGTGTAAAGGAATTTGTCATGGATAACAAGATGGCTTTAGACATGGTGTAGTTTTATGAAACTGTGAGATGATGTATAAGACTATACTTTAAGTTAGTGTTTAAGAATATAGTTTTATTTAACTTGCAATACAAATATGAGGTAGTCCTTTCGCTATTTAAGAGCACATTTAAAAGTAATAAAATAGTGACTATCGCAAGGGCTCGTTCTGGGCCTGAAACTTTTCCTAATCTATTAGTAATTTTATAATAACATCACATTATGATAATATCAGCAAGCTTTATTTACTCGTACCTCAACATCAGGTAAAATAGGTCACTATACAAAAATGTCTGTAGTTAAAGCGAAAGGCAAAAAATCGTTATGAATATAAAGGTGAACACTTACTGCGAGTCCCCATGATAGTCCATCCTGATAATATGCGGTGGTCCAGTCTCAGCCACATACAGATGCCCTGAGAAGGAGTCCACAGCGAGTCCTGTGCAGTTCCTTACTGTTGTCAGGTCCCTCGCGTTATGGCCGCTGAGTGACGCAGACCACACGACTGATTCCAGCCCGCTTGTCAGGCAGTAGAACATTAGACGGGATGCTGGGTCTACTATCAGTGATGCTACCTGTAAAACAATCAATTTGATAACTCTACGCGTTCGCCAGTAAAATTGGTCTTGATGATAGAAAGACGGACGGACGAAAGAGTGATCCTATAAGGGTTTCTTTTTTTTATTTTATAAAGGTACGAAATCCTGAAAAGTAGTTTTTACAGGCGTTTGAAGATTATTGTATAAAACGTGGCATACTTCTATATATAAATCGATAGCTGACATTAATACCAATAAAAATAATTCCGATACCCACTCTCGTAAAGTTTTTTTGTTTTTTTTTTATGTGGAGAAGTAAGAAGACGAGCAAGACGCTCTCCTGATGTTAAGAGATAACGCTGCCCATAATCAGTACAGTGCTACGCAGAATTTCACAATGATGTGCAATTCTAGGTGCACTGCACCAACGCTTCTTACTCAAGAGTCATAAGATGTTAAGACTCTTTAGCCCAGTAATTTCACTAGCTACAGTGCCCTCCTACCGAAGCACAGTAATGTTTGCACATCACTGCTCAGGCGGTAGAACAACTGGCACTGTTGGGGTACCCACCTAGACGACCTCCTGCAAAGGAAGTCTACCCCCGATGTGATTTCGGAGTTGTAAAGTATCAGGTTTCGGAGTTATTATGCGTTAAAGTTGAGCACGTGACTTCCATGTGTTGTTTAACGTAAACGAGGGAGTAAACATTTAGGAGCGTAATGTCTCTTTTTAAGGACATTTTAAAGACAAAAATAGTAAGAAGTAGCCTCTACAAAAAAACGTTGCATTATTATAAAAGTTACCGTAGCATCAGACGGCAAGGTCTGCAGCGCGGCACATCGCTTCCTCCTCACGTTGCAGACTCGGATACAAGCCGCGCCCTCCCTACTGTCCGCCAAGTACACGTTGCCTGTTATCCATTATATTATGTACTAACTACAATAATTGTTTATACTCCTACAACAGTTACCGTAGCATCAGACGGCAAGGTCTGCAGCGCGGCACATCGCTTCCTCCTCACGTTGCAGACTCGGATACAAGCCGCGCCCTCCCTACTGTCCGCCAAGTACACGTTGCCTGTTATCCATTATATTATGTACTAACTACAATAATTGTTTATACTCCTACAACAGTTACCGTAGCATCAGACGGCAAGGTCTGCAGCGCGGCACATCGCTTCCTCCTCACGTTGCAGACTCGGATACAAGCCGCGCCCTCCCTACTGTCCGCCAAGTACACGTTGCCTGTTATCCATTATATTATGTACTAACTACAATAATTGTTTATACTCCTACAACAGTTACCGTAGCATCAGACGGCAAGGTCTGCAGCGCGGCACATCGCTTCCTCCTCACGTTGCAGACTCGGATACAAGCCGCGCCCTCCCTACTGTCCGCCAAGTACACGTTGCCTGTTATCCATTATATTATGTACTAACTACAATAATTGTTTATACTCCTACAACAGTTACCGTAGCATCAGACGGCAAGGTCTGCAGCGCGGCACATCGCTTCCTCCTCACGTTGCAGACTCGGATACAAGCCGCGCCCTCCCTACTGTCCGCCAAGTACACGTTGCCTGTTATCCATTCCACTGCCAACTGACAATAAAAACATATTATTCTACAAAACTGAGAAAACGGGATTGGGTAATTATCAGGTAGGTACTACCACGAACTCTTGGTTGGGGATATCACAGTGTCCAGAATCGGAGTTGAGGTAATCACAACAATTTTTAAGTGAGTACAGTTGAAAAGCAAGAAATGAAGGTATAACATGAGGTAATTTTCGAGTTTATATCATTACCCCCATCAGAAGAGACTGCTGTAACCAAATGCAGTCTTATCATTAAAGAAAAAGAACCTAGGAAGGACTGAAATATATGAATCGTTAAAAAAATAGACCTAGTGACTTGACTAGTCCAACAGTAATTTCAATGCAGACACAGTGAAAAAATTATGATTTTAGATTTAGTATGTAGTATGTACCTTGGTAGGTCTCCCAATATTGGTGACTTCAATAGCATCCTGCGTGCTGTTGACTTCGATCAGCTTCCCTGGCGACGTCGATGTGATGTACAGCTTGTTTGTTCTGCGAAGAAAACAAGTTGCTCAACTTTACTGAATAATAGAATTCACCTGCTGACATCTTTGCCTAGTTAACCTGACACCTCAGTCTAGTTTGTCTGACACCTTAGTGAAGACTATCTGACATTAACATACAGTTTACCTGACATTAACATCGAGTCCCGCGAGCGCGTGCAGCGTGCTGTCGCAGTAGCGCAGCGCGGCCAGTCCGTCCGCCGACACGCTGTTGCCTGCTGTTAACCTGACATTAACCTGACAGTAACATGTTCACCTGACATTAACATCAAGTCCCGCGAGCGCGTGCAGCGTGCTGTCGCAGTAGCGCAGCGCGGCCAGTCCGTCCGCCGACACGCTGTTGCCTGCTGTTAACCTGACATTAACCTGACAGTAACATGTTCACCTGACATTAACATCAAGTCCCGCGAGCGCGTGCAGCGTGCTGTCGCAGTAGCGCAGCGCGGCCAGTCCGTCCGCCGACACGCTGTTGCCTGCTGTTAACCTGACATTAACCTGACAGTAACATGTTCACCTGACATTAACATCAAGTCCCGCGAGCGCGTGCAGCGTGCTGTCGCAGTAGCGCAGCGCGGCCAGTCCGTCCGCCGACACGCTGTTGCCTGCTGTTAACCTGACATTAACCTGACAGTAACATGTTCACCTGACATTAACATCAAGTCCCGCGAGCGCGTGCAGCGTGCTGTCGCAGTAGCGCAGCGCGGCCAGTCCGTCCGCCGACACGCTGTTGCCTGCTGTTAACCTGACATTAACCTGACAGTAACATGTTCACCTGACATTAACATCAAGTCCCGCGAGCGCGTGCAGCGTGCTGTCGCAGTAGCGCAGCGCGGCCAGTCCGTCCGCCGACACGCTGTTGCCTGCTGTTAACCTGACATTAACCTGACAGTAACATGTTCACCTGACATTAACATCAAGTCCCGCGAGCGCGTGCAGCGTGCTGTCGCAGTAGCGCAGCGCGGCCAGTCCGTCCGCCGACACGCTGTTGCCTGCTGTTAACCTGACATTAACCTGACAGTAACATGTTCACCTGACATTAACATCAAGTCCCGCGAGCGCGTGCAGCGTGCTGTCGCAGTAGCGCAGCGCGGCCAGTCCGTCCGCCGACACGCTGTTGCCTGCTGTTAACCTGACAGTAACATGTTCACCTGACATTAACATCAAGTCCCGCGAGCGCGTGCAGCGTGCTGTCGCAGTAGCGCAGCGCGGCCAGTCCGTCCGCCGACACGCTGTTGCCTGCTGTTAACCTGACATTAACCTGACAGTAACATGTTCACCTGACATTAAGATCAAGTCCCGCGAGCGCGTGCAGCGTGCTGTCGCAGTAGCGCAGCGCGGCCAGTCCGTCCGCCGACACGCTGTTGCCTGCTGTTAACCTGACAGTAACATGTTCACCTGACATTAACATCAAGACCCGCGAGCGCGTGCAGCGTGCTGTCGCAGTAGCGCAGCGCGGCCAGTCCGTCCGCCGACACGCTGTTGCCTGCTGTTAACCTGACATTAACCTGACAGTAACATGTTCACCTGACATTAACATCAAGTCCCGCGAGCGCGTGCAGCGTGCTGTCGCAGTAGCGCAGCGCGGCCAGTCCGTCCGCCGACACGCTGTTGCCTGCTGTTAACCTGACATTAACCTGACAGTAACATGTTCACCTGACATTAACATCAAGTCCCGCGAGCGCGTGCAGCGTGCTGTCGCAGTAGCGCAGCGCGGCCAGTCCGTCCGCCGACACGCTGTTGCCTGCTGTTAACCTGACAGTAACATGTTCACCTGACATTAACATCAAGTCCCGCGAGCGCGTGCAGCGTGCTGTCGCAATAGCGCAGCGCGGCCAGTCCGTCCGCCGACACGCTGTTGCCTGCTGTTAACCTGACATTAACCTGACAGTAACATGTTCACCTGACATTAACATCAAGTCCCGCGAGCGCGTGCAGCGTGCTGTCGCAGTAGCGCAGCGCGGCCAGTCCGTCCGCCGACACGCTGTTGCCTGCTGTTAACCTGACAGTAACATGTTCACCTGACATTAACATCAAGTCCCGCGAGCGCGTGCAGCGTGCTGTCGCAGTAGCGCAGCGCGGCCAGTCCGTCCGCCGACACGCTGTTGCCTGCTGTTAACCTGACATTAACCTGACAGTAACATGTTCACCTGACATTAACATCAAGTCCCGCGAGCGCGTGCAGCGTGCTGTCGCAGTAGCGCAGCGCGGCCAGTCCGTCCGCCGACACGCTGTTGCCTGCTGTTAACCTGACAGTAACATGTTCACCTGACATTAACATCAAGTCCCGCGAGCGCGTGCAGCGTGCTGTCGCAGTAGCGCAGCGCGGCCAGTCCGTCCGCCGACACGCTGTTGCCTGCTGTTAACCTGACATTAACCTGACAGTAACATGTTCACCTGACATTAACATCAAGTCCCGCGAGCGCGTGCAGCGTGCTGTCGCAGTAGCGCAGCGCGGCCAGTCCGTCCGCCGACACGCTGTTGCCTGCTGTTAACCTGACATTAACCTGACAGTAACATGTTCACCTGACATTAACATCAAGTCCCGCGAGCGCGTGCAGCGTGCTGTCGCAGTAGCGCAGCGCGGCCAGTCCGTCCGCCGACACGCTGTTGCCTGCTGTTAACCTGACAGTAACATGTTCACCTGACATTAACATCAAGTCCCGCGAGCGCGTGCAGCGTGCTGTCGCAGTAGCGCAGCGCGGCCAGTCCGTCCGCCGACACGCTGTTGCCTGCTGTTAACCTGACATTAACCTGACAGTAACATGTTCACCTGACATTAACATCAAGTCCCGCGAGCGCGTGCAGCGTGCTGTCGCAGTAGCGCAGCGCGGCCAGTCCGTCCGCCGACACGCTGTTGCCTGCTGTTAACCTGACATTAACCTGACAGTAACATGTTCACCTGACATTAACATCAAGTCCCGCGAGCGCGTGCAGCGTGCTGTCGCAGTAGCGCAGCGCGGCCAGTCCGTCCGCCGACACGCTGTTGCCTGCTGTTAACCTGACATTAACCTGACAGTAACATGTTCACCTGACATTAACATCAAGTCCCGCGAGCGCGTGCAGCGTGCTGTCGCAGTAGCGCAGCGCGGCCAGTCCGTCCGCCGACACGCTGTTGCCTGCTGTTAACCTGACATTAACCTGACAGTAACATGTTCACCTGACATTAACATCAAGTCCCGCGAGCGCGTGCAGCGTGCTGTCGCAGTAGCGCAGCGCGGCCAGTCCGTCCGCCGACACGCTGTTGCCTGCTGTTAACCTGACATTAACCTGACAGTAACATGTTCACCTGACATTAACATCAAGTCCCGCGAGCGCGTGCAGCGTGCTGTCGCAGTAGCGCAGCGCGGCCAGTCCGTCCGCCGACACGCTGCGCACGCTGTTGCCCGACACGTACAGTACTGACATGTTGCCGAGCGCTGCTTTGCACGAGCGACGGTCGGATCTGTACAGAGAAGACGGGAGGTCAAGACTTTTCTATTAATGATTAATGTTAATAGGAAGTGGGAAACCCAGTTTTGTGTAAATAGGATATCAATGTAACTAGATTTTTTAAGATGGTAGTGTTGTAAAAGGTCAGTCAACAAAATAATGTCAGGAGGAACGAAATTTTCCTGACATCAACAAAACATCAATGAAAACGACATAAAATAGTATAATTTATTTTAAATGGGGGGGGGGGATGTATCTACTCATTGGTGTTGATAAGTGTCGTATATCAATAAATGTAAAGTATTTCCCTCGATATTCATATATATATATTAGAGATGCACCGAATATTCGGTTACTATCCGGTATCCGGCTTATCCGGCCCTTTTTTACTATCCGGCCGGATACCGGATGGTAATGTACTATCCGGCCGGATACCGGATAGTAAACTTGGTAGATTTTATAAATGGAATCTAAATAAAGACACAGTAAGAATAAAAAAAATGACACAGTAGGTAAATGTTAATTAATACAAAACCACTTATAAGTATCACACAATAACACCACCAACTTATTTTATTATCTAAAAATACGCGAACGTTCACTACGAAACAAGTCGCACACCTAGTACAATACAGGGTCAACGCAAAAGGTATTTTTACAGCAATTGCAATTTTATTTATACTTGTTTAAGTTTGAAATTATAAAAAAATATTTTTTTGAGTTGGTGCTGTATTGATATGGGAGTGCGAAGTCAACACACCTGGCACCTACGAAACTAAAAATGTAGGTATCACACCGCCGGCCGAATATTCGGCGGCCGGATACCGAATATTCGGCTGGTGGTCAGGCCGAATATCCGGTATCCGGTATCCGGCCAAACAACTATTCGTTGCATCTCTAATATATATGATTCTTCATTATTTTATTTCTAATTGAAGTTTTATGTTGGTACTTTTTATGTTGACATATTAACAAACATACTTCATGACCACACACGTTAATGTTCCCATACGAATCTTCGTGCAATGTTCCCTGTAGCTAGAGTAATGTTACCTTAGAGTTTAGAGCGTAACCATGGTGTCAGCTGCAAGGAATGAATTGATGTTTCCGCAGGAACCCCTCGAAATGTACTCTGTACTGTGGCTAGAGGAGTAATGTTACCTTAGAGCGTAACCATGGTGACAGTTGCACAGGAACGAGCCGGGAATGTTGACGCAGATCTGCGAGCACACCTCGTCGTCACACTCGTCGATGTCCTCGCAGGAACCGCCGTGCAGAGCCACTCTGTACCCGCGGGGACACGTGCATTGTGGCCCGAACGGTGTCGGTTGGCAGGATACGGCGCAGTTGTGGACCTTACAGGCTGTGGCTGTGGGTATCATCAGGAATATTCATTGGGAAACATGAATAGATCGAATCTTACTAATATTATAAACGTGAAAGTTTGTAAGAATGGTTGTCTGGATGTCAGGGTGTTTGTTATTCTTTCACGCTTAAACGGGTGGACCGTTTGAGCTGAAATTTTGTATAGCTTAGACCCTGGAATAACACATAGGCTACATAAGTACTGCGGGTAAAAGCGGTGGGCGCAGCTAGTTAAACATATGCACATTAAACTCACTAACCTCTATAGCTTGTTTTCAACGTAAGAGCTAGACGCACATTTTAATTCATAATATAAAAATCTCTCGACTGATTGTGATACAATTAATGTGACTACAGAATAGAAACAACGAAATGTCGCATCGCTATAGACGTGTACAACACTATATTATTGGTGATACCAACACCCGGTGTCGATTATTGCCTATGTATTACAGGATAATAAATATTTGAGGTCTGGAGTAAATCTTCTTTCCCGGCTCCACCTAATATCATGCCGAAATTCGGTTATGATGACAGCTTGGCGAATGAAGGTATAAGTATACTCACAGCAGAGCCCCGCCTCGTCGCTGAGGTCGTAACAGTGTGGTTTGTTGTCGCACACCTCCCGCCACTCTATACACTGTCCACTCTTGCACATGAAACCATCGCGACACTCCACTGCCGGACGCAGCACTGGGTATACGTGCGATGTTCGGTTTACTGCAGAACAATGGGATGATACATGTGAACATGATGAGATATTATAGATTGGAAGTATGGAAGTGATTGGCGATCAAAAAACTCGGCAACAAAGAACGAATAAGAAACGATCTTGTAGAAGAGCTGTTAAGTTTCATGAAAATAAAAAGACAGCAACGTCGTAGAATCCACATGCAACATTATCATTAGCTTGTAAGTAGCTAGTTTTTTTAAAGCTAATTTTTAAAGAACCCAAAAGAGTAAAGAACCACTCACCAAGAAGGTAAGGCTCAGGCGTCTCATCAGAGCCGTCAGCGCAATCCTTCCTCTTGTTGTTGTTGTTCCTCTTGTTCCCTTCGAATGCACATGTTCTGTTGCTTGCATTGAAACACACACTAGAGAAAGGCCACTCACCAAGCAGACAAGCCTCAGGCGTCTCATCAGAGCCGTCACCGCAATCCTTCTTCTTGTTGCAGAGCTGTTCCCTTCGAATGCACATGTTCTGCTGCTTGCATTGGAACACTACAGTGAAAGGCCACTCACCAAGCAGACAAGCCTCAGGCGTCTCATCAGAACCGTCAGCGCAATCCTTCTTCTTGTTGCAGAGCTGTTCCCTTCGAATGCACATGTTCTGCTGCTTGCATTGGAACACTACAGTGAAAGGCCACTCACCAAGCAGACAAGCCTCAGGCGTCTCATCAGAACCGTCAGCGCAATCCTTCTTCTTGTTGCAGAGCTGTTCCCTTCGAATGCACATGTTCTGCTGCTTGCATTGGAACACTACAGTGAAAGGCCACTCACCAAGCAGACAAGCCTCAGGCGTCTCATCAGAGCCATCAGCGCAGTCTTTCCTCTTGTTGCACAGCTGTTCCCTTCGAATGCACATGTTCTGCTGCTTGCATTGAAAAACACACTAGAGAAAGGCCACTCAACAAGCAGACAAGCCTCAGGCGTCTCATCAGAGCCGTCAGCGCAGTCCTTCTTCTTGTTGCAGAGCTGTTCCCTCCGAATGCACATGTTCTGCTGCTTGCATTGAAAAACACACTAGAGAAAGGCCACTCACCAAGCAGACAAGCCTCAGGCGTCTCATCAGAGCCGTCAGCGCAGTCCTTCTTCTTGTTGCAGAGCTGTTCCCTCCGAATGCACATGTTCTGCTGCTTGCATTGAAAAACACACTAGAGAAAGGCCACTCACCAAGCAGACAAGCCTCAGGCGTCTCATCAGAGCCGTCAGCGCAGTCCTTCTTCTTGTTGCAGAGCTGTTCCCTCCGAATGCACATGTTCTGCTGCTTGCATTGGAACATGCCGCGCGGGGCGCAATGCAAGTCGCAGTTGTTTTCATCTGTACTGCCAGGGCACTCGACTATCAGGTTGCATCTAAGGAAATACAGGTTGGTTAAACGGTGATTCTTCAGAGACAACATTTTCGATGTTTGAAGGTTTATTTCATTATCCGACGATCATATCGGCATATTCTTCAGCCTAGTAATTTCACAAGCTACAGTGCCGGACTGGATCACAGTAATGTTTGGACATCCCTCCTCAGGCCGTACAATAATTGTCACTGGTAGGGTACCCACCTAGTCGACCTTCTACAAAGGAAGTCTACCTCCGGTACAATAAAAACAAATATACCCAAGACCAACAAATATGGACAGCACAAAAACGTCACAACCCTCATCCTGAACGAAAATGATCTAACCGAGCGGTAAGCGGTAAACAAATGCTCTTGTTCAGCTCGCACGCGAACTCGTAGTCTTCACACTGCGGGAAGGTGGCTTCCTGTTGAAATTAATGATGATGAAGATGATATATGACATGATTATGTAAAAAGTTGATATTACGCCAAGAAGCATGATAAAGATGAAATGATGATAAATAAGAAGATACTTAATGATCATGATGATAAAATAAAATAATTAGATTCATGATAATGATGAACGATGATAAATAAAATACAAGATATAGAAACGATAGTAAATAAAAAGATAATTATAATGATGAAACGATGATGACAGACGGTAAAATAACAGATGATATTGATAATGATAATAATGATAGTAACAATAATGATAGTGATAGTTACCTCAACGTCGACAATAGCCGGTTCCTCGCAGTCATCCACCTCATCGGAGTAATCAAAGCAGTCTTGTTTGCCGTCGCATCGCTTCTTCATCTCGATGCACTCTCGACTGCGACATTGGAAGTAGCCTGGCTTGCAAGCTATTGTTTCTACAGAATACACGTAAAACAGATTATATTAAAGTGAATTCGCAAGTTGTTACACTTAATTCGATTTAAAAATGTGTTTAATTTTAAGTTTTTCATAGGTATTGTATTTATTATTGTGGTGTTCAATAATGATATTTTAATTAGTTATCTAATTTTTTATGATTATGTAGGTCTAATTAACAAAACATTTTTAACTCACGTAAACACAAAGAAAATGTTTAAAGCTACCTATATATTATGTTAAAATTATTAAGTTTAACCCTGTTTAAATTTTGAACATCGCTTTTTAACTACATAGTAATTTACCACAATCCACTTCATCAGATGCATCATTGCAGTCCTCATCACCATCACACTTCCACGTCTTGAGGATACAGGATCCAGAGGCGCATCTGAGAAAAAATAATGACAAAATATTTGTACTCGTATAATGACTTTGATAGTGACTATCTGCAATAGTGATAGTTAAATAAAATAGGTATTTAGTTATAACTCCTTATTTATTGTGGCAAATGCCTTTATTCAGGAAAAACCGATGAATGAAGGAGGGATTTATCCCGCCTTCTAGGTATAGTCTGCTGCCATCTACGGCCGCATCGTCGCTTAACTTCACGCGAGATCGTGGTCAAAGACTTACTTATAATGAATTTTAAAAAAACTAGCAAACAATACCACAGACACTGCAGAAGTAAAGCATGCTTGTATTAACCACATATCGGCCACACGCCAATCTACAGAAAATCAAAGTGCTCCAAACCACTGTCAGATGCTCAGATCAGAGTGCTGGCAGCAGTCTCAGTGAATCTGAAGCATAAATCTAAATGTTACACTTTAAACTTTCGCGACAGGCGAAAGTCGCGGGGAGCGGGTGGAGGAGGAAGACGGAGGACCGAGTTGAGTGGCGTGCCTGCTAGGAGGCCTATGTCCAGCAGTGGACGAACGTGGGCTGATGATGACGATGAAACTTTCGCGATTTGAAAATTTGTTAATCAGGAACATATTATCTTTACAAAAACATTATAAAACCAACCTTTTCGAGAAGACTGGATAGGCATGGGTCCTGCGACGTTGAGAAGATAGATTTACATCTACCCTCACTCGGCCAAAAGTGTCCTTACGATACACTACACTAACGATATCCGGTTTTCGAATTACGTTAGAAAGCCAACACCTTATATAACCGGATTCCACGTGGATGATATTTTTTTAAAACCATCTCCTCTCTCTAATCGAACTCTAAATTTGATTGTAAAATGACTACAGTATAAACTCACGTGAACTCAGTTTCAAGACACTGCAAAGCTTCGCACTCGAGCTCCGTTTCATCGCTCCCATCAGGACAGTCCCGCCGTTGGTCGCACACCATCGCTCGCGGGACGCAGATTAATGCTGCTATTGTTGCATTGGTAAATTTGATTGTAAAAGTAAAATTACTACAGTATAAACTCACGTGAACTCAGTTTCAAGACACTGCAAAGCTTCGCACTCGAGCTCCGTTTCATCGCTGCTATCAGGACAGTCCCGTCGTTGGTCGCACACCATCGCTTGCGGGACGCAAATGCTGCTGTTGTGACATTGGTAAATTTGATTGTAAAAGTAAAATGACTACAGTTTAAACTCACGTAAACTCAGTTTCAAGACACTGCAAAGCTTCACACTCAAGCTCCGTTTCATCGCTGCCATCAGGACAGTCTCGCCGTTGGTCGCACACCATCGCTCGCGGGACGCAGATGCTGCTGTTGTGGCATTGGAACTGCGTGCTGCTGCAGATTGAGGATATTGGTGCTTGGGTTGCTGGAAGAGATTTAAAAGTCATCATGATTGGTCTTTGTGAGTGCGTAAAACTAAAGAAATAAATTGACTCCTATTGGAAATGTAGACTTTTGTTGTTTTTAATTTGTTAATAATATAATTGGTCTAGAACATAAATAGACCGTGAAAAAAAAACATGAGTAAATACGTCCGAAAAATTAAATTAGTGGTAAGCAGGATCAGAAAAAATGCTCATTAGTAAATTTTTCCTTTTTCTCACAATGCCTATTGAATTTTCAAAAAAAAAAGCAAAATTTTCTTTTTCTATTTTTTTACGAAATAAACTGTTCACTGCTGGGCATATGGTCTGCTAACATCTACTGCCATATCGTCGTTTAATTTGCAGAGGTTTTTGACCACCTATAATGACCTGTAATGACTAAAACAATCTAATTGTTCACTTACCTTGGCAATGAGCCTCGTCTTCCCCAAACTTGCAATCCTTATTCCCATCACAGACTTTCTTCTTATCAACACACTCATTGCTTCTGTGGCAGTACAACTCATGATCTTTACAGCTAGCCATTTTCACACATACGTTATTTTCCATGAAATACCCAGCGGGGCATAGACATTTATACCCCATGAAGTTATGGGTATTATTTGATGGTAATTGAACACAGACTCCTGGGCAAGGGTTTGTTTTGAGGCAAGGGTGGTTAAGTAAAGGATTTGAAGGGTCTGGATGAAGGGATGTCGATTGAACTAGAAGCTGAGTGTTGTTTGGGAAGAGCGCTGAAAAATTAAGAATAGGTGGTGAAGTGAACTATCAATGTCATTATTTGTGATAGTTCATAATGGTAGTGACCATCCAGGATTTTTTTCTGGGGTGGGGTGAAGGTGCAAACAGGCAAAAATATTATAATTTTATATTAGTGTTTTTAGTTCGCTCAGAACAGTTAGAAAATTTAAAAATCCTTAATAATAAGTGCGCGAGTAGCTTGCTGAGAGCACTGAGATAAAAATTATAATCTTGACCATGAAATATGTGCAAAATTTGTAACTCTACAATGCTTCTGAGGAAGGGCGTGGCCCCCTGACCCCCAATATCTAATGTGTTATTAATTGTCGATAGCTTAAAATAATAAAAAAAAAAAAGTCAGTGATCGCGAAGTATGTCCAAATTCGAACGTTACAGAGCGTTCTCTTCAACGACTCTGTGTGACATTGTTTCAGAAATAAAAATTAATAAACACATACACAAGTTAATTCTGCGAACCCGATGCGTAGACTCGTGCACGTCCGACCAGAACAGTCTAGGCGTCCGTCTGTCTGCCCAAAACACGTATGTATCTGTTATAGCTAGGCTAGTCACTGTTGTTGATAGTTCACGGTAGTTTTCTCTGCCTGTCCCTGTACAAAAAATAAAGTTTTTAAGTATAGGTAAACGATGACAAAATAAACGAAAAAAATATTTGTAACTAAATAAATTTGATTGCTGAATTTATAAGGATTATACATTATTTACCATAGCTGCACACAGTGGTTTTTATATAAGTGAGATAATCCTTGTAATAGTATTATTTTAAGCCTAACCGCAGTTCAGTTTCAGTAGTTTAAGATGAATGATAGAAAAATATGTACCTAAACATTCTAAATAGTTCGTTATACATACCTTCGGGATGCATAATATCGATGATCCCGTTGCCTTCGTCAGATACAAATACCACATTCAAATTTTGATTGTAGCGCAGGCGCACGTGTGGTCCTATAACGATAAATTATTAAACGTAATTTTAGCTTAAAACCTATCGAGTCAATAATTACCATTAGTTATAATAATTATAATGATAGTGATATTGATTCAATTGATAGTAAGAACACTTATTACAGGTGAGTTTCCAAATGCTATCTTTTGTAATTAGGCACTACCATGGGCAGATAAATACAATATACCTAGGTACATATACATTTAACACTATCGGGACCAGAACTTTTGGCTAGAGCGGATTCTTAAAAAAATGGTGGAAATAGAAAGAATACCTATGTATTCTTTCTATTTCCACCATTTTTGACAAATCTCTAAGAGCATAATGACATTTTGAAAAGCGGCAAATCTCTTTGCAATTCCTGTAAAAATAGCAATATTAGCCTCTTCCAAAACGTCAGACTACTCTTGACGCAAGATAAGAGTTGATTAGTCTTGACTCTTGACAGGTGGCGTCGTGTGCTACCAATGTATGAGTACCATGTACTTAGATATTATTTTATTATTCTATGCTGATATAAATGACGATAGTACCTTTCAAATTGTTCATAATAATTCTTTTGCGTTGGGAGCCGTCGAGGCCAAAGCTTTCTATGTAGATATTATTGTGTTGCTCACTTTCCAGCACTGCTACTAGCATTGTTCTAGAAAAATAAACATACAAATGCATTCAATTTATGTATTTTATCCTATCCGGAGACCCTGGGTTCAAATCTCAGTGTGTGGCAAAAAGTTCGCCTGGACGCTACCGTGTTTCGGAAGGCACGCAAAATTGTGGGTCCCGGCTGTTTCCTATAAGATATGTAGGAAGCAGTCGTTAGGTCATGTTGCAGGCCCTGTAGTAATCTCGGCGACCTGAAACTGCAACATATAGGTTCGCCACACAACCTATAAATTGTGATTTGACTCTGACAGTGTAAGTAGGGTAACCTGTTCTGTTGGAGTATAAACCCCAAAAAAAAAAATATCCTAATAATATTAAAAATGTGAAAAGACGCGTGTGTATGTTGGTTATCACTTCATGCTTAAACGGTTGAACCGGTTAAGCTGAAAGTTGGTAGCCTAGACCGTGGAATACCACTCAGGCTATAGCTAGCTGCTTAACACTCTGAAAAGTTGATTTATTAATGAATCATTCTAAGGTCTAAGTGATTTGGTACGCAGTGATTTATTGTGTAACAAATTACAGCTCAATTGATTCAGCTATAAGTTCAGACATCCATACTTTAGCATACAATATTATAGTAGGATATATCCCACGATATATATCTTACCCATAATCCGGTACCAAGCAGAAGGCAATAGGTAACTCCATAGCTCTGAATTTGTAAAGGACAGCTCGATCGTGAGAATGGAGAGACATCACTTCAATATGACGACGACCAGCGTCTAGTATGTAGAGAGTGTCGGACGCATAATCTGTAAAGTAAAAAGATTAACATAACATCAAAACAATAAATATGAATCCATAAGGAGCACCCATAGCTCAGTGGGCGTAAGTCCGGCTCCAGAGACACTATTTATGTTGAGGACTTGTTTTGTAGGACTTGTTTTTGTATAAGATTATATTATGTAGGGACAGTCACAGACCACACAAGAACGATCTATCAACTGGGGGATATTAGACGTAGGAGGTAAGTTAGAATAATAATAATTCAACTTCCTATACCCGTTTAAAATCCTTTCCTACCGTTCGTTTTGTCATAAAAATACCAGTGTGCCCGTTATTTCAAGTTATTTGCCACAATCCACTCAGTTGTGTTTAAGTTATATATAAATTGATAGATCAGTAAGACAATCAGTGAATCACGTTTTCCTGTAATATATTTAAATATAATTTGTTTACCATAATCCATATCAACAACGTTGTCCAGCCCCTGATAGACGAGCATGCGCGTGACGCCGAGAGAGAAGTCGCTCATGTTGATGTAGTTGATGGAACGACGCTGGCCGTCGTACAAATAGAGGGTGTCTGAAACAACACACATGTTTATTCAACTGCTACTACTTACTACACTGCTGTGGCTAATTACAGAAAATTATAATTTCCTTTAAATTAAGCAAAATATTTTTTTTGTGTAATAAATGAATTGGTACTTAGTTTGCTGTTTTTATTTACATTGTCATTTAAATAACATGGGTTTATTGTTAGGTACATTGGTGTCTTTTTATAAATCCCATCACCACGATTTTTTCATTAAAAGAAACCGCAGAACGCTAATGTTCATAGAGTATAGGGATAATCGTCTTAAATCATAGCTAATGATTTCCGTTACACCAATGTACTTAAAGTATGTCAGTTATGATAAAAGAATAACCTTTTTTTTATTCATTATAGGTCAGCCTTCGACCACGACACATGATGTTGAGGAGTGAGGCCGTAGATGGTAGCAACCTAAACCCAGAAGGCGAGATATAAATCTCTCCTTGGCTACCAAACCTCTAAAAATCCATACCTCTAAAGCTGTCATAGGCCATGGCCTGAACCCGTCCAACATCGAAGTAGGTGGCGTGAGTCTCGGGGTTGCCGAGCGTGTTGTAGTCGAACCGAGTGAACAGCTGCCCACCGCATATTATCAGGTGCTGGGGTTTGTAGCCTGCTATATCTGTTAGAAATTTATTTTGTCGTATTAGATTCACTGGACTAGAATAGGGTTTTAGTTTCGGGAGTGGATGAATTTTCATCTCTTTTTCTAGGCTTTCGTAGGCAACAACTATAAGCTTTGTCCGTCCGTCCGCGGCTTTACGTATAAACTACAAGTCCTAAGAATGGGGCAATTTATTCAATTTACCAGTACAATTTAGGCTTCCGTTGTTTTTTAAAATTATAATGAAAAAGAAAGAGAACGTTTTTTGATGTTTATGAATATATGCGGCGGCGTTATGCATAATAAAGATTGTTGGTAGGTACGCAAGAAAGGGCCGCAAGTACATCTAGTTTGGTACCTATATCACAGAGCTTAGCTTAGAAACAGAAATAATACAAAGTACCAGAGTGCGCAAAACGGCTGTTATAATATAATTAATTAGAAAAATATCAAAAAGTAAAACACGAACGTTGGCATTCATTATTCTTCAACTCCATCCCCTCAGGACAAGCACAGACGTGGCTGCTCACAGACGAGAGCAAGCAAATATGGCTGCAGTTGTGTTTGGCACAAGGGTTGTTCTTCGTTGGCATTAGCACTGGGTGATAGATGTGCATACCTATGGAAAAAACATACCTTGAAATTGATGGTCAGGGGAAACGGACATTAGTAAATTCTACTAACTGGGCTAAGTAGATACTCAAGCCCAAGATCCTATCCATATTTCGCAGCAACCAACTAGAAATCGTTTTAAAAAAAAAACTAGTTTTTCAAAATCCTTGGTTAGAACCGTACCTACCTACCTATCCGTAAGCTTGGTTTAGCTCCTTTGAAAACAATTTTTCTCTCGAGTTTTTCAAGATTTTATACTAAACCCGTTTCTTAAAACCTGTCACTGTAGAAAAATAGTGGATCTGCCACTGCAAGTATAAACCTACGGTACTTTAAACCATGATGTTTGTCTTTATTGTACTCGTACAATCTAATAAAAATATCATACCAAATACAGGAGCATCCAACGTCACCAGGATATTTCTGTTCTGTCTGGCGCTGAGCATTTTGTCCGTGGTCTGTATCGTTCGGGAGCTCCACTCACTCCAATAGATCGTGCTTTCAAACACTGACACGGCGTATGGGCGGTGGAACGCCTCCGAAAATATCGCCTGAGGAATATAAAGAACAAACTTTTAAGATGTAGAAATTATGAAAAAATATATTAAATTAACCCATGTAACTAACAACTCTTCATAACCAACAAATTAAATTGAACAAAATAACATGGAATAAAGTGAATATTTTAAAAGAAATAATTTTAAATTTACACCCATCTAACTAGGTTAAATAATTTAATCTTAATGTGTCAGCCCCATTTTGAATTTTGAGATTTTTACCTTTGTCGCCAAGGGTAAAAGTCTCTAAATTCATTGCACAAAATGTAGCGCTCGCTTAAAAAAAACTCTAAAGTGTAAGTCCAAAAAGCAATTTTTCCCCAGGTACATACTGACATTAACAACTCACCATCATCAATAATTATTGTGTATAATATCTTCATTAAATTAATAATTATTCTGATAGTAATAACCATTAGGATAGTAATGATTGACAAAAATGATAGTAGTTTTTTTTTTATTCATTATAGGTAAGCCTTTGACCACGACAACAATGATACTGATACAATAATGACACTGATACTCACATAACCCTTTCCATTTTCAACCATCACAACCTTCACTGTTTTATCAACATAGTAGAGCCTTCGATTAGGGGTGTCCATAGCCAGGCCCGTAGCGAAACCCTCCAAGTGGTCAACTAATATAACAGGGTTGCTACCGTCCATGTTTGACGTCATTATCACTGGTCGTCCGTGATAGTCTGCCCAGTACATTTTGCTAAAAAATATCATCAGATATAGATCAAAGTCAAAGTAGCTAAGAATTAGTTGGATAACACATAAACATAATAGTTTCTCAAAAGATACTTATAAAACATTTGTAGTTATAAGTTCCAATCAGACCAACAAAACTTAGGTAACATCTATTACAAATAACAGAAGAAACTTAAGGTGATTTCACATCGCGACCGCTTTTCCGCGTGATCGCGCGTCTGTGTGGCGTGAGCTCTACTGAAGATGAAGTTTTAAATTTTTGTTTGTGAATTTCGTAAAAAAAATTTCAAACACTCACCCATATTTAGGTTCCACAACGACATACTTCGGATTCTTAGCATCAGTGTGAATAGTTGTGCAATGAGAACCATCCAGTTTGCACACGGAAATGATGCCACGTATTGCATCACTGAAGTACAAGTTCTGACCGAGCCAGTCTATTGATATATCGCCTGGGTCTTCTAGGCCTAGAGCTACTAACACCTACAAAATAGATGGTTCAATAGATATTATGACTTTGAAGATACTTTTTGTAATGTGACCGATGAAACCAAACTTCAGTCCGATGACTTTTTAAATGCAAGAAGATGAAAGAGAGGAGTGCGGTGCTCACCTAGTGTTAAGCGATAACGTCTTTACCCATTACATAAAAAATAAACTAACAAAAAAACTGCACTAAAAAAAGTTTTACTACGTCAAACAACTCCATTATCAGTTCATATTATAATTTAAAAGTTACCTCTTTAGTGCCTTCAATATCTTCCAAATGAGCTCTAACGATAGCCTGATGCCCGTCCGCCATTTCCACCCAATACAAGTATTTTCCATCATACGATACTCCGTGAGCCTGTTTTACAAATATATTGATACATTATGATGAAAATAGTAGGTACGCACAAGACTGCTAAGGTATAATTCATATAAATGGGGGTTATTTATTGTGTCGAACAAAAAAGCTTAGAAAATATATGTCATTTTCTTAGTTTTCATTCTTTCATTAGTTCAGTTTATTATCACTGCGTTGTAGTTTCACATGTTGAAAACAGCCTATGTGTTGATCTAAAATCTAAGCGTATCATTCAACTCAATCGACTTGGCCGTTCTGGCGTAAACAAGTAACAAACACACAGGACACAGTAGCGAGTAGCATGGGTTTATCAGTTCGTACGTGATTAAATTATTAGATGTTTTTTAAATGTATATTGCTATTTCTCCTAATATGATAATTAAAAAATATATATATTACTGACTTAGTATTGTTAAAACTATAAAAAATATCCACGTTGATGTACCTACTTGTTTAATTCCAGTGGCGACGGTAACGAGAACCTTGGACTTAACTTTGAGGAATTTGATCTCATTGTGAGTGCTGAAGAACAAGGTTGCTTCTGGTCCTGCGGAAATACATAAAAAAACGTGAATTTCTCTATAAAAATAAATAGAAAGTATGGAAATGTGCCTGTATTTGTTTCGCATTCTATTCACAGCTAACTTTTTAACTCGATGAGAGAAAGCCGTTGGATTCAGGATTCAGGTGTATTGATTAATATATATTAATGATAGTTGACAAAAAGATATAATGATGTTGATTTTAATATTTGATTATAATGTAATTAAGTTAAAAAATCATGATATTCTTCCCTCCAACATTATAAAGCCTTGCGAATGCTGCATTTTTGTTGCAATGTTCTATCGATAATGATTATAATGATATTGATAGTTGGTAATAATAATATTAATCCCCCAATATTGTAAAACCTCGTAAATGCTGCTAATCTATTAATAGTTAAAACTTATTTAACTAACCTTTAGCAAAGCAGAGATAGTTAAACATATCCATAATATATCCCTCATCGCACTCGCAGTTATAATGCTGATGACCGTTGATACACTTGTGTGAGCAATAAGGCTTCGGCAGCTGACATTCGTCAACGTCTTCACACTGGTGGGTAGTGGTGTTGTATTGGAGGTACTCCCTACACTTGCAGAGCGGGCCTTCGCGCTCGGGGACGCAGTGGCTGTTGTCTTGACAGGTGTGGTTGTTGCACATTGTAGTCCCTGAGGAAGAAATATTAAAATTGGTGTGTTTTCATCTGGGTTGTGCCACTGCAACCAATTAACAACATTGCAAGCTGACGGTTCTTAACATGTTTCTGTAACACGTAGCCATATTATTTTAAAGTGCATTAAAAATCTTAATAACTGAATACCTATATCATCAAATCATGTTAAAACCTTACAAATGCAAAAAAAAACCTACATTTAACCTTCATAAGACTTTCAAACCCAGTGACGTTATGGGACTTCGGGTCCATTTGGACCCGTGAACAATTTTGATTCATTTTATTTTAAAACATGATTGTTTTATAATTTTTTCATGTCAATATTTCATAACGTGTAAAGAAATAAGTTATTTAAATAAAAAAAATCTTTTTTTATTTTATTTTAGAGCATCTGGAGTTATTTTGAGGAAATAAAACGGTATAGTTTACTCATTTCTTAAAATCAAATAAAATGCAAATAAATTTTAAATATTCCATTTATTTGAATTTATTTTATACTAATATAATATTTTCTAACATAATAATAAAAATAATATACATATATGTATAATTTTTTTTATTTTGAAAAAAAAAAGAACTTTCAATGTTTTATAAATGAAAAACTATTCCAAAAATTATATTTTACATTAATAATGAATATATTATTCATATTTAAAATGAAAATAATCATAATAATGGCAAAATATACCTTTCTTGCTCAAATAGAGCGTATATGTAAAGTACACGAGTGTAAAAATAATCATGTATATTATGATGTGAATTTCTTTTACGATTTGTTTTTTTTAATTACTAAATAATTTTTAATTGTATTTAAAACATGATTTGATTGAAATTTCTTTCATGTTATACATTTTGATAAATAATTTTTATTATCAAAAATATGCAAAGCTTTATAAAATGTTTTCAGGGAATATACTAAGTATATTTCAAATTTTTGATCAAATCAAGTATTTAGAACTTAATATATACAAAACACGATCTTTATTTTTCATAATATAATATATATTTTACTCAATTCTTTGAAAATATTGATATTAGATATTATTAGAAAATCATGCGAATTAATTCGTTTTTTGTACCCAAATATCTAAAAACTAACTATTTTAGTATTGAAAGTAAAACAATATAATTATAAAATAATAACAAATATATAATAATGAATAATTTGTTATATATCATGATATTTTATAAGGCCGGGTCCTTTTGGACCCGAAAGCCGTTAGCGTAAAATGATATTTAACTCACTCAAATATAAACATTTTAAACTTTTTTTTCGCTTTTTACGTAGAGTTTCAAAATATAATAAAAGTCACGAAGTGACAAATCATATAAATTAATATTATATGAAAAGTTATCCGTATTTTAAGGCAAAAATGGGTCCAAAAAGACCCGAAATCCTTATGAAGGTTAATATCTGTATTGTATGGATATGTAATATGTAGCCTATAATGCTGGCGGCATTGCCTCGATTAATACACAACTGCTAAGTAGAATAGTTTATTGACAACTGCTCTTTTTTTGGGTAAAATACATCCCAACATTTTTTCTACTTTGAAATTACCTACTTGCTTTGTATTAAAACTCACAGTTTCCTACAGGGCTCTATTGATTATAATATAATCAGCTATTAATTACAATATAATATCATAGTTAATAATAATAAAAAAAATAGTTAAATAGTTAAAAAAAAAAAAAAAAAAAAAAAAAAAGTCACCGCTGACAGCCGTCTTTTGAAAATATTTTTCCGAAATAATAAAGAAAATACAGTTTAATAGCGATATATACATCAAAATACAGGATTTGCAATATACAGGACCACACCAGTACAACGTAATATATACATTCCGCATTTAAAAAGAAAATACCAAATTTCAACCATGTCAAACAGCGAACAATATGCAAACAAGGGCAAAGACGAGAGCAGAAGCGGATGGCACACAATACGCACGCCCACCACCGCCCGCCTCACCAACGGCGAGCTCTTCGTCGGAGGACGTCTTCGTGACGCCCCCCGGCAGCTCGCTGAGCAGTGAGAGCGAGCCGCCGACACCTCCGCCGCCACCTCCACCAGCGCGACGGGGACGACGGCCACCGCCGACACGCTTGGGACCCACGGGGCGCACCGCCCCACCACGGGCCCCCGCTGCCGGTGGTGTAGTGCGACGCATGCGATGGACTCAAAGCATGAACGAGAACTGCATGCGCGCCTACTATAGGGCCACAGGAGGGGGAACTAACCTGACTGCATTCCGTGACAGGATGCTTTCTTTTTTTCAGGATCTTGAACCGACCGTGACCGTTAATAAACAAAGACTAGCGGATCAAGTACGAGTTATTCAAACACACAAGTTTTTGAATGACTCTGTGCTTGAGCAGCTCCGCCTGGAGGGGCTCGCTGCTCGTGCCGCTACTGCCTCGACGCGGGATCAGCCCGGCATGTCTGCACCGGTTGCGGGACCAACTCTGGCCCCCACACCGGTGTCACCCCGTGTTGATCTCGGTGACGACACCGTAGACTGTACGAGTATTATAGTAAGTCCCCAGGTGAGTGAGCAATTGAGGAGAACTTTGGACGACGCGATTATACGATATAGGTCTACACAGGAACCTAGGCCCCGATTACCCCGCCTACCCACGAATAAACGCAATTTAGCGCTAATGGGAGCCATGGATTCTTTACTGACCCCGTTGCTACGGGACAGCCAAGATCTCACCGATACTCACTCAATTCTGTATTGTGGGGCCATTGCGATATGCCAAGTGGCTCGGGTGAAGTTTCCAGACTTCAACCGATCCCCGAGGCCTACTAATAATGTCCCCGAATGGCAAAAACGGATTGAGCGACGTATCGGGTGGGCCAGGACTCTCATTGGCAAATTGATCTGTTTTAGAGCGGGCAACCACCGCCCCAGAGTTAAGCGCTTCATAACCCAGGCTTTTGTAGGCACCGGCATTAGCTCTCGGGACTACATGGCCAATGTTACGGAGCGCATCGACTATTTCAAACAGAAAGTCTATGCGTGGGCAGGCCGTATTCGGCGCTACAAGGAACGTGTAAACAGATATCAACAAAATCGCCTCTTCCAAAGTGATCAAAGGATAGTATACAGAAGGTGGGAGGGAACCGACCGTAGAGTGTGTGATGGGCAACTGCCGGATACCAATGCCATGACGAGTTTCTGGCGCAGTATTTGGTCGGTGCCCCTTGAACACTCTGAGAGTGACTGGATAAATGTTGTTGAACGTGAATGTGAGGGCATCGAGACCATGGAGGACGTTACCATCAGTCCCCTGGACGTCCGCTGTGCAATCAGTTCGGCGCCAAATTGGAAAAGTCCTGGACCAGATGGGATGCACAATTTTTGGCTAAAATGGTTTCGGGGCTCACATTCGCGCCTGGCAACACAATTCCAAGAAGCTCTTGAGCTCGGTTCTCTTCCAGCTTTTATGACCACGGGTCATACTATCCTGCTCCATAAATCTGGTAGCACCACGGAGCCCAAAAACTATAGACCGATCACATGCTTGCCTACCATCTACAAGCTCCTTACATCCATTCTGAGATCTAAAATAGATTCGCATATTATTGCGAATAACGTTTTGGCACCAACTCAGAATGGATGTAGGGCTGGGTCCCGTGGTACTAAGGAGCTTCTCCTCATTGACACGACCATTTGCGAACAGGTCCGGCGAAATAGAGGGACTCTTGCCGCTGCATGGATTGACTATAAGAAAGCCTATGACTCGGTGCCTCATACTTGGCTTCGAAGGATCTTGGAGTTGTACAAAGTTAGTACATCACTAAGATCCTTTTTAAGCATGTGTATGGAACAATGGGCCACAGTTCTTATTCAACCAGGCAGCGGCGAGACTCTGTCTCAGCCGCAGGACTTGATAAGGATCGAGCGAGGTATATTCCAGGGAGACAGTTTGAGCCCATTATGGTTCTGCCTGGCTCTGAATCCCCTCAGTACTCTACTGAGGAATTCAGGACGGGGCTATCGGCTTCGGAGAGAGGGTGAGGTTATTTCTCACCTGCTGTACATGGACGATCTCAAGCTCTTTGCAACAAAACGACAAGACCTAACGACACTACTCAATATCACGAACGATTTTAGTAGTGCCATTGGGATGGAGTTTGGTGTAGACAAGTGTGCGGTCGTTCATGTACAACGAGGTAGGGTTGTAAATTCAGAGAATATACAACTCTCTGAGACTATAACACTCAAATCTCTCTCTGAAACCGAAACCTATAAGTACCTTGGTATGCCAGAGTTATTAGGTATGGCTGACAGAGATATTAGGGAGTCGTTGAAGGAGCGTTTCTTGTGTCGTTTGACAAAAGTTCTGAAAAGTCTTTTGTCCGGTGGCAATAAGGTTCGTGCTTTTAACGGCTGGGTGATGCCTTTGTTAACCTACTCCTTTGGAATACTAAGATGGACTCAAACTGAACTAGATGCCTTGGACAGGAGGGTGCGTCAAATGCTTACGACATTTCGTATGCTACACCCACGCTCGTCAGTGATGAGATTATACATCCCACGAAAGTGCGGGGGTCGGGGGTTTTTAAATGCCAAGAACCTGCACAATCGTGAAGTGTGTAATCTCAGGGAATACTTCCTAAGCAACGAGTGTGGGATTCATCGAGATGTGGTAGCAGTGGACAAAAACCTCACACCGCTCTCCTTAGGCAAAGAGAACTGGCGGAAGCCAGCGGTACTAAGCACTGAAGAACGCAAGAACATATGGAAGAGCAAGGAGCTGCACGGGCGCTTTTACCGGGCCCTCACAGGGTCTGATGTAAACTTGCTCGCGTCGGTGAACTGGCTACGTTTTGGAGACCTATTTGGGGAAACCGAGGGTTTTGCCTGTGCAATTGCTGATGAAGTTATCATGACGAATAACTACCGGAAGTATATCCTGAAGGACGGCACTGTTGACGTTTGTCGAGCCTGTCGCCGTCCCGGAGAGTCACTCAGGCATATAACTTCCGGTTGTTCTCATCTTGCTAACACCGAGTATTTGCACAGGCACAACTTAGTAGCCAGGATCATTCATCAGCAACTTGCTCTTCGATATGGCCTTGTTGACTCTGAAGTGCCGTATTATAAGTACACGCCCTTACCAGTTCTCGAAAATGGTCGTGCTACGCTCTATTGGGATCGATCTATTATCACGGACAGGACTATTGTCGCCAATAAGCCTGACATCGTGGTGGTAGATCGATCTCAACGCCGCGCAGTGCTCGTCGACATCACCGTCCCCCATGATGAGAATCTCGTGAAAGCTGAGAAGGATAAGCTGAGCAAGTACCTTGACTTGGCGCACGAGATTACCGCCATGTGGGACGTTGATTCGACGATCATTGTTCCGATTGTCGTATCGGTGAACGGTCTAATAGCGAAGAGCCTCGACCAACATCTCGAGAGGCTCGCGCTAGACGGTTGGATCAAGGGCCTGATACAGAAGGCGGTAATCCTTGACACGGCACGCATTGTCCGGAGGTTCCTCACCCTGCGGCCCTGACCACCGGCAGCTTGGGCTTTGGCCCCGCTGACGGCGGGTTTTCTAGGTTAGGTTTTTTACAATGTTTTTATGTTTTGTATATATTATTTTTTAAAAATATTGTAAAAAATTTAATTTAAGATTATAAATTTATAATAATAATGATAATAATGATATTGATAGTTGATAATAATGATATTGATCTCTCAATATCTTAAAACCTCGCTAATACTGTTGTTCTTTTGATAAGTAGACATTAATCTAACCTTAATTTTTCCCAAAACTCTACCGCCAGAGATGACCCGATGAAAAGCTTCCAGAAAGTCGTAAAAGGACTAGAAAATTTGATCCCAAAAGGCACGAAAGAAAAAGAGTACAAAACTCACAGTTTTTACAAAACGAGCCCTCATCAGACCCATCCTTGCAGTCAGGCATCCCGTCACACATCATATCGCCGGGGAGGCAGTAGGACGAGTCCAGACACTTGTAGCTCCTGTGCTCCTGGAGCTGGTCCGCGCGGCATGAGGAACCGTCCACTATGTGGTGGTCTAGGAGAGAATGTTCTGGAAGGAAAGGTTTATTTCAAAGTTTGTAGTGCCTCTATTACAGAGGCCGCCTGGGGAACCTCGAAAGTTTTTATTTTATTTGGCTACTAATGGAGTATAGGCCACTTTAGCAAATCAATTTTACAATGAAGTTATTTATCATGATGCTTACCATCGAGCACCAGATTTGTTTGTCTTGTCATTTATTGCCATATCAGAAGTAGGCCAATTAAAAAAGCTTTCGGCCTATCAAACGCAAATAAAGCGGTGTGCGGTCTTATTTTGGAGAAGAATGCCAAAACCCCCTGAATCCGCCACTTCTTCTTTCTTTGCCCTCGCCTATGTCCCGTTTAAACGGGGTCGGCTTTCCTTATCTTGAGACGCCAGGCTGTTCTATTTTTTGTATCTTCCTCTTTTAGGTTAAGAGTTTTCATATCTCTTTTGATATTCGTCAACCACGTGGTAACGGGTCTCCCTCGTCCTCTTTTAATGGTATCAATGGAAAGGCATTTTCTTACGATGTGGTCGTCAGGTCTGCGCATAATGTGACCATACCATCTCAGCCGGGACTCGGATAGTTTGTCTGTGATTGGTGCGACCTTGAAGCTGCCTCTAATATGGCTATTGCGGATCTTATCTTTAAGTGTTACACCACCACCCCTGAATCCGCCACTGATATCTAAAATCACTTACTGCACAATTCCGTGTCGTATTCATCGGAGCGATCCTTACAATCGTAGACTCCGTCGCACGCCCACAGCTTGGAGATGCAGGCGCCGTCCTTGCAACGGAAACCCTTGCATGTGGCCTGCCAAACAATAGGCCTAATTCAGGGTACATACTAAACAAATGTTCGTTGGCTATCTTTGGCATTGTGTGGGAATCATGGTAAACACAAAAACCTAAAGACGGGGTTCGTTGACTATGGTTGGCGCTGGCGCTGTGTGGACGAGTTAGCAAAGGCCAACATATTCAACTGATCTGATGATGGAGCTGGAAGAAAGCCATAGGAACTCCGTCTTAAACTACACAAACCCATCGAATTATATGATTCGTCTTGACCTACCACCTGTTAAAACATAACAAATATTCTCAAATCGGAAAGGCCATCTTTCCGAGAGACACATTAAAGGATGACGGTGCGTTAACTAAAAAGGCATTCGTTAACTAAGTCACTGTGTGGACGAGTTTTTAGCATTCGTTGACCTTCGTTTGTTTTGGTGTGTAGTGTACCCAGCTTTATACACGTTTTCAAGCAAACCTGCAATGCCTATAAAAAAATAAGCTTTCCTTTTGAAGGCTAATGGTGCTCGCACATCTATCCTCATCGAACGCGCCGAAAGAATTTTTGTATAGGAAATCTTCTTCCGATTCGGACGATTCGACTCCGGCAAGTGTGCGAGGTTTCATGACATGTCTAAATATAAATTCTATAAAAGGAAAGAGTGACTGACTGACTGATCTATCAACGCACTGCCTAAACCACTGGACGGATTAGGTTGAAATTTGGAACACAGATAGGTTTTATGACGTAGATCTCCGTTAAGAAAGGAAAACCGCGAGCGTAAGCTAGTTATATATAATTCAAAATTCGATTCCTTCGGCGCGGTCGATGCAGATAGATGTGCTTTCACCATAAAAAGGAATTAACACTCACATTAGCATTTATAAGGAAGTCCGTGCAGTTATCCTCGTCGCTAGCATCCTCGCAGTCGACAACTTCATTGCAGATCCACGTGTTGGGGATGCAGTGGTGACCGTCCTGGCACAGGAACTGGTGGGTGGCGTTGCAGAGGACTTGGTCGGCGTTGTGATCCGCTGTTTATCACCGCCAATTGTAACACATTTCAAATCAAATGTTACCTACATTTGTTAGTAAATTACTTAGGTATAGTGATAAAGTGTTATCTTTGTAAATAATCGGCATAAAACTCACTTGTATTCACTTCGGCTTCGTGCCGACCGTTTCGATCCTGTACGAGGAGTGTCAAGTGAGTTTATGCCGTTTATTTACAAAGATGAATATAAAAACTCACGAATCGTTTATTGTGTAAAAAAGAGTTATCTATCTAACAAGTGAAATAAAAAAAACTTTTAAAAAACAAGCTATTATTATTATTACCATCTAGCACCAAAGTACTCGTCCAGAAGAATCATACTTATATGAGCCCAAACTCGATGGGGTTACGTTGTTTAATTACGAAGTTCTTATGGCCAACTTCCAGCTCCATCATCAGATCAGCTTCATGTCATAATAATATTGCATTGTCATTTATACATGCATCCAAAATATCAGCTCAATCGGAAACCGGGAAGTGGGTCAAATTTAACTTGCAAGATTTGATTATTACAGACAGACAACGGGACAAGTGAAAGTAAATGAAAGCTTGTAAAATAATCATTTCGCAAATTATTCACTCAGGTGACTGTTGTCTTTAAATATAGTAATCGGCGACCATGCAGTCGAAAAGAAAAAGATTTCAACGAATTGTTAAAAACTGATGATCGATGCAGATTGCAGATGCCTCACACATTAAAAATATTGTCTTATAAGATAATTGATAATATTGACGTAATGCACCAACTTACAGCAGGTTGTTAATCAACGATGCAGCGGTAGATGGTAGCAGACTAAACCTAGAAGGCGGGATATGTTACAATAATGATTGATAAGATTGACGTAATGCACCAACTTACCGCAGAAATTCTCATCAGTCCCATCATCACAATCTACTCTGCCATCGCAGTACCGTTCCTGATCGATGCAGATTCCGCTGAAGCACGGGAACTTGTCCTCTCCCAAGCATTGCTCGAACGGCTGGTCTTCGTCGAAGAATTGGCCGGAAGCAGTCGCAAGTAGGAGTGATAATATGTAGATGTACATTCTAAAATGAATTTTGAAAAGATAAATTAGTTAATTAGTCACGTTACGGGCTATGGGCCAATTGGTAGAACATTCTACTTTAGCATAAAGTTAGTCCTAGCGTTAAGTTGTGCTGTAATTAAATAATAATCATTTCTTCAGAACTAAATGTCCTAGCAGCTAACATAGGCCTTGTAAAAAAAAAAAAACTTCTTTGGCTAAACCAGAGTAGCGCTCATAACTTCTTATTTCGTGATGAAAATAACCCTAAAATTCTTTGTACCTACTATCTACCCTTAAAATTTATTAGCAAGGCCAGCATTTAGCCGGAATAATTTTTAGGGTTCCGTACCTCAAAAGGAAAAAACGGAACCCTTATAGGATCACTTTGTTGTCCGTCTGTCTGTCTGTCTGTCTGTCTGTCAAGACCCTTTTTCTCAGGAACGCGTAGAGGTAACAAACTGAAATTTATAGGAAATACTAAGGTCCATTGCCTCTTAGAGCTGTGAAAATTTCAAACTTCTAGGCCAACGCAATCAAAAGATATAGTCGAATATGTCACAAATTTCAGCAAATTTTCGACATTACCAAATAAATCAAAACCTACGGGGCACTTCCCGTGAACTCAGAATCTTGAAATTTGGCACAAAGTAACTCCTTAGAGCACAGATAAAGGAAAAATTGCGAAAACCATAATTTTTTATTTGCATCATATGAAAAAAATATTTTGAATAATTTTATACCTACTACCCCTTTTCTCATGAACGCGTAGACGTATTAAATTGAAATTCATATCAAATACTTAAGTCTATAATACCTTTAAACTGTAATAAAATCAAACCTCTATGTCAACGCATTCAAAAGAAACAGCAATTTTAGTCGCAATTTTAAACTCGCAACTACTCTCAAAAAATCAAAACCTACAGGGTACTTGCCGTGAACTTAGAATCTTGAAAATTGGCACGAAGCAACTCCTTAGAGCACAGATAAAGGAAAAATTACGAAATCTGTACATTTTTAGTTACATCATATAAAAAAATATTTTTAATAATTTCATACTTACTACCTTATTTCTCATGAACGCGTAAACGTATTAAATTGAAATTCATATCAAATACTCAAGACTATAATACCTTTAAACTGTAATAAAATCAAACCTCTATCTCAACGCATTCAAAAGAAACAGTAATTTTAGCCGTATTTTTTAACTCGCGACTACTCTCAAGGGAATCAAAACCTACAGGGTACTTGCCGTTAACTCAGAGTCTTGAAATTTGGTACGCAGCAACGTCTTAAATTATAGGCACAGGAAAAATTGCGAAAACTGTAAATATTTAGTTACATCATTTAAAAAAATATTTTTAATAATTTTGTTTTACTACCCCTTTCCTCAAGAACGCGTACAGGTATTAAATTTAAATTCATACCAAATACTCAGCTTTATAATAACTTTAAGCTGTAAAAAAATCAAACCACTATTTCAACGCAATCAAAAGAAACAGCAATTTTAGCCGCATATTTTCAAACTCACAAGTACTCGCAAGGGAATCGAAACCTTCAGTACATAATATTATACCCACTTTTCCTTAGGGTTCCGTAGAAACCCGTAGGTTTGTACGGAACCCTCGGTGCTCGAGTCCTACTCGTACTTGACCGGTTTTATTTAATTATTTTTCGCACACGGGCTGTCTTGCGAGTAGTACATAAGTAAAATCGTGTCACGTAAAATCAGAACCAAAAGCTATTAAAAGTTTATAAAATGATAAGATAAACAACTCACCTTACTAAATATATAACATTTGAACTACGAATAATACTAATTTCCATAAAATGAGTAAAATCTATAAAATAAAAATCACAACGTGGTCGCGTGGGCGATGACAAGGCAGAAGAAATCAATTATAGGAAAAGGAAATAATCTGGAAATATTTTCAAACTACCCTCATTTTTTGTATTGCACGTTTCGATATTGCTTTTAAGATATTTATCATTATTTTGTTGTTTTTTAACTTTAGTGTGGTTATATTTATTATAAAATATGCAGACTAATAGATTGTGTTAATTTAGCTTACTGAAGATAAAAAAGTTACTAAAATCTATAATTTTATTTATTTAAATTCTTTTCAATATTTTCTTAATACAATAACAAAAAATATTCTCGTTTCTTCATGGACTTCATCAAAGCTAATTACTGAGCACAAACAAAACGCAACACCTACGTTTTGACATTTATATAATCGTGTTGCCAGTTTTAGAAAACTTACCATTATCTTGTACTGGCACTCAATACGGGCTATTAATATAATATTACTACTAATATTCTAGTGAATTATTTTAAAATTATATTAATATCATGAAGATAATAACATAAGAAAATTTAATATGCACACTTGTTTATATAAAACACTAAGAGAAAAAAAATGCGAAGTAAGGTGTATTTCAAAACAATAAGCTATAGGATTTTAAGTATCGAGAAGAGTTGAGTCTAATTTTCTTTATTATTTAAAATTTGCTTATACATATTACCCTTTCGCCTTTCCTAGTAATATAGATAGATAACGCTTTATTGATACAACATAAAAGAACTTAGAACTAAATACAATTTTTTATGTAAACAGTGTAACAATTGGCGGTCTTATCGCTAATAGCGATCATAGCGATAATAGCGAATAAATACTTTGGCTAATAATATAATGATATTGGAAAATAAATGTTTCGATCTGGCAATACACAATTTACCAATAATTTTTACTCTGTAATTGACAGGTCAGAGTCCAACTTTTTCCGAATTTATCTTAAAGTTTTATTTAGTTCTTAGTACTATTATTTTGTTGTTTTAATTTGTTATAAAAGTCCCCTTCGTGTTCAGTGTCCTTTTAATTAATACCAGAAGCAACCATGGCCTCACACGTAGCAAAATCGTTGATAAAAGCAACCTATGTTAGTTCTACTGTAAAGTTCGGTATGTGAATATAACTTTTTCATTTTTGCATGAATTTTACATAAAGTGCAGTTAGAAAGTGGCCGAAATCTTTCATATAGGTGGTGTTTTATGAGATGCATTGATAATAATGTGGATTTCTATTGAAAAAATAGCTATTTTTCGTTTAATTTTGATCCATATTTATGAAAGTAAACTTTGGACTTATGTTAGATTGGCAAGGCAATAGTAACTTTCCGGTACGCTGTGCCAAATAACATATGGAAATACTTGATAAAATTCCAAACCAGTCCATATTTAGCTGTTACTTTGACAAAAGATGAAGGTTATGTTGTAAACTCATTAAAAACTTCTATTTATTATAAATAAATATTTGCTAATAGTATTATATTATATCTAATCAAACAAACTTATTTATTACTGATGAATGATATTCAAACAATTAAATAATAAACAAACTTTGTGGTATGATTTTTATACACCATGAAATAATAATTGGTATTCAGTTTTTTATGGACTGGGTCTTAGTTTGAATCTGTAGTTTATACATTTATGTTCATCTCTTTGATGTTATTAGTTAATCAATGTTTTATTAAATTCCTATTATTAATAAAATTGTTGATCTCTAAGGGTTATAGGCATACACATAAAATCTTCAGAATGTATCTAATTTGAGTAAATAAATTATAAAAAAAAATTGTAACGGATATACATTTATTCGCTTGGAACGGTGATATATAAAATAGTTATCCTACTTGCACTTATTCAAAGACTAATCACACTTATTACTAATTATAATTATTTTATTTTATTATATTTTTGTGACTTTTCATATCACTGCCTGACCTATTGTGATCAATCACACTTATAGTTTGTGTGTATTATAGTCTTTTTTTTTTTGTTTTTCTTCTGTCTGTATTCAGTCTCTCGAGTATAAGCAGAAAATGTGTTTAGAACCATAATGAATTCAGTTGGAGGTCATGTGAAAAGCAATATCCGAATTTACTACTTTAGTCACAGAGCCGTGTTTTGCTTTAGCCATAGTCAGCATTTTCAAGTTATTAAAATGTGTGGCTCACCTTCAACATTTTTGAAAGCAAGCTTAAAATCCATTAAATATCTTTAAACCCCGTTTTTGCGTCGGAGGTTAAAAAAAGGACTTTATTTATATATTTTTTTAAATTTAATATTGTTTGTAGACACCGCCCGTCGAGCTCTCAGTGTAGGAGCAGCGCTTCACCAGAAGAAGACCCTCAAGGACAAGACGGGCCATAATGTGGTGCTGGTGGACGGAGTCCGCACTCCCTTCCTCGTCTCCTTCACCGACTACGCCAGGATGATGCCCCATGAGCTGGCTCGCCATTCCCTGCTGTAAGGAAACAATGTTGTATCTTCATAATAATAATTTTAGGTTTTATAGTTCAACCAAGGCAAGAAGCGGCACTGGATCGTGAATTATGGAGGGACTTAGGGGAGGCCTTTGCCCAGCAGTGGGACTGTATAGGCTCGTAATAATAATAAAATACTTCAACAGAACAGGTTACCCTACTTTTTTATACAACGAAGTAAGAAGACAAGACTCTCCTGATGGTAAGAGATAACACTGCTCATAATTAATACAGTGCTACTTAGGATTTTACAAAGCAAAAAATTACCACTGGCAGAGTCAATTCACAATTATAGGTTGAGTGGCCAACAGATATGTTGCAGTTTTAGGTCACCGAGATTACTACAAGACCAGCAACATGACCGGACCTAGCTCCTATATCTTGTAGGAAGCAGCCAGGACCCAAAGATTTACGTGCCTTCCTAAGCATGGTAGTGTCCAGGCCACAAGACACAAACTTTTTTGTGTAATGTGTTTCTGGAACCAATCTTACTATATCCTCATAGGCGTACCCAGGGAGGGGCAGGGGGGGGGGGGGCAGCTGCCCCCCCTGGAAATCGATTTTCTTGAATTAAATCTATAGAGTATAAAAAAAAAAATCTTGGCGCTCGCAATAAGCTGGTCACACGTTTCATAGTCAGAAATATATATATTTTTTAGCTTCTAGTAAGAATATTTAATTATTAAAAAAAAAAAAAAAAAACGAACAGTTTTTGTAAACATATTATATTCAAAATTGGCACTTGCGGAAAGTTTGTAAGTAGTAGTAGTTATAGTATATCTCTTATAAGTAACGATCGTAGTCAGAAATATAGAATTTTCTAGCCGTTAAGTAGTTCCTACACTCTTCATAATCAAGATTTTGATGTTTTCTCGGCTCACAGCAAACTACTCGCGCACTTATTAGTAAGAACGTTTAAGTTTCTTGCAGCTCGGAACGAACTTAGCTCACCTTTCGAAGTCAGAAATATTAAAAATACTCGGCGCTTGCAGCAAGCTGTACGCGCTCTTATAAGTGAGAATATTTAAATTTCTAACCGCTCAAAGACAGCCGCACTCTTTTCGATGTCCAAAATATAAAATTTTCTCGGCGCTCGCAGCAAGCTGCTCGCGCTATAATAAGGAAGGATATTTTAATTTTCTTAACGCTCGAAACAAGTTAACTGGACTCTTTTCTTTGTCAAAAATATATTTTTTCTCGGCGCTCGCAGCAGGCTGCTCGCGCTATTTTAAGAAATAGTGATTATCCTACCGCTCGGGGCGACTTAACGCACGTTTTTCGTTGTCAAAAACATTTTTTTCTTGGCGCTCGTAGAATGCTGTTCGCACTATTTTAAGAAAGGATAAGTATTTTAATTTTCCTACCGCTCGAAACAAGTTAACTGGACTCTTTTCGCTGACGAAAATATAAATTTTTTTCGGCGCTCACAGCAAGCTGCTCGCGCTATTTTAAGGAACAATATTTTAATTTTTCTACCGCACGGAGCAAATTAATCGCACCTTTCTTGTCAAAAATATAAAATTTTCTTGGCGCTCGCAGCAAGCTGCTCGCGCTTTTTTAAAGAAGTATATTTCTGTGTGAGTTGAAAGCCCTTATAAATAGGTAACATATACACATACAGGCATAAAGTTCAAGTTTGGTAAAAAAAAATCGTCCTTGCTTGCTGGGTACGCCCATGTATATCCTACTAATATTTTAAACGTGAAAGTTTGTAAGAATGTATGGATGTCTAGATATATATTTGTTAATCTTTCACACCTAAACAGGTAGCCTGATTGAGCTGAAATTTGGTATAGACATAGCTTATACCCTGAAATAACACATAGGCAATAGTAAAGCGGGTTACGGGTTAAACCGCTGGCAGCTAGTGAATTTAATTTTATTTTCGTTAATAGTTTTTATTATCAATTAATTAATTAATCATTTAGTAAATCCCAAAACAGAGATACCTGCTATAGGATGTAAAAATAATTTTACTTTATAAGTAAATGGTATGCAATAAAGAGTTATTTATATCAGTAACATTCTCAACGCGTATTATTATGTGACGAACAAACCGCTTGCGAGAGTTAACGACGTACAACGCCATCTAGTTCTTATATTCACAACTAGCGGACCCGCGCGCACTTCGTCGCGATTAATAGAAAATTATCAGTGTTTCTCTTTAATATATTATGCATGTTTCATACATATAAACCTTCCTCTTGAATTACTCTATCTATTAATGAAAAGGGTAGTTCCCGTTCGTACACACCTCCATCGTTCACACTGTTACCGAACGGGAAAAGGTCAAAAAAGATGTTTCGCTCGGTCACAGTGTGTCCGATCGCTACTTTTTTTCCCAGCCGTTCACATCGTCGTTAACAGTGTTAACGATCGGGAATAAAAAGTATCGATTGTTCGCAGTGTGGACGAACGCTACTATTTATTCCCACTCGTACCTAAATCACACCTGAACTAACTTTTATTTAAAAAGTTCTTCTAGTTGAATCGCGCGCACTTCGTGGCGCATAAAACAGTCAAATATATAGCCTACATTTATTGTTTTATTTATTTTGTTAGTTATACCTAATTTGGTACCACTGCATTTCAAATCTGTAATATCTTCGAAAGTATTCATTCAAATCTTTCTTTTGATATAGAAAAGGGCCATATTTTTCTATATCAAAAGAATTTATACTACATACATAATATAAAATCGCTTCGTTTATAGCGAGCGTATCAATCTTTAAGAGAGAAAAGGGTGCACCAAATTCATCACTTTATGAATTGACTGTCACGCGTTACGAAGTGCGCGCGGGTCAGCTAGTATAATAATATATAATATTATGTATTAAGAAACAATGTTATTCAGATTATTGAATTAAAATTGGTTGCTTGTGTTGCTTTTACGGCAAGTAAGTACGGCGATACCGCGCCAGTAATAATAAGGCATAGTTTCGCATACCACCCCAACCGCATATCCTAGTGCATTATCTACAATTACCTTGAATAAGCCAATCAGAGAGCATTGCAAGTGTGACGCCGCGCCGGTTACCATACCTGTGGGAACCTGTTTAAAAAGGACAGTACGTCACGATTTACGCACACTTGGCCGAGGAGTGGAACCGAGGCCGGCGCACCGTCGGCGTCTTCCTCGACATCGAGAAGGCGTTCGACCGGGTGTGGCATGAGGGGCTCCTTTTTAAGTTGAGCCTCTCTGCCCTTCAGCCGGCCCTCATCCACCTGGTGGCGTCTTTTCTCCACGCACGCACTTTTTACGTTGCTGTGGAGGACGCCACCTCTACCACCAGACCCATCGCCGCCGGAGTGCCCCAGGGGAGCTGCCTCTCGCCAGCGCTCTACGGCGCCTACACGGACGACATCCCGACCCTCGAGCACCAGGAGTGGGAGCTGGGTGTCGTCCTCGCGCTCTACGCCGACGACAGCGCGTACTTCGCGTCGTCAATAAACCAAAAGTCCGCAGCAGGAAGGGTGCAGCGAGTCCTCCATAAAATCCCGGAGTGGCTGGACAAATGGAGGATGGCCGTGAACGTTGCGAAGACGCAGGCGCTCGTCACGGGAGCCACACGCACCCTTCCGCCTCCACTCACTCTCCGAGGCCAAGACATCACGTGGGAAAACAGCGTCAAGTACCTGGGTGTCTACATTGACCGGGCGTTGAGGATGACTGCGCAGGTGGACCATGCCGTCCATCAGGCCAAGGCGGCCCGCGCTCTCCTCCGCCCGGTCCTTTCGTCGAAGCTGCCGCTGCGGACGAAGGTGGGCGTGTACAAAACGTACGTCCGTTCCCGCCTGACGTACGCCGCGCCCGCCTGGTACGCGCTGTTGTCGGCGACACAGCGAAAGCGGCTCCAGGTGGTCCAGAACGTGTCCCTGAGGCACATAACGGGAGCGGGCCGTTATGTGCGAAACGACGTCATCGCCAGGGACACGGGCGTTCCAGAGGTGGGCGAGTTTGTGGCCCGGCTCGCGCGTCGAATGTTCGACCGCGCTGACAACGGGCCGCACCCCCACCTCCACAACATCGCGCCGCTCCACGCCCGACCACCGGAGGCGCCCCAGCCGCGCGCCCTGCCGCGCGACATCCTCCCCCCGGAGGACGAGGAAGCCCGGTGAACATCCCGTCGCGGCCGCTGTGATGCGCCCGATATTATTCTCGGCTGTCGCTCCAGCGGCCACCAGTGACCCGGGGGTTGAAGCCCCCGCGCGATCCCGCCAGGGTAACGGGATACCGCCCGATGCCCTTTCCCTCACCTCCCCCCAGGGGGGGCAGGAAGGCCAACGAACGAACGAACGATTTACGCAATAGCCATGATGGAACAGCGCGCGAGTAGTTTGAGTGGAGAAGTAACATTAGTTTAAATCAAATCAAATAATTTATTTGCGTATAAGGGTACAATATGGTTGGTAATATAAATAACATTATGATCGCCTTATTCTGCCTTTCGGCGTGCAACATTCTTCTTAAAATTATTACAGGTATATCTAAAACCATTGACATTATAATTATTAATTACATAACAAGTGAATTAAATTAAAAATTTTTGATGGCGGCCATCTTGGATTTTAAATTTTATATAGTGGGCTGTATTCTACTCGTTAAGCCCTTTCATTTAATACCCATATCGATGGGGTTGTGGAAGAAAAAAGTAATTCGCCATTTTGTAGCGGCGGCCATCTTGGATCGATTTCCACCAAACATAGCTAAGAACACTTTCGACTAACTCTACGTTAAAAAAAAAACTAAATCAAAATTCGTTCATCCTTTTGGGAGCTACGATGCCACAGACAGACACACACACACACACACACACACACACACACACACACACACACACACACACACACACACACACACAAAGACAGACAGACACGTCAAACTTATAACACCCAGTCGTTTTTGCGTCGGGGGTTAAAAAGAAAACACGGGACAATTTTATTACATGGTGGTCACCAATATTATAAAAGGAGAGCACATAAAAGTGACCCTGGTTACTATATAGTATCAAAATACTCTCCAAAACAAATCAAATAAGCCCAAACTCGATGGGGTTGCGTCGATTAATTACGGAGCTGTTTATTATAATAGAATATCAAAGTACCCACTTAGGTACAAACTACCGTTAAAAATATCAATAATATCTCTCATTGGTACCTTTATTTTTTTTGCATCTTGACTAGATACAAAAATTTATACAAGTGAGTTAATGCCGTTTATTTACAAAGATGAATTTAAATACTCACGAATCGTTTAGTGTACAAAAGCACTCGTCAACACTGTGACCGAGCGAAACATCTTTTTTGATCTATTCCCGATCGTCAACAGTGTTTACGACCGGGTATAACTGATCGGGAACGTTTCGAAAAAAAGTAGCGACCGTACACACTGTGACCGAGCGGAACATATTTTATGATCTCTTCCCGTTCGGTAACAGTGTGAACGATGGGGGTGTGTACGATCGGGAACTACCCAATGAAAACCGCATCAAAATCCGTTGCGTAGCTTTAAAGATATAAGCATACATAGGGGCAGAAAAACGCGCGAAGCAACTTTATTTTACACTATGTAGTGAAGTCATTAGTCATAATCTACTCAGCAGTCTTGTACACGAAGATCTATGATCTAACCAATGCAAATGGACAATGCGACTTGAACACTGAAGACCAAACTGAAGTAAGAACAAGTGAAATTTTAAAAATACTTTTTAAAGACAAGGTTTTATTATTATTACCATCTAGCACCAAAGTAGGTACTCGTCAAGACAAATCAAATCAGCCCAAACTCATTAGGGTTGCGTCGTTTAATTACGAATTCCTATGGCCACTTTCCAGCGCTATCATCAGATCAGCTCAATGTCATAATAATATTGTATTGTCATCCGATATAGATATATACATACATGCAAAATTTCAGCTCTATCGGAAACTGGGAAGTGGATCAAATAAAACTCGCAAAATTTAATTACAGACAATGTCAATGTACAGATAAAAGTAAATAAAAAAACTTGTTAAATAAATAAATAAAAGCTTGTAAAAATCACGTCAGCGTTCAGTGCCATCTTACTTAAAGGCTTATTACACTTGTCGAATTTAGATTCAGATTTAGTCAGTCAGCAACGATACTTGCTTCTGAATTTAGGATTCTAACTTGCTAAATGTGATTACACTTGACTTAATTCAGTAACGACTGAATTTAGGCTTCAGAATTTAGCCAAGTGTAATAAGCCTTTAAATCATACTAAATATTTGTTATATGTTGACGATAGTGTTTTTGTTTACATTTTGGATGAGGCAAGAATTTTACACTCAATTGGATTTTGCAGCGTGACCACCAAAATGTAGCAAGAAAAATTACGTCGGGTGACGTCGCGCGTTTTAATAATGTGTTTCCGGCTTTAGTCTAAAAATCCAAGAACATTTCTTCCGACTTGTAAGCCGGAGGTCCTGGGTTCAAATCTCAGTGTGGCAAAGATTTTGGCCTGGACGCTACGTGTTTCGGAAGGCACGTAAAACTGTGGGTCCCGGCTGTTTCCTATAAAATATGTAGGAAGCAGTCGTTAGGTCATGTTGCAGGCCTTGTAGGAATCTTGGCGACCTGAAACTGCAACATATAGGTCGGCCACACGACCTATAATTTGTGATTTGACTCTGACAGTGTAAGTAGGGTAACCTGTTCTGTTAGAGTATAAACCCCAATTATTATTATTTTATTTTATTCTTTATTACAGTGGTCTCCTCCAAAAGACGGGCATCGACAAGAACCTGATAGACTACATAGTGTACGGCACGGTGATCCAAGAGGTGAAGACATCGAACATCGGCCGCGAGGCTGCTCTGGCGGCTGGCTTCAGCGATAAGACCCCTGCGCACACCGTCACCATGGCTTGCATATCATCCAACCAGGCCATTACTACTGGTAATATTCATTAAAAAAAAATACATAGATAACAATTTATTGAAACAAAAAATTGTACATAAAAGAACTTAAGAACTAAAACGATATAGAAAACAAAGTGTTACAATTAGCGCTCTTATCGTTAATAGTGATCTTTTCTAGACAATAGTGCAGGGAGAAGAATTGATATTCACATGGGTTGGTGGAAATACGACAATACATGGAATCTGTGAACTGGTCACCATCATTACATTTTTATACTGATGATAGGCTTCGGCCGTGGCTAGTTACCACCGACAGGACAAAACCGTGTCGCTAAGCATACATTAAGACGGTGACCCAGCATGATGTATGTACTTGTGAAGCCAGGTATGGATTTATCCCGTCTTCTAAGTTTAGTCTGCTGCCATCTACGGCCACATTGTCGCTTAACATCACGCGAGTTCGCGGTCCCCATGTTTTTGTGTCATTTACGAAGTAAAATAATTGTCTAGTATTTTTAAAAATCTACTTGGCATCTCCCTACACCTGCCCATGGTCTTGCCTCGTCTGGCGGCTAACGACTGAATCCGGGGACCCTTACGACCACTTGCCTCTAGGCCCCCGGAGGGCGACCGGCGTAAACGGTTGTTTCGGGTCCCCCTCAAATTTAGATGTCCTGTCCTTCTCCTATTGCTAGCCACATTCGAGCCTTTCTCCCTATGTTTCTGTGATTGCAGGGTGGACGTTCTACTTAGCATTCATACTATTTTAGACTCATCCCTATCGTATTTTAATTCCCAGGTATCGGCATGATCGCAGCAGGCGCCTACGATATAATCGTGGCGGGTGGAGTGGAGTTCATGTCTGATGTACCCATCCGTCACTCCAGGAAGATGAGGTCCTTGTTGCTTCGCTTGAACCGAGCCAAGACACCAGCTCAAAGGCTGTCCTTGGTCGCTAGCATACGACCGGACTTCTTTGCACCTGAGGTGAGTGTTAACTACTGGTTATATTGGACAGTTAGAAGATGAGATCCTTAGCTGTCTCTAGTTGATGACATCTACCAGACTTTGCACCTGAGGTGAGAATGATAACTATAAGAGAAAGGGTCATGTTAAACTGGACAACCGAAAAATCTTTGCTCTATTGATGGAACCGGATCAAGACCATCTGTCGCTAATTGCTAGCTTTCGACCGGACTTCTTTGCCCCTGAGGTAAGAGTTTTTATAGGAGGAGAGGCCAAGTTATATTGGACAAGAGGAAGATGGGGTTCTTGCTGCTCCGGCTGAACCGAGCCAAGACTCCCACGCAGAGGCGGATGACAAATGACAATGCAATATTATTAATGACATCGAAGTGATCTGATGATGGAGCTGAAAGGTAGCCATAGGAACTCGGTAATTAAACGACGCAACCCCATCGAGTTTGGGCTCATTTGATTAGTCTTGATGAGTACTTTGGTGTTAAATGGTAATAATAATAAAAGCTTGTTTTCAAAAAGTATAATATTATAAATTTCACTTGTTATTTTAGAATAGAAAAATCTTTATTGAAACACTACGAAAATACAGAAAACTTAAAACTATAACACAAAATCACGATATAAGTGCAACAATTGGCGGTTTTAATCTAAGATCATGTATTTCTCTCACAGTTACCAGCAGTAGCGGAATTCTCGTCAGGCGAGACGATGGGTCACTCGGCGGACAGACTAGCGGCTGCATTCGGCGCCTCCCGTCAGGAGCAAGATGACTACGCTCTCAGGAGCCACACGCTCGCCGCCGAGGCTCAGGCTAAGGGGTACTTCACCGACCTCATACCTGTGAAGGGTAAGTTAATAATGGACAGGATAGGGCTGGCTACTTCACCACCCGCTTCTCTAACCATATACCTGTTAAAGGTAACTTATTTTAATTTTAAGTAACTTGTATTATAACCAATTTGGCATAGTGGTCAGTGGTCGTACGTCCACTTGTGATCGGATGCCCTGAGTTCAAATCTCAGTATGGCACAAACTTTTCGCGTGGACGCTACCGTGTGTCGGAAGGCACGTTAAATTGTGGGTCCCGGCTGTTTCCCATAAGATAGGAGGCAGTGTAGGAGGCGGTCGTCAGGTTATGTTGCAGGCTCTGTAGTTATCTCGGCGATCTAAAACTGCATCGTGTAGGTTGGCCACACAACCTATAGTGATTTGACTTAAAAAATGTTTTTCCTTACAGTGGACGGCAAAGACGGTCTAGTAGAGAAGGACAACGGCATCCGCGTGTCTTCTCCGGAACAGCTCGCCAAACTGAAGCCCGCCTTCATCAAGCCGCACGGCACCGTCACCGCGGCTAACGCTTCGTTCTTGGTACTTTTACACTCGAAACACTTACGACAAAAACACTTGTTTAAATATACACTTGGAACACTCACACCAATAACACTTGATACATTCAATCCGCGTGTCTACTCCCGAGCAGCTCGCCAAACTGAAGCCCGCCTTCATCAAGCCGCACGGCACCGTCACCGCGGCTAACGCTTCGTTCCTGGTACTTACACTCGAAACACTTACGACAATAACACTTATAACACACTAATAATTGTTGTATACATACATATACACTGGAAACACTCATGCCAATAACACTTGTATGTTTGTATACTTGAAGCACCCACACTGCCAACATTTCTGTAAATATACACTTATACTAAAAGCACTATAAAAACACTTGTGTACAGATACACTTACAACACTTACGTGTAGATACATTTAATTACACGGACGCTAATGACATTCGATTAAAAAACACTCAGTTTACAAAATAAATAATTATAATAATTGAGAAATAATATTAAACACTCAATTTGAGTTATTCACAGATAAATTCTCTAAATAGTTACACTTATTTGATTGTGTATAAATTGTTTTATTCCAAGTGTTTGTGTTTCAGACGGACGGTGCGTCGGCGTGCGTGATCATGTCAGAGGCTAAAGCTAAGGAACTCGGACTCAAGCCTAAAGCTTATCTTCGCGACTTCACTTATGTGGCTCAGGTAATTAAAATAACGCAGTATCTTTAAGGTTCACTGTTTTTCTTCCTGCCCTTATCCCACACTAGGTAGGACAACACGTTTTTCTCCTCCATTCTGTTCTATATCTTCTATATCTTTAAAGTTCACTAAAAGGTAAAAATATTAATTTCCCAAGGAATTTTTGAATGTCCCTTATCTATAACTTATCAAATGAATTAATAATTATAGGTACACTGAATAAAATGGCGTCTTGACCTTTTTTTAGGAAATTTTATTTAGGAAAACGAAAAAAGTTAGTTGAGGTCGAGTACTCGACTCTTAACTTTTATAAAAACTAATATGGGGGACTAATATGGGATTCATGGTTTTTAATTAAATAATTTCCACTTTTTAAAATTATGTTGGTGGAGTAATTTTACTCAGTCTGAAAATCCCCACCTATGGGGCAATTTCGTTGGGCAAATGAGACAAAGCTAAATTATAATTAATTTTATTCCCCCAGGACCCCGTGGACCAGTTGCTCCTGGGCCCGGCGTACGGCATCCCCCGGATCCTGGAGAAGGCTGGACTTACTCTCGGTGATATCGACACCTGGGAGATCCACGAGGCTTTTGCTGTGAGTTATATACTATACGATATAGAAACTTTGTCGCGCTCAATAGAACATTTAGCACTTTGGTTTAGTTTAAAATTTTTATAAAGGTGTTTTTTGTAAAAAATATTATACATCCGTTAGTTAACATAAATTACTAAATCTAAAAACTTTATGCATAACTTTTGTATTTTTACTATTTAATAAAGATATTTAAAAAATAGAACATAATCAGTGTTCTTCTAACTATATTACGCATATATTATACATATAACCCATCCTCTTGAATTACTCTATCTATTAATGAAAACCGCATCAAAATCCGTTGCGTAGTTTTAAAGATATAAGCATATATAGGGACAGACAGATGGGAAGCAACTTTATTTTATACTTTATTTTATTTACTACTACTTTATATGTATGGATGTTTTGTTTGCTGAATATTTAATAGCTAGTAACTTTTCTTACATTTTTTTACTAACCATCGAATATTTTTTCATATTAATTTAGCGTTAAAGATTTAAAACCAAATATTTGAGCTCAATATAAAAATTATATGCATTAACATTTTTTTTTCGGCCGTGGCTAGTTACCAACCACTGGACAGAACCGTGTCGGTCATTATGACCGGCATAACGTTCAGTGTAATCGGAAAGGGATTTATCCCGCTTTCTAGGTTTAGTCTGCTGCTATCTGCGAGCTTAAAGTCAGAGATCGTGACCTTTTTTGATGAATAATAAAAAAAACTGATGTAACTATAATAAAATATAATATGTAATATAATATCTGTTTCAGGGTCAAATCTTAGCCAACCTGAAGGCGATGGATTCGGATTGGTTTGGACAGACCTACCTCGGGCGTAAAGGAAAGGTAAATAAAACGTTTATAACAGGCTTGTTAAACGAAAAAAAATTGTCATTAAAATAATAAAAATACATTAGATACGTATTTATTATCAAGCCAGTGACCTAATCAAAATTTACTCGTTAATAATAATAATAATTCATTTATTTCAGGCAATAGTACACTGACAAGAAGTACATTGTACCAGAAGCCCATATCAATAAATACCTTAAAGACTAACATACATAAAAATAATAAATTTAAAAAATCTAGGTAACACGTAGCGCTGGCGACGTGTTGCGCGCAGAGTTAGCAGGAAGTCGCACTCGGATTTTTTTTTAATACTTTGATATATTTTAATTTGGTTTGTGACATCTAAAATTATTATTATGTTTCGTGCAGGTGGGATCCCCGGACTTGGCTAAGTGGAACAAGTGGGGCGGCTCTCTATCCATTGGACATCCCTTCGCTGCCACCGGCGTAAGTACCATTTATTTGTAGTCATTAGACCATACCATATTATAGACCCATGACCCATGTAAACCTAATAATTATATTATTATTTTTTGCTTTGGACTGGTTTACAGTTACAGCAGAACAGTTTTCATAATTAAATATTTTTAGAAACAGATCCAACTTTTTTAAATCTTGTAAGTTTTATTTAATGGTTATGATGTACCAGATCATACACCAAAGAGATGTACCTATTTTGTAAGAATTTCAAATTATATTAATTAGTTCAAAAATTCCTTGATGTTAAGCGTCGCGTCGACGAGGCCGTAGATGTTAGCCGACTAAACCTAGAAGGCGGGATAAATCCCTCCCTAGTTTCACTGAACATCATGCCGGAACACAGTAGTAATGACCGTTTTATTCTCTATTTCCAAGTATATTCACCATGTGTTAATGTTACCAGGTCCGTCTAGCGATGCACACAGCGAACCGGCTGGTGCGTGAGGACGGCCAGTTCGGCGTGATCTCAGCGTGCGCGGCCGGCGGCCAGGGCGTCGCCATGATACTGGAGAGGCACCCTGACGCTACACCCAACTAAATGTAGCCTTCATGTTTACAAGCTCCTTGGAGGTCACTTCGAGCGATGATATACGAGGGGCGGCTGATAACTCCCCGGCCTAAGGTACTTAATGATAAAAAAATAATATGTTATATTTTTTTATTTTTCAATATAATCCCTTTCAAGTGAAATACACTTTTCACATCGTGAATATAAGGCTTTTAACCCGTTGAAAAAATATTCTTTAAATTGCTCTTGAAAATGGCTTTCCACGGCTGCTTTCATTTCACTGTCGTCTGAAAATCTTTCGCCTTGTAACTCCTTTTTCAATTTTGAAAAAAGGAAAAAGTCGCTGGGAGATAGGTCCGGGCTGTAGGGTGGGTGGTCAATTTCAGAGAACCCTGTGTCTTTTAAGGCCTGCCGTGCAATGCGAGCGGTGTGAACTGGTGCGTTGTCTTGCAAAAACAACACACCGCGCGCCAATTTTCCACGTCTCTCCTGAACTACTGCTTCACGTGCCTGAGTCAATAAATTTGCGTAATATTGACCATTCATTGTAGTTCCTTTAGGAAGGTAATCAACTAATAAATCTCCCTCACTATCCCAAAAAATGGTTGCCATAATCTTTGACGCCGACTTTTCGACTTTGAATTTCTTCGGTGGCCTCTCCCCCTGTTTTTCCATTGCATGGATTCTTGTTTTGATTCCGAATCATATTGACGTATCCATGTTTCATCTACGGTCACTATTCAGTTACAAATTTAGTCCAAATTGTCCTTGGCTAATTCCAAAAACTCTTCGCAATATGCGAGTCGTCGCTGCATGTCAAGCGGCGTGAGCATTCGCGATACCCAACGTGCACTAATTTTTTTCACGTGCAAATGTTGGTGTAAAATCTCTCCGATACGTTCTTTGCTAATTAACAATTCTTCAGCTATTTGCCACATTTTAATTCTACGGTCGGCCAATACAATTTTTTCAAATTTTTCGTCATTTTCTCTATTCACTACGGTTACCGGTCATCTTTACAGGTCTGTCGACCTTGTTGAAATAATCGTGCCCATTTTTTGACAGTCGTATATGAAGGTCCAGATTCCTGAAGAACCGATAACATTTCATCAAAAATCTCTTTCGGTGTATTTCCTTTCTTCACAAGGAATTTAATCACTGCGCGGTGCTCTAAATTGCGTGAATTTCCAGTTTCAGTAGACATGGTGATGTTGTTCGTCCGATAGCTCGAAAGATAATGAGCCTATTTAAAAAAAAACTTAATATTTATACTACCACTGAGTCCTGCAATTAGTGAAATCAGTACAGAGATGACTAGTCTTTGCTAAGTACCTTAGGCCGCGAACTTATCAGCCGCCCCTCGTAGTTGGAGACACTACAAAATATCCGCCAATGCCTTAACACATTGGCTGCGGCGCCGTTTTATACAACTATCCCAGGTGATATTAATTTTGTATGGAAAATACTAACAAAACACAAAGTTTGTGTTTTTCAGCCCTCGCGTTCCGACCTCAAAAACTCAGCTGTTGTGTTTTCAGCAATGTGTTAAACTGGACACTTTATTATGAAGAAATTTAAATAGATATTTTGATAACGACTACTAGGCGGTATTTTTGATTGTGCCCTCGACATGTCTGAACTGATCCTTTAACCCCGCCGCACATGCCCACACTCGCACTCGTTCACGACACTGCGCCAATGTCGCATTGGCATTGGTAGACACGTGTGTGTCCGCAATTGCTTTCACGAGTCGTACATCAGTCAGTGTCTCTCTACCTACCATTCGTTCGTAGACGAAAACGAAGCAAGATGGACGCGATTGATATAAGTTCAGAATCCGACAGTGATAAAGAAAAAAAAAAAAATAAAAAAAAAAAAAATTATTGTTAATAAGGAAATTATCTGAAAAAAAATTATGGATTCGTTTCCAAATAGAATCCTTTAATTTTGTATTCATATAATCTTGGTGGTTTATGTCGTATAAACATTTTTCGCTTCGAACAGCTTCAATAAGTTCCTCCACTTTACACTAGTACTTGAACACTCGCGACATTGCCACTCGAAACAAATGTCTCGTCACCTAGCCGACACGCGCGTGCACGCTCATGTACGACTCATGTACGTGCCTGCGTCGACGCGTGAGAGCAAATGCGGAGTTTGGTACTGCGCCATACGTTTTAAATACAGCCACTCGCACGCGGCTCGTGACACAGCGTTGCCAGTGCGTAACTTTTGTAACATTTTGCGTTACTTTTTGACCCTTTGCGTTACTTTTACGTTACTTGTCCTAAAATGTTACTTTTGCGTTACTTTTTGGGGTAATGATTTTTTTTAAATGAACTCACAATGGAAGAATATAAAATAATAACTAAGTGAAACGGGACGCAATCGAAACGGAAAACAAAAATTAAAAAAAAGTAAATCAAATGTCAATGTCATGGCTCGTCCACATATGCCGGTCAATGACTCTGCGAGTCGTTGGTCCAATGTTCGCTCGAGCGCACAGATTATAAATACATGCACTTGAGGCACAGATTATATAAATCAAAAATAAAGAAAATTTAACTAGTTTAAAGTAATTATTCGCACAAAATGGCTTCAAATGGTCCATGATTGATTAACATTCAAAATATAATTAAAGTCGTCAGATATGGAGCCCAAAATGTTTACCAGAAATTTACCGAAAAAACCGTAAATATCCGAAGACATTCGTCTATAGACAAAAACTGTTCATCCATAGACAAAACACACACTCGGCAAATCATTGGCCGGTATATGTGGACGAGCCATAGGACCAACGACATCGATTCGAATGTAATGTGCCCAAACTCGACGGGTTTACTAATAGCCATTGAAGAGTTTCATTAGACACCTCCTGGCTCCATCATCAGATCAGCTCAGTGGTACCAGATTATAAAACTGTCATCAGATTTCTAGACATTTGCAAAATTTCATTATGATTCAACCAGAAGTTGGTCAAATTTTATTTGTAAGAATTTTTTACCGACTTTGTATGGAAAACTAATTTAAGTGTCTTCAAAATAGACCATGTTTGGAAGCTCATAGCTGGACAACGATTGGAGATAGATAAAAAGTCTCAAGGCCGAAGTTGTAGAAATTTTTATGAGGTTTAATAATGTTGTACAACAAAATATCGTACAACGCACAGTTTTTGACATATAAGCAAAAAACCTAAAAATGGGACCTTTTTCGGCCTCCCCCCCTCGGGTTCGCCTTGGAGGGGTGGTGGGGACTTTTAGTATGTTTATCTCCTTACTAGTCCAAACAAAGTTCTTAAGTTGGTTTTTCTGCTTTCGACTTTTCGATCCACATACCCTTTTTGGGCACTCATTCACTGGGCTACTACTGAAATCTATGAATAAAAAAGTATAAGTACCTATATTTAAATTGAGTAAGTAAATTACATTGTATTAAAAATCGTTTTTTTTTAATGCGTTACTTTTATTGTAAATGCGTTACTTTTCGAACCTACCTGCGTTACTTTTGAAGATAGGGCACTGGCAACACTGGCTCGTGACGGCCAATGCGAGTGAGAGCATCTGCGGCGGGGCTTATTATTGTAATTTTGAATCAAACAGTAATTTTAACACGTCATAGGTAGTCTTTTTGTCGCTTTTCGAAGATTTGACGACCGCTATGAGCCTAAACCAAAATAAAAAATCTTAAATCAACTTTAAATTAAAATTTTAAAGCTATCGGTCGGTCCGAACATAACTTTATTTTAATATAGCAGAAAGACTACTCTATTTCGTGCGTTAGCCAAATACCCTCTCCAGTCTCTAAAAGTAATACAATAAAAATCAGCCAACTTTACCCAGTTCAAAATTTTTTTCTCTGTTATGTATAATGAGTATACCTGTACTGTTATGTATTTAGGCTAAGAATAGGAGAACTGTGAAATTATTTATTGTAAATTCCTTAGCTGTAAGTGATGTAATCTGAATGTTTAATAAAAAAATAAAAGTATCTTGTGTTTATATTATTCACCTACTTACTAATTGGTATGTTCTCATCGAGTCACACAAAATCCTGTAATACTGTCACCTTTACTTGTTAAAATTTTTCCGAACGAGTAACACTATTGAAACTCCTTGTTACTAGATGAGAATAAAAATTCATATAGTCCCACTGTTACTCGACAGGATTTTTTTCTCAACCAGTCACAGTTACAGGATTGGGTGACTCGATGAGAACATACCTACTAATGATAATAATTAGAGGACTAAACAATTTAGGCTCTGATTGGGGTGATTCAGTTTCGTAACTACATAACAAAAATTAAGTTGTAGGATATTAGGAAATTAACAATAAAACAAAATGAATCATTTCAAGTAACCATTTATTTAGTCACCTGTGATTACTAGCCAAATTTCTAATACTAATTAGCCTAATTATTATAAGATCATCCCATACACTATTAACAACACAAGAAATAACGTTTGCATTTACAAACCAAAAAGATTTATAAATACAAAACATTTCTTGATATAATATGAACAATGAACATTTTTACATGTCGAGTGGAGACGATCACACTAAACTAAAACCATTAAAATAAAAATACAAGCATCGAAATATAGACAATGTCTAAATTATAATAAAAGCTATGCTTTGTCGAGCCATGGGAAGTTTATTGTGAATTTTGAAATTTTATTGTAACTTATAACGAGCTAAATTTACAAATAGAGTTCAACTGTACACAATTCTTGAGACGCTGTCATAATTATTTATCTTTAAAATATTTGTTCTATTGCATTTCTAGAGTAAAATGTAAAAATTACTACGGAGAAATCTCTCGACTGAATATCCTACGTGTACTTAATTTTTCAGAACTACCTATATTTTTAAAGCTGCCTATTATAACAGATCTCTAATTTTGTGTACAGCTGACTAAAACAATTCATCAGAATCTGAGATCGCGAATTTATTTGGTATTAAACTTCGTCTCAGGTTGTATTGCGTACCTAAACATAAAGGGAAGAAAAATGCAATTTAATAAAATACTTCTCATCTTAAATCAGTACATATTTCATCTGACTATCATACAGTAGCATGAAAGCCCTTGGTTCACCTATTTTCTCGCCTTACAAGGTCAAAACAACTGATTCAGACAAAAGTATTTCTTGTACTTCGCATAAAATGAATATTTAAAACAATGCAATAATTGCCACAATTACCTATAACTATAATATATAAGTCGACAAACTTCAGTCTTCAATCTGAGTGAGGAGCACGTTTAGAATTATAATCACAAAATTCATTTTAAAACAATAATAACTACGTAAGACTACGCGTATGCACGTACATTGTGTTGTACAGTCTGACATCAGTTGGTTAGATTGGATAGTGTCTTTCAAGTACGCGTCGAATGCCACGGCAGCGACCGGCAATGCGGTAAGACATCTCTAGTAAAGAGTAAAAAATCATCCGCCAAAATATAAAATCCAAACTTTTGATGATGGTCACCCTACAATAACAATTGAACGGATTTGTCTCGCGCTTGTATGCCGTTTTTGTAATGCAAAATTTCACTGCCACATACACACATCAATACGAACGCACACAAACAAATGCATAGGCGGATCCAGGATTTGGTTCTGGGGGGGGCCAAGGTGCAGACGGGCAAAAATATTATAATTTTTACTACGAATAGTGTGTGTTTAGCTCGCTCTGAGCAGTTAGAGAGCTTAAACATCCTTAATAATATGTGCGCGAGCAGCTTGCTGCGAGCGCCGAGAAAAAAAATATAATCTTTACCATGAAATATGTGCAAAATTCGTAACTCTACTATGATTCTGGGGGGGGCCTTGGCCCCCTGCCCCCCCCCCCCCCCTAAATCCGCCAATGAACAAATGTATCTACTCGTATAAACACAATGCTACACGCTATAGTCTAAATCAAGACCGAATATATATTTTTGAAAGACTAAACGTAATCTTCACCCAGATCTGTACAGAACAATAATAACTGAAATAAAACATTAAAATACACAATTTTAAAATATAACTCTTTTATCATGATATAGTGAGGCCCGATTACACTGGTAATATACAAGGATTCTATATAACTTTTCTGCAAGAACTTAACATTGGTACCAAAATTAAGCACCAAAGACAGACCAACAAATGATAATATATATTACCAACGAGCATTCGCTCCGCACGCTCGTTGGTTTTGTCGTCGACAGCGCCAACGATAGCCAACGAATCCCCTCCTATGTTTGGTGTACCCAGCTTATGATGTAAGATGCGCACTAACAAATTTTCAGGTCTCAAATGAGGTGCGACGCGGGGAGGTAAGACATTTACCACTTTTAAATTGCAGATCGTTCCCAAATATATCAGGAACATTTACTTTGAATGTCATGCGCAATTTATAATCGGTTGAGCTGTGTCTACACAGTTGGTATTATTACCTTAGAATTTAGATATTCAAGGACTAAGTAAGATAAGTTTTCAAGCCTCTATACAAAACTATTAGATCTATATACATATACCAGTGTAAATATGTCCTATCTAGTGCGTACGCGCACCGAAACGATAGCTCCAGGCACTGATCTATACTAACATATTTACAATATTAAAATATATATTTATATGTCTTAAAATTATAATATTAACTCTCAATTTATCGACATGTCTTTAGAACAAAGTTAAATCGGAAAAATCAATACTTTACAGAGCAATTTAAAGTTTGACTTGCATACATTTTGATCCTGAAGTATGTCATACTCTTCTTACTTATAACGTTCTAGTGAAGGCGCGCACTTCGTCGCGGTAAATAGAAAATTATCATTGTTTCTCTAACTATATTTTGCATGTATTATACATAATATTAACCTTCCTCTTGAATCACTCTATCTGTTAAATGAAAACCGCATCAAAATCCGTTGCGTAGTTTTAAAGATTTAAGCACACATTGGGACAGATGCGGAAAGCAACTTTATTCTATACTATGTAGTGATTATGTGTGGAAAACATACAATATCAGTAAGACGAAGAGTCAAAAACATTAAGGCAAAGTTGGTACTAAGTCAAAGATCAAATCTATATTATGTAAAGTAGGTTTTTCAGATGTGACTTTGTTCTAAAGATAGGTCGTTATATGTATTTCATTAGGGAATAATCTTGTTATAAACGTTATTATTTACGCTCGCAGTTTAAAAATCCTTTCTTAGCAGATGTTTACACCAAAACATTTTATTTTAGTGGGTAAATGTCAACTTAATTGGTTCAGCGATTTCAGCTGTGATGATAGACCAGTCAGTCAGTCACCTTTACTTTTATATTATATACAAGTTATCCACAGATATAACGCATTGTTTTTCTGGCTGTACTTTTTTTCGCTCTGTCTTGGACATCCATTATTGACCCTGCATACCTAATTAAATGTAGGCATAACACAAAAAATATTTTTTTATAATTACAACCTTTATAAGTAGAGATAAATTAAATATTGCAAAAACTTGCTTTTTGAGTTTAGCTAGTGTGCGATATTATTTTAATGTCCCATTGATCTAAACTTTTCGAGCTTGGGAAGTTTTGTATATTGTTATGATAATTTGTAATGAAAATCTATAGTAATTTTGCTATAGTTAATTTAATGCAAGGCAAATATAATAGCACTTCAATTGTTACGGAACTTTCATATCACACAATACTTTTTACTTTTGATGCGTATAATATTTATTTTGTGGTCAATAAATTTGAACATAAAAGCAGTTCTGAGATGAAAGTCAATAGCGTCCATTTTTTTACAACGACTGTCGTTTACATTATTTTATCGCTAAGGTACCTTTCCACCAGATATGTTGTATGCAGCTGGATATGTTGTATGTTACGAAGAAAGAAAATATATTTATTTGCACACACATTATATACTGAGAGTATTATTAAATTAAATAAGCAATGGGGCTTAGTGAGTAGGTAATGTATGCCACAAAATGGTCCCAACTCAGCATAATGCTGGCTGTGAACAGCAAACGCTGGTCTTCCGTTGGTACCGTTAGATGGCGTGACGAAGAAGCTACGCTACGGAACTATGTGACCCTTTCCACCAATGCTAAGTAGTAGCTGTGTAGACGTTTGTATGAAGAAGTAGGCGCGCACCACTCGCAACGATCTGTAGTTCGCATCGTTCCACACAAAAAAACATAGCTGAAACCGTTTCCTAAGCTATGTGCACCAGTGAATATGATTAGTAGATTTCAAACGCGTCCATAGTAACGCAGCACATCTTTGGTGGAAAGGCACCAAGCGATTGGCGTTCGTCAGGGGTTCTTGGGCTTCACTTATTTTAGATCAAAAGTCCGTAAGACATGAGGTTATTTGAACAGATTTCATATAAGCAAAGAGGTGTGTCAGGATCGTAGGTATAATATGAGTCAGTATAGAGTGTATTGCGTGTAACCCCCCCTACTAGTGGTTGTATATTATTGGAAGTCAGCGAGCGACTGGCGCCAGGTGGCGTGGAAGGGGATGCGCAGGAGTTTGAGCTTGGTGTTGGGCAGCTGAGACGAGAGCAGGCGCTGGAGAGTCGGCAGCGGGAGGATCTCCACCTGAAATAGGACATATTGGTAAGGGGGTTGGTTCATCATTTTTATAAGGAAAAAGACGAGCAAGACGCTCTTCTGATGGTAAGAGATAATCAGTACAGTGCTACCCAGGATTTCAAAATGTAATTGAGCCAAAGCTCACTAATAAATACTCTTAAGAAGTTCAGCCTTCAGCCCAGTAATTTCATTACTATTACTTGTTCATGATTGAATTCATGTCAAAGCTACGAATAGTAGAATAAAGAAGAATAATAAGTAGGAGTATTCCTAAAAATATTCGTAGTGTCATAGCGACTAGCTGCTTTCGTCGTTAACTATCCAATTTTACAGAAATTTAAAAAAAGGCAGCATCACGACAGGCAGCGACGTTAAAGCTATTTGGATAAGGAATACACATGTGGAATTTGTATAATAAGTTTTTTTTTTATATTTATACAACGAAGTAAGAAGACGAGCAAAACATTCTCCTGACGGTAACAGATAACGCTGCCCATAATTAGTACGGTGCTACCCAGTGCACTGCGCCAACGCTTCTTACTTGAGAGTCATAAGATGTTAAGTCTCTTCAGCCCAGTAATTCACTAGCTACAGTGTCCTCCTACCGAAGCACAGTAATGTTTGCACATCAATGCTTAGGCGCTTGAATAACTGGCACTGTTGGGATACCCATCTAGTCGACCTCCTGCAAAGGAATTCTACCCCCGATGAGTAATTAGGTTAGCTCGGCTGTGGCTGAAAATCAGCGCTGTGCAGGACCTCCCTGCCCAGCATTATGCTGAGCCTATTCCATTTATCAGTGTACCTATTGTTTATGTGGTTTTATTATCTTCTGTTCGTATCTCATACTATCATGTCACTATATTTATGTGTATAATTTTTCTTGTATGTACTTTTTGGAACTGATAGTAAATATATTTTTATCTTATCTTTATCTTAGTTACCACCCACTGGACTGTGACCGAGTGCTCCTACACGATGTTCAGTAAGTATAAATATATAGGTACCTGTGGGGGTCCAGCGACCAGCTGATGGTCCATGGGCAGCCGGCAGCCGGGCACGGGCTTGAGCACGGGGATGCACTCGCCGAGCTCGCGGCGTGCCCCGCCCGCGGAGCACTGGTCGATGAACAGCTCCGTGACCCGCAGCAGCTCGATGGTGACGCCCCACATCAGGTGCGTCAGCGTCTCCTTCAGTCGCAGCACGCCGCTCAGCACCTGACACATATATATTTTTTCTCTATAATATATGTTAATAATATATGAAAATGATAAGTATTTAAACACTGTCTTTGTAATATACTGCATAATTATTATTTTATCGCACCACAAACCCATGTGAATAGCAATATTCTTCTCTCCCTGCACGGTTGTCTGGAAGTGATCGCTTTTAGCGATAAGACCGCCAATTGTAACACATAGATTATAATATTGTGTTTTATTTTTTAAGTTTATTTCTGTATATTTTTCTGTGTTCCAATAAAGAGTTATCTATCTATCTTCTTGTGTGAATTGATACTTCATTGGGATCAACCATATTTGCATCCTGACCATTTGCACTTGTAAAATAGCTTGATAGTTTAAAACAGCAGTGTCTTTCTTTGTTCCCGAGGAATTCCGAAACTATTTTATACAATTTGGTAAAGTTAGTCTATTTACCTAATTCTTATTAGTATATCTATCTACCTACTTCTCAATTAGTTATATTGTAAAACATTTATAAAAAGTTCCTCGATTTATTAAACGTATCTTTGTCTAAATGTAAGTTAGTTTTAAGCTTGAAACCACTGTATTTTTGGAAATAAACAAATATTATTACATATTATATTTTAACTGCCAATTGAATATTTTAATGGTAGTAAGACTTACTATAAAAACTGTAACGTTGCAAAATATACCCGCCTATACAGGTACGTAAGTTTAACAGAGCACTGTTTTTTAAGATTTAATTACCTGTTTATTAGTAGTGGCGGATTGTGATACATAAGTGGGTATGATGAGTAATCTTTGTATGTTTTTGCATTCCGCGAGGGCATCGTCGAATCCGACCTGGAAATATATATATATGTTTAGTGTTTAGGTATCTAATCTCGCGTCAACTAAATATATAAAAGGAAAGAGTGACTGATTGACTGACTGATCTATCAACGCACATCCCAAACCCCTGGACAGATTGGGTTGAAATTTGGAACATAAACAGGTTTTATGATGTAGACCTCCGCTAAGAAAGGATTTAGTCTCGCGGTCAAAGCCGCGAGCATAAGCTAGTAAAGTTATAGAACTATGGCACTCTAGTCACTAGTTAGTCAGTCAGTGTAACCGGCACGACGCAGTGGGCGGTGCCTCTCTAGTCAGTCAGTCAGTCAGGTTACCTTGACGTCAACATTGACGAGCTCGAGCGCGGTGAGATGCGGCAAGGAAGCCAGCGCCCTCAGTATGGCCGGCGCGGCGCAGTGGGCGGTGCCCCTCTCTAGTCTGAGCCGCTTGAGTCGCGTCAGTCGGGACAATACTCCGGCGAACTCTGCTCTGAACGTGCACTCGCCCAGCTCTAGTGATTCCAAGTTGCTGAGCGAGCCGATGACGTCACACGCACGCCACCCCAGCTCCTGTAAGAAAATAATAATAATAATTGGGGTTTATACTCCAACAGAACAGGCTACCCTACTCACACTGTCAGAGTCAAATCACAATTTTAAGGTTGTGTGGCGAACCTATATGTTGCAGTTTCAGGTCCGCGAGATTACTACAGGGCATCGAGGACATATCCAATAGAGGGGCAATAGACAAAGTTTTCCTTGAAATAAATTTTTTCACAATTTGACGACTCCGCCCACTTTTCCTATTGGTTACGCTGGTTTTAGTGATGGGCAACGAAAAAGTTTCAATTTAAAACTCGATTATGCCAAGTAATCGATTACAAAGCGATAATATAATATTTTTGACTAAGAGGCAGAACATACGCACGGTTGCAAATCTGATCTTTTGTTTTAAATGGTGTTAATGTCGGAAATCATAAAGGAAGATTTTTGCTTTCCAAAGACATTGTTAGTTCCGATTTCATCTTATAGCAAAAATAGCGTTTTAGTTTTAAACAAGTCAAATATAAAATAATAGCTTAGGCTCGCGGCTTTGCCCGCATGGCAAAATCCTTTCTTAGTGGAGGCCTACGTCATTAACCCTATTAATATTCCAAATTTCAACCCAATCCGTCCATCGGTTTAGGCTGTGCGTTGATAGATCAGTCAGTCAATAAGTCAGTCACTCTTTCCATATATAAATTTAGATTCTTAAAGACATCCGATTTATACACATGCATGCAAAGTTTAAGCTAAATTGAAAACTGGGAAGTAGATTAAATTTTACTTGCAAGATTTGATTATAGACAACAGGACAGCCGAAAAAAGAAGTAAAAAAAAGCTTGTGAATAAAATTAAACAAAAATTGCCCCCTACGCAACGCTTTCAAAATTACCTATTTTGTGGATGGTGGCCATCTTTGATTTTAAATTTATCATAATAATATATACTACATACTAGTCAAGCCCTTTCAACTTTCATTTGATGCCCACATTGACGGGATTATGGAGAAAATAATTAATCAGCTATTTTTAGCGGCGGCCATCTTGGATTTTAAATGTATTAAATGTAATGCATATATTTTACTAGTCAAGTCCTTTCATTTCATACCCTTACATTTGACGAGGTTGTGAAGAAAAAAATAATCCGCCAAATTGTAGCGGCGGCCATTTTAGATCGATTTCCACCAAACACGGCTAAGAAAACTCTCGACTACCTTTCGACTCTACTTTCAAACAAAAAAACAAGATCAAAATCCGTTCATCTGTACGGGACCCAGAAGTAAGACAAAGTACATGAGCAACGATGCCACAGACAGACAGACAGACACGTCAAACTTATAACACCCCGTCGTTTTTGCTTCGGGGTTAAAAAGAGGTCAGGTTTTTATGTTTTAGTTTTTGGTGAATAACTTTTAAAAAGAGTTTTCATTTCTTGTTCGGAACTTATTTTAGTCTATAACAAAAAATGACGTTTTCTTGATGTGGATGGTATATTCTCATCCGCTCATAAAAAAGAAAATATTAAATTTGTAGGTATCTCGATCGAAAACAGGGGAATGGCATCGGAGCATTTTTATATTTTAGCAAATTTTATAGTTGTATTATCAATACTGTAGGTTTTCACTAACCTACTCGCAGCGCCGCGTGATGCGACTAAACAAGAGGTTATATGATAATATTGTAAATATTATAAATAATAGACATAATATTATAAAAGTGTCTCCCTGTTGTATAGATAATGAATGATACGTAGCTTTTTGTGCGCAAGTCTGACTCGTATTCGCCATAGGTTTTATATACCAAAATACGAGATGATTTTTTGTCACGAAAAATGACGGTAACTTTACGCAACTTCACGTGTCATATTTTTTTGATACATCCTAAAATATCCGTGTACTTTTTATTTATGTTAAAATTTCGTTGAAATCAAATTTTTAGGGTAGTTCCCGCGTGCCCCACTATCCGCCCCACTGGTGGGGCAGGTGAAACTGTCAAATAATTTTTGTGTCTCACGCACCCCACTGATCGCGTTTTGGTGGGGCGGGTTCTTCCAAGACACCATCAGCCTAAGACTACGAGAACTTTCCGAGATATTGATATTTTAATTTTGATAGCTGTCATTTGAAATGAAGATTTCCTCAAGACCCTTCATTTCTTCCATCACTTTCACATATTTGCAAGGTAGATAACAAGAAAAAGGTACCAGGATATCATAATTGAAATGAAGTCTTACATACGAGTATTCGTTGACTTGTACTGCTTTGCCTGTACCTGCGTCTATTAATGAAAAAAACACATGTTATCCCATTCATATAAATTACAAAGGTACATAAAAGTTCGAATTAATCAGGAAAGTGCGACTAAAATCACCGCAATACGAGATTTTAATAATATATTATCAGATGGGATGATTTTCTTATGTGTTGTTTGTCTACTAAATAGTACATAGTTCCTTATAATTTCTGATCTCCTAGTTCTTCGCAAAATATTTGCATTAATAACACCATTCATCATTTAGTCGTGCCCAATAAATTATATTTTTGCATGAGTTACAGCGCTGTGATGGGGCGCGTGAAGTGTACTTTTTTAATATTATCACCCGCCACACTAAAACGCAATCAGTGGGGCGCATGAGAAGCAAAAAATATTTGACAGTTCCACCTGCCCCACTAGTGGGACGAATAGTGGGGAACACGGAAACTACCCAATTTTTACAACACAAGTGAATTATATTAAAAATTTAAAAAAAAAACCCAACGCACTCAAAATATGTAATTTTGTGGTTGTAACCATCTTTTAGTTTTTCAGATGTTAGTTTATTAAAATCTGTTTATTATAGTTTGTAGTTTTCTACTAATCAAACTTTTTAGTTTATTTCCCATGTTGAGGGAGTTGTGGAAAAAAATGTAATCACCATTTCATGGCGGCTAAGAACACTCTAGACTATTTCTACCTAAAAAAAAAAACAATCTCAAAAAATAAAATCCGTAATACAGAGACAGACAGACACGTCATTCTTATAACACCCCGTATTTTTCCGTGGGGGGTTAAAAAATAAATTGTGACGATACTGCCACGATAAAATTTTATGAGAATAACCCACTATAAAAAAATCATCTGCTCTAGTTGTCAACTTATAAATGACATGGACTTCAAGGCGACTGTCCATTATACCGTATCATACAATAATAATAATTGTCTTAGGAACATGCCAAACCGAAAAATAACATCAGGCCCTTTTTACACTAAACGATTCGTGAGTATTCACCTTTGTAAATAAACGGCATAAACTCACTTGTATTTACTTCGGCTTCGTGCCGACTGCTACTCCTTAAAGTAGATCCTCGTACAGGATCGAACCGGTCGGCACAAAGCCGAAATAAATACAAGTGAGTTTATGCCGTTTATTTACAAAGATAAACATCTGGCCCATGCCATTATGAACCTTATTTTCATTTATTTATTGCTCATAGCTTAAAATTAGGTTTTGGTAGATAACCGCATTATATATGTACCACGGCAGTATTGTATGTATTAAAAAGTAAGAGAACATCGTTGCGAACCTTGCACGGAGCGTTAACAATAAATATCGCTGAGAATATGTTGCTGATACTGACAGGTCTATCCATGGCATGCGATGTTGCCAAACAACTGCGTGTGGGGACTGGGGACCAGAATGCAGTGAGTGTACGGGTTTATAGCCACGAATGATGACCGATAAAAAGATAATAATATAAACTTATTTTCATTATTAATAAAGAAAACTCATCTAAGTTCATCTGTTGCCAGTTCAACGAAAAAGGTTAACACGTAAAGATGCTTGAACATGTAAGCAACATATTATATTGATAGGCATGCAAAAATGAAATTGGTACTGCATTCTCGTGATTAGATTCTGTTTTGAACACGGGCAAAATACGAGAGAAAGAAGAAATGCAAACGGGCATATGGTACGGTATAGTGGGCAAACCCCTTAAAACTGGCTTTCTTGCAATGTTATTTTGGAATATTTTCTAATGAACATACACATTACACTTTAGCTATTTTTAACATATTTACAGCTGAACTAATCAAATTTGGTATAATAGGTAGCTTAGGCTCTATAAGTCTCTCTAGGCTCTTGACAATAGGTAACAGTAGGTACTTTTCAATGGGTAAAACTGGATAGGAATAAATGAATTTCCGTAGTAGTCGTACTGAACTATGAGTCGTCAACATGGGCCTACAGAACATATTATGCGTTAGTTTTACCTAAAGATAGCATGCAATTAGACCTGGTCGAAGATGTGGTTTGATGGATTGTGGTTTTTGTGGTGTGGTGTGATTTGTCCTCTAATCGATTATCATGCATCGATTCAATCGTCAAAATATTCACAACACTGGCTAAATACGAGTCAGTAGACAAGGATAGCTATTTGGAGAAAACGCTTTATTAGAAAGAGAGGCAAATTGCCTGACCAGTATAACTTGATCCCTCACTAGAACAAAAAATTATCATAATTTTGAGGATTATTTTACATTTCTGGGGATATTAAAATCGATTTAATAAATTTAGATATTTTATATGTATCGGCAGCTTAGATTATAGCTATTAAGTTTAGTTGCCACATAGTTAAATTCGGGGGACCAGAAACGGAAGTGGCACTGTTTCTTGTGTAACGCAGGCTAACATCGTTTCGTGATTGGTAGACATGTAATGGGAGTGACGGGAAGTGACGTTAGCCAATGAGAGTCGAGTAGTTGCACGGTCGTCCGCTAGGGGCGCTGTTGTGAGCGAGCGGTAGGGCGGACGGGCGTGAGGTATTATATTGAGCTGTGTAGACGACGGAGACTCACTTTACGTTTGGCCGGCGACCGGGACGGACACTTTACCTTTGACGGGCGACTGGGACGGTCACTATACGGTTTGGGTATCGAATTAGTTATCGAAGCGTTCGTAGCTTTGCGGAACACTCGGTCCCCGTTAATATTGTGTAATACTGAGTAGTGTAATATCATCCCTAATCACATTGTAATGTAATTGTCTGCAAGTGAAATAAATGTGATCATATTATTGTGGTGTGATGTCTTATTCTCCTCGCCCGTTATATCCACGCTGTAAACCATGCCTGAGGGGCTCCAGAATGAGCGACAATATGGTGACAGTGACACATATAGGTTACTACGCTACGTGCCCGCTATCCTGTCCCGACATCAGAAGTGGGATAAAGAACGGTGAAAGAATTTAACGTGTTTTTTTCAATGTTTCAGTTTGCCTGCCTTGTTCGGCGCACCCGGCTTTACCTGTGGCGAGCGCTGAGTGCGCGAACTGCGCGCTGTGTTTGCACGGATGTCTACGCGATATGCGCGCTCTGTCTGCGCGATGACTACGCCATGTACACGTCGTGTCCGCGTGTTATGTTGGCGCGATCTGTGTGCTACGAACAGCGTTTAACCCGCTGTCTGCGCGTGTGTTCTAATTCGTGGGTGCACTGATTACAGTGATATGCATTGGAGCGCTTTTGGCGGCGCTCGTGCGTGCGTGTGTGCATACGTGCGTGTATGCGTGCGTGCTGAGTCTGCGTGCTGAGTCTGCTGCGCTGTGACCTGCGACGCTGCTGGTCGAGCAACGAGTCGACCTTGGTGTGACTGTGAGCTATGAGACGATCTGAGAGATCGAGCCGTATCAGCGATGAACATTATTTGATGAGTGACGTCAAGCAGCGCCTGCGGTCGTGCGATGTGCTGGCCTGAGCATCGGTGCGTGTGCGGTCACATGGTGCGCTATCCTGAGCATCAGCGCGTGTGGTCGTGCGACGCGCGGTCATTCTGAGTGTGCGGAGGAGAGAGAAAAAAAAAAAGGGGGGAGGAGAGAAAAAAAAAGGGGGGGAGGAGAGAGAAAGGATATGTATCGCCTTTTACGTTTAGTCGCTAGGCACCATGTGAGATAGAGGTCCAAACCAAACAAAACCAAAACCAAAAAAAAAAAATTTTGTTCTTCAGTAAACTTTTTGGTCGATAGCGAATCATTTTGCTGTAGTTCATGTGGTTTTTATTGCTGTTGTGTCACTCTGACACTCTTGACCCATTGGATTGTGTGACATTTCTCAGTGAAAAAGTAAGAAATTAAACTGAAGTCGAATTGCCCAAAATGATGTGGTCAGTTTAGGGTGGACATGGCTGTTCAGTGTGTGTTGTGGGGATTCAGAGGTCTGCGAGACTCTGTTTTCTAGGCTATTGATGAGTGGAGTTTTGAGCAGTTGCGTGTCCCATCCGAAAGGTGATCACATCATCAGTCATTTTTAAGTAGTAACCTAACTGATTGTTTTGTGAGTGTTCTTGAGAAGTGTGTCACAACCGAACTTGATGGCATACTAAGTCGCTGGGGTATATTTTCTAATGAGAGCCTCAATTATCTGTCTCTTTTGAAAGAATTATGTCAGGATAATTATGTCAGGATGAACGAGCGGTGGAATGTGGAATCAATTAAAATAGTGTCTTTTGTTATAGATGTGCAGTGAGATCGCGCTGCGAGAGGTCGCCCTGCGAGAGTTCGCTCTGCAAGAAGATCGCCCGAGGACGTGCGAGCGTCAGGAAGGCCGTATCGGCAGCTTAGATTATAGCTATTAAGTTTAGTTGCCACATAGTTAAATTCGGGGGACCAGAAACGGAAGTGGCACTGTTTCTTGTGTAACGCAGGCTAACATCGTTTCGTGATTGGTAGACATGTAATGGGAGTGACGGGAAGTGACGTTAGCCAATGAGAGTCGAGTAGTTGCACGGTCGTCCGCTAGGGGCGCTGTTGTGAGCGAGCGGTAGGGCGGACGGGCGTGAGGTATTATATTGAGCTGTGTAGACGACGGAGACTCACTTTACGTTTGGCCGGCGACCGGGACGGACACTTTACCTTTGACGGGCGACTGGGACGGTCACTATACGGTTTGGGTATCGAATTAGTTATCGAAGCGTTCGTAGCTTTGCGGAACACTCGGTCCCCGTTAATATTGTGTAATACTGAGTAGTGTAATATCATCCCTAATCACATTGTAATGTAATTGTCTGCAAGTGAAATAAATGTGATCATATTATTGTGGTGTGATGTCTTATTCTCCTCGCCCGTTATATCCACGCTGTAAACCATGCCTGAGGGGCTCCAGAATGAGCGACAATATGGTGACAGTGACACATATAGGTTACTACGCTACGTGCCCGCTATCCTGTCCCGACATATGTATACTTTATTACATAATAATACGGTAAACAGTTTTATAAAAAATAAGAAGTCGTGATTTTTTTGTTAAAGAGAATATTTCGTGAGGACCGCGTAGTTCCTTAAACTGGCCGCTACTAAACGGCGCGTCACGTGGCGCTACGAGTGGGATAGCAAATACAACCAGTGTTGATATACAAAAAATCCGCCGATGCCCTCCCCCTGCTACAGGGCCTGCAACATGACCTGACGACTGCCTCCTACATATCTTATAGGAAACAGCCAGGACCCAACATATTCGCTGGATTTTATTTAATATTCGTCAAATACCAGAAGACTCCAACCACCAGCTGCAAGATTCCCGTTCACACAGTTTTGCGTGCCTTCCGAAACACGGTAGCGTCCATGCGAACTTTTTGCCACACACTGAGATTTGAACCCAGGGTCTCCGGATTAAAAGTCGGATGTATGACCACTGGGCCACGGACTAGTTTAAATTAATAAGTTTAATATAAGTTTAGAGTTTAGAGACTATGTAGGTAGAGACATTGGCTAAACGTAAGAGTAAGGCAGAGAAGACTAAGCTACGTTTAAACTATATACATAAACATAGAGTGAGACCGACTATCCCGTGCAAAAATTTGAATAACAGATAACAGAAGTCTGTAATCTACTAGATTTTCCTGCGATTGAGTTTGATCGAAATCCATTCAGTGGTTTTGATAAAAGAGCTACTAACACACTCACATTTCCAAATCAGTGAGATAAGCAGATAGAGTCAATCCGGCTAAGGACTTGAGTCTGAATTCCCTCAACTTTGGGGCACACCTTTTTTACTTTTTGAAGAAGTGGTTTATAAAGTGATCCCACTAAGAGAATCATCGCTATAATATTAGTAGGAACCAGGAATAATCCAAAACGAGTGTCTCCACTTTTAATTTGGTTCATGTGCCCTAGCTCATCAATGAGGTTTTGGCCTCTACGCACCAGCTGCCCATGGTCTTCACAGTAATTGATACAATATAATCTATTAGTTTTAAATATTAAAACATACCTTAATCGAAGTCAAAGACAAATGTTGCAAATGCTGCAGCTTAGCCAAGGCAGTAAGATCAGCGGATAGTGCCAATCCAGCAAAGGAAGTCTACCTCTGGTAAAGTTTGTTGGCCTCTGCGTCTACCAGCTGCCCATTGTCTGCACTACAATTGGTTTATAATAATATGGACATATAGGTACCTTTATAGATGTCAAAGACAAATGCTGCAAATGCTGCAGCTTAGCCAAGGCAGTAAGATCGGCAGACAGAGCCAATCCAGCTAAGGACTTGAGTCTCAGTTCCCTCAAGTGTGGGGGTGCGCCGAGTGAGGCCGGGTCCAGCGACGAGTCTCGGATGGCGAGCGCTGATAACGCTCGGAGATTATGGAGTTTACGTGCTGCTGATTCTACTGCGGATGCTGGACACCGACATAATTCTAATCTGTGGAGGAGAGAGAATAGAATAATGCTTTATTGCAAACCAAAAATACACAAAAGAACTTATTACTATAATATGTTATGAAGTAGGTTAACAATCGGCGGAGAGAGAAAGAGAGAGCGAGAGATAGATACAGAGTTTATTTTATAAGGTGATTATAGAAGAATCATTACATCTTTATCTCCCTGCCCGTTACGTAGGATCTTTCCATTCCACTTTCACGATAAAGAAAAGAAAAAGTCTAAGCGATTGTGGGTCTAGTTATTATATTATTATCTTAATGAGAAAATAGCTCGCATCGAAAATCCTATATAAATGGATGATCTTTATGTCAAATTCCAACTCAATTCGTCCGAGTGGTCTAAACTATGCGTTAAGAGATCAGTCAGTCACGCTGATAAAAGGGGCATTTCACGTGAAGCGGACAACGAAAAATAGGTGAGGTTTTGAAAATCGTTCATATTGGGCATATTTATACTTCTAGGGGATATGAACATGTTCGCGTATTTATTTTTTTTATTTGATTTTTTTTTATGAAGATATGGGGTTCTATAGAATTGACCAAAATGACGTAAGGGTTCCTTTGAAATGTTATTTTCGTATTGAAGATATTTATTTTAAAATATTAAATGTATTTTGTTTTGTAGATAATTGACTGCTCTTTTTGATTTTTAAATCAGATTCCAAATTTGAATTTTTTTTCTAGTGTTAAACCGGAAGTGAGTATTTCAAATGGATTTTTGGATAACTTCGACCAATTTAATTTTTAATTTTTTTATGCCAAAACATAGCTCTACATTTATTAATTTTACCATAAAAATTGTAGAATGGGATAAGAATTAGTTTAGAAGTTACAGCAATTTGAATACGTACATGTCACTCTGAGCGTGACTTAACGTTGCCTGTTGAAACCTATCAGTGATATAAAAATACATTTCAACGTTGATTATATTTAAATATTATGATTATGTATAACTATCTTGCCCATTTGTGTCATTATGAAGTCTTTTGATACCAAGATCCTAGCAATATTACAAAAGCTTAAGATTGTATGTAAATAGGGAGTTTGTTACTCTATCACGTTTTAACGGGTGGACCGATTGAGGTGAAATTTGGTATCTGAATAGCTTAGACCCTAAGATTATTCGTATATAAAGTTATATTATATCTAAATTTGAAATAAAATAATTATTAACAAAATGTATAGAAAACACTATCAAAGTAAACATTTACGAGATTTACATATTTTTTTAAAGGCAAACGCAATGATTTATTTTCTTTTTATTCAAGTAAAGGCCCATGAGATGGTCTTGGAGGGAATTTAAAGCATTAAGTGACTCGGACAAGCTTGCAGTTATCTTTAAACTAGCTGACCCGGCGAACTTCGTTCCGCCTTAGAGTAATAAAATTACCCAATTTTTGTTTTTATTTCAATTAATTTAATTATGTAGGGTAGTGGGTGATACAAACTGCAAGGCGATGCCTTATACATATATTTATTGTATCAATACTTTACATCTACAATGCTTAGAGACTATAGTACCCACGCTAAATATCACAATACTAAAGCCAAAGAGTGGGCTGTGTGACTACCTCACTCAATAGTCAATTGCTTTCCGAACTATGATAGTGATACTCTCCATTCAATGGATTTTTCATTTTGATATTGAAATAAAATCCATCTTCTCCTTTCCAAAACATCAGCAGGTATTGCAACGTGTCATATGAACGATGTGTTTCTGATATTTTTTGCAGTTGCCCATTATCGCTACGTGACAGCACAATATCTCTTTTTTCCAAGTTTTCACTAACAATCAGGAGAGCAACTTCATCTATTGTTGGAGCGTTAAAATCATTTGGCATGCGCTCCAAAGCGCTCTTGAACAGTCGTATCAACGCATGATGTTCATGAAGTAGTTGCTGCAGATCGTGAAGAATTGCTCTTTTCATTGCTGCATTGATCTCTTGACGTCGATAAAGTTGTTCCCCCATGTTGCCCATGAAGTATATTTGTAAAAATCTATGCTGCTTCGACAGGTTGCAATGATCCAATTCTATGGTGAATCTGTCCTTGTATCTAAAAAAAATTAAAATCCTTAATTTGCGCCTAAGTACTATCTTTGCACAATAAACAATTTCTTTCTTTCTTAATTTTTTTTTAAACTTTTTTTTATAGTATGTACTCGTATATGTATATACGTAACAATAAATACCTTGAATGTCGGATTAAACCCTCGTTCTTCTATAATGTCTGCCCCAAATGATCTGGTGTTTCGCCACGAAGCAATGAATGTAATGGCTCAGGTGGTGGAGTCAATAATGGCAATTTTACTTTCCCACTAAGGCAGCATAATCCTTGCGTTTCTCCGGAAAACTTCAATGCGTCACAATACTCGCAAACAATGTCCATTGGCCCAATTTGAACGCTAGTATGCAGGCAGTAATCAGTTGTACAATCGTATTGAAACGCTGCTCGATTTAAATCAGGACTTGATACATTTCTTCTTGTGCGTCTTACATTATCTAACCGTTCAACTCTGAGATTTGCTCGATGATTTCGCATTGCCAAGCGTGCCGTTTCACGGGCTGCCTCTCTTTGCTCTTGTGATTGATAAGTTCGCAGCCGAGACATACTAACGCGGCTCTCTTCACGTGCAATTTCGTGTTCTTCATCTGTCCTTTCATTCGCAATGTTCCGCATCCTAGTCGCATTTCGGCTTTGTCGGTAAAGATTCGATTGTCTTGGTCGCGGCATTGTTAATAAAACTTTCTTATAAACTATTTGCAAATATTATATTTTCCAACCAAAACAAATCAAACGTTAAACTTCAAAATTTATAATTGTCATTGTTTTTATGACGTTTTGTTTTACTTCCAGCAAGTAGTTTATAATACAAATAAATTCAAAAAATGAGCCGAACATCTTCTACATGTTTCAGGTATCCTGGTACTTAGTAAAAATTTCAATACTCATAACTCAAGAACGCCTGGACCGATTTTGATGATCTATGGTTTCTTAGTAAAATTTCTACCATTTTTCAACTCTTAAATTTCTACCAGTTAAATTTCCATCAAATTCTACCATTCAAATTTAATTCACATTCAAAAAGTTACAAACCAAGTCACCGACCTCCTTATGTCAATAACGTCAAATTTTTCAAAATGACAATCAGCTGTCAAATTTCGGCAACAGTCATTTGTTTTTCATTCATAACTATTTTTAGTTAAAATTTTCTTCAAATCATACCAATCGGGATAAAAAGTATCCTATAGCACGCCCCCGGTCCTAAGCTACCTCCCCACCAATTTTCATCTAAATCTGTTCGGCCGTTCTCGAGTTATAAGTGGTGTAACTAACACGTCTTTCTTTTATATATATAGATTTAGCAAATATTACGCCAGTGCGCTTTCATATACGGGCGAAAATTACTTCCATTTATAACTGCTCCAAAGATGATATAGAGAACACCAAAAAAAATTGTCTGACGACGATTTCCATTATCAGCAACTATTTTGGAACCCAAATACGTTAATATTTACATATCTCCAAAACTAATTTACATTCCACTGTTTTCTACATATACTTGTGTTCAGATTTATTTTTTTAAAAGTAACTGCGCCAAACCGTTTTACCCGCTGCAACTTTACAGTAACTAACATGTTATTCTATGGTCTAAGCTATTCACATACCAAATTTCACCTCAATCGGTCCACCCGTTAAAACGTGATAGAGTAACAAACTCCCTATTTACATACAATCTTAAGCTTTTGTAATATTGCTAGGATCTTGGTATCAAAAGACTTCATAATGACACAAATGGGCAAGATAGTTATACATAATCATAATATTTAAATATAATCAACGTTGAAATGTATTTTTATATCACTGATAGGTTTCAACAGGCAACGTTAAGTCACGCTCAGAGTGACATGTACGTATTCAAATTGCTGTAACTTCTAAACTAATTCTTATCCCATTCTACAATTTTTATGGTAAAATTAATAAATGTAGAGCTATGTTTTGGCATAAAAAAATTAAAAATTAAATTGGTCGAAGTTATCCAAAAATCCATTTGAAATACTCACTTCCGGTTTAACACTAGAAAAAAAATTCAAATTTGGAATCTGATTTAAAAATCAAAAAGAGCAGTCAATTATCTACAAAACAAAATACATTTAATATTTTAAAATAAATATCTTCAATACGAAAATAACATTTCAAAGGAACCCTTACGTCATTTTGGTCAATTCTATAGAACCCCATATCTTCATAAAAAAAATCAAATAAAAAAAATAAATACGCGAACATGTTCATATCCCCTAGAAGTATAAATATGCCCAATATGAACGATTTTCAAAACCTCACCTATTTTTCGTTGTCCGCTTCACGTGAAATGCCCCAAAAACAAGTTTGTTTTCTAAGTAAAAGACAGACCTAACAATACCAGCAAATCAACAAATTAAGTATACGCATTTTTAACAAGTGATTGTAACATAAAAAAGTGTTTTGTCCCATATATCTCCCATAACAATAATTCAATAATAACAAAAAAATTTTTACGAACATTAACCTTTTGAACGCCACGGCACAAACGCATTTTCGTGCCCTGTGCGCCAAGGCACAATTAAAAAAAAATACCTACGAAAAAACTAGTGTTGCCAAGAGTCGATAAATATTTTTATTTCATTTTATTAAGACTGGGTTTTTGTCGTCTATAGACGTCGTTGGCGTACAGGACCCGCAAGTACTTGTCAAGTATAGGTGACTTTGGCGGTCAAAAGGTTAACTTAAATATTGTAATACAAACGTACCTTTCAAGCGTATCAACAGTGGGTATATGTTGAGCGAATTGTTCCCAGAACACGGTGTCGTTTTGCGGTAACAGCATCTTGCGTAGATCGAGCCATTTCGTGCCGTGACGCTTGAGCGCCGCGCATAACCCTCCCCAGTCACTCACCTAAATGAAACAATTAAATTTTTTATTTAGTTATTTTTGTCCGCGATCAGTCGCCGAGTAAAAGTGGCGGTTTTGAGTAGCTATGTCGTTTAAGGCTCTGACTCATTAGTCCCTCTTCCAGAAAAGCGCGGTTAGCCACCCCCGCGGTTTACCGCTAGTGCGTTCCTACGCTAAGATTACAACATACACATTTTTATGACAATGAGTGAAAATACAGACACAGTGCCACCAAGTTTATTGAATGACGAAATTCTTCGCGACAATGCACTGCCATTGTTACCCCGAGATATTTGTTTTATTTGTAGTTTAATTTGCAACCGCCTAGGCGGCTTAAAGGCGGCCTACAGGCGGTTGCATATTAAACCAGAAAAGCGCGGTAAGCCGCCCCCGCGGTCAGTCGCTAGTGCGTAATAGGAGGGCTTAGACAAGAGAACCAAAATATATCTCGCTTTCATGATTTTCTGTATTAAAACAAAACCGCCAAAACAAGAAGGGGCGCTGGGGGCTGTTGGCCAGTTTTGATTGGCTCGTTCAAAGTAGAAACTCTTTTGTTCAAAGACATTTTACGTATATGCAGCGTCAATGCGTATCGTCGGCGACAGCATACCTCCGGTAATGCATACTCTATGGTTGAGTTCTTTATGGTTAATTAAGAGCGTATATATCGAGTGACGCACTCTCGCTCGCACTCTCTGACAAATTTATAATATAATTCATAAATTTATTGAAAATTCCTCTGTAACAGCCCTTCATAATATTATTGCACACATTTTAAGTGTTGTCAGTTTGATATATTTGAAAATAGCATGAGATTTTTTTTTAAATATTGCTCCCCATGACATTTTTTAATATTTCAAACTGAAAACACTAAAATGTGTGCAATAATATTATGCAGGGCTATTACAGAGGAATTTTGAATAAATTTATTCTATGAATTTATATTTAAAAATTTGTCAAATAGTGCGAGCGAGGGAGCGTCACTCGATATATACTCTCTTAATATTATTTACATACATGTGAATTTTTCATCCGCACGTGTCTCCAGAGCGAGGGCGTGGCAGCTAGTTGCTTCCACAGTTTGCTGACGCGCGCGCAGTGTGCTAGGTCCCGCATGCCTAGGTATTGGAATATCTGGAAACGGTAATATTAGCTTGATTAGGGATCAGCAATCAAAGGATCAACATAGAAGCTAATATGTACTATATACTAGCCCCTTTACAGCTATAAGTATGATTCATATTATTATAATTATTAATGTATGTTTTATTTTTGTCAGGAAAAATATTGACGAAAATTTTGCGCAGCGCACGACTTAATGTATTTTTTATGTTAAGACTGTAAACGCACTTTATTTAATAAATGATTTCTTATCTTACATGCGAAAGTATGGACAATTTTTGTAACTTCTTCACGCCTATACATCTAAACCGATTAGTCTGAAGTTTGGAATGTAGGTATATCATACCACATAAGATATACCTGGAATAACACATACAGGCTTTTTAAACTCGCTGGGTAAAGTAGTAGTAGTAGTAGTGGCTGTGTAGTATTACAATTACGGAAGAATGGATATGTTTGTGTCCGTTTATTACTTCATGTCTAAACGACTGAATCTATTGAGCTGTTATTTTATATATCAAACCTATACCCTATATTCTATAAATAGGGTAGCTCAGACCCTTAGTTAACACATAAGCTTAATTGAATAACACAAAGGCTACAATTTATCCCGATTTTCCTACGCAAGTGAAACCGTTTGCTAGTCTTACTAATATTATAAACGTGAAAGTTCGTAAGAATGGATGTCTGGATGTGTGTTTGTTACTCTTTCACGCCTAAACGGGTGAACCGATTGAGCTGAAATTTGGTATACAGATAGCTTAGACTCTAGAATAACACATAGGCTATAAAAAAGCGGGTAAAACCGCTGGGCGCAGCTAGTATTCTATAAGTACCTGTATAACAAGTTTGTTGTCATCACTACGCGCCCTATTGTAGAAGGCAGTGAAGTGGTCTTGATCATCCGCCCGCGGCCGGCCTCGTCTCCGTGACGTCACCGGCGACGGCGATGACGTCACACCGTTAGATACACGCGTCCGGGTCGTTATTTCACTACTATAACGAGAAAACTCTATAGGTGAATGAGATCTATTGGTAAATGTAAAAGTCTTATAACAATGAAAATAGCTTGTTTTGCAGTGCTAAGATGTGCAAGACTTTATTTCGCGTTTTTACGTCAAATGATCTTGCAAGTAAAACTTGACTTAACCTCTTAACCGCCAAGAGTTCATTAGAAATTGTGCCCCTAGCTCCGGGCGCATTATTTGTACAAAAACAACGGAAACGGTTATCGAATTAACATCTATTTCAAATTATATAAAATACGGCGTTAAAATCTAGTATATATATCTTACTGCGGCGCTAGGAGCATGAAAGCTCGTGGTCGGAAATATCCGAATGTGGCGGTTAAAGGGTTAAGACATAGAGTATAGATAAACAATTCGTGCGAGATTTATATAGTCTTACGCATCTTAGCCCTGCTGTTCTGTTTTAGCCCTTGGTATGCCATGTTGAGATAAATTGACAATATATTTGAAAAAATAACACCATTTTGATTTTGGCATACCAAAGGTTACAAATTATTTACCTTAGATGTTGGTGTGCATTAGATAATTCAGTAAGATTTGAAGGAAAAATAAAATCAATGAATATGCATTTTTGTTCAGTTTGATACATTTTCTTATGAAATAGTGTGTTTATACAAATCAGTTTGTGTAACATGCTGCAGTATTAGTAGTATACAACTCCTATGATTATAGTTCTTTAAAATGTGTATTAAATATAATTTTAAGGTACACGTTACAAGACTCAATAAAATTAATAACATAATATTTAAAGTAGAATACAATATTTCATTAAAAATTTTTGAAGCTATTATTTGACTTACAATGTATGTTATTACCTCTATGTAAGTATGCCCAGTACAATTCTCGCAACTTAATTTTAAGACAGAGACAATAGATTTTGTTGATATGTTGCGTAAATATATGTATGTCAGTCCAATATATGGCAATACAATAATCTGATACCATCGAGCTGATCTGATCATGGTTGTGACGTAGCAACCATGATGGCTGCAGATAGAGCAGTTAAAAACTAATATAATTATGTATTTATGAGTACTTTTCATTCCACATGATGATAGGTGTATGATAATGAAACCATTTTCTTGCTATTGGAACTAGCTTACAAAATGGCCTTAAAAGCTTATATTATATTATATATATTAGTTATTTTATTGAATGTGATGCTTAGAGCTACTGTTACATTGATTTTATTTCGTGATTTAATCAATGTTTATGCATAACACTAATCATAGTTTATATCACATCACTTTACCGGTACCTCACTTATCACTTTATTCACATAAAACTATTCACAGATCACTGATTGGTGGTAGTAGGTAGTGGTGCAGGTCTGGGTACTACGATGAATCGTTTCCCGTTGATGATGGCCAGAGATTGTGGTAGGGTAGCGGGGGCGGGGCCGCTGGGGCGAGCGGCCGGCGCTCGCGGGGCTGCCACGGCCCACACGCGGGACCCGTCTGATCCGCCTGATACCTGGGGAAATAGGTTTTTTTAATAATAGAAATATGGATGGGCTTGTGTTTTAATTTGGGACAGAGATATCGTGACGTCAACGACGTGCTAAGGATATCTGAAATGGACCAAAGCTCCGTAAGATAGTTCACATTAAGATTTGTTCGTAGCCTCACCTAATGTTATGTACAAGTGCTGATAAAGGAGATAGTAAGTAGTGCGTTTATACATATTAAGTGACTGGAGAAGACTAGAATTTACCTATGGAGATGAGATGGACATATCCAATAATTTTAAGTACTATAGTCAATTCTTTATAGCCCCACTACACATGAGTATCACATTAATACTCAATAAAGAAACATTTCAGTAGGTGCATCTATCATAAACTTCCTTCTCTGCACTTACTAAAATACATAGGTACAACACAATATATAAAAATATCTACAAATACCATAAATTAAAAAAATATAGAAAGATGCGGTACTGACGTTTCTAAACATGGTCCGGTTTCAATGGCCATGGGCCTAACAGAGCAGCGGAAAATTGTGCCCTGGCACAATTTTACTTCGGCGAGAGTCGGCGCGGCAACCGACACTTTCCGATCCAACAGGACCAAGTTTGGCATAGCATCGATAGATATGGCTATGGCGCGTCTTTCTTTTAATTTAAGACATACCTTCATTCTGAGCGTGACCCTATGTTCGCTATTCGGTTTAGTGAGTCGACGGCGCGGCGCCGGCGTTGTGTTGCTAGTGTTTGGCTTGTGGACTACTGGAGGCGGAGATGATGACTTGCGACAGTTCTGAAATGTTATACGTTTATCTGGTTATGTGGTCTATATTCTGTATGATTTCTGTTAAAATTATATAAGAAAATGCTGTGAATATTTGCCAGCTTAGAAATAAGGATAAGTTGCCAGCTAAGATATAAGGGTAAGGTACCATATTATTTTATGACTATGTATGAATTATAAACACTAATCCATAATTGTGCCTTACAATTTTGCTTTTTGGCAATCTGTTTACTTGTCCTTTCTGACAATAGTCCAATGTAGGCGGAAAAAATCTGATAATTGGCTTCAAATAGATCCTCAACTGTGCAGTTAGGACAAAGGAGGTGCTCCATTGTTTAAACTTGTACACACTCGTCGGCAGTTTTTTTATGTGTGTCTCACTGCCGTGCAAACACCAAATTTGGGGGAGCCAAATTCTTCCATACACATTAAACATCTCTTTTTCTTGGGACCGGTTGGGTCAAGGTGGTGCAGTAATATGGTATATGTGTATTACTATTAAATGAAGTACTTCTTACCTTGCATAAGAACGGTTTCCCAGCATGAAGCGGTGTATAGCCGGCACACAGGGGATGGTACATGCAGAGGCAAGCCGCGCACGATAATGAAGGCACGCCGCTGCCGCATGATAGCGAACAAGGTTGCACCACTCGACGGGGAGACTGCACTCACAAAAATAAAGAGTTCGCCTGATAAACTGAATCACCTAATGTCTGAAGACTGGATGACTGGATGCCTCATCTAGCACTTTTTTTAGCCCAGAAGTATTTAACAAACAGAAACAAATTGCTCTCAACTCTAACAAAGTTTGAAGATATAGGTCTACTGCTAGACTGCTTAATTTATGGACCTATTTGTCTTATAGTTGTTCAAAAGATTTTCTGAGTCTGTTTCTGTTCAGAGTCTAGTTTGTTCCATGGCTAAAAATTTCAACCTTTACTCCCAATGCAGGGTAGACAAGAAGAAAATTATTAAGAATATGTAAACACTAGCAGCTGTGGTAAAGTCGCCTATGTTAACACATAGGCTTCAGGGTCTAAGCTACTTCAACAAATTTCAGCTTTTACGCGTAATCAATCATACACTCATGCATTCTCATTTTAATATTAACTTAATTAGGTTGTTACCTGTATATCCGGCGACGACTCAACTTGCTTAGGCGGCGTGACAGGCCTCGGTTGTACTTTAGGCTTCACCACTTCAGGCTTCAGCTTGATCGGTATCGGAGCTATTGGGGCAGGAGGCTCCACTGAAGCTACCGGAGCCACCGGTGCAAAGGAGATTGGAGCCACAGGCGTTGAGGCCATAGGAGTCAATGAAGCCATTGGAGTCATTGGTGTGAAGCTGACGGCTGATGTTGCGAAGCTTGTAGCCACAGGAGCGAAGCTTCCGGGCCCCGTTCCGAAGGTTTCCGGCCCCTCCAGCCCCGAAGGTCCCAGGGGTCCTTGGTAGGCCGGTTCTGGGGCCCTACCCCGCACGAACACTACACTCGCGCCGGCTCAGTACCCGCATGGGGGGGCCAATTGCTCGAGTCAATTGGCCCCCCGAGTGTTTTTATTAGGGACCTATTCATTGCCGTTGAACACTGTTTTCATTGAAAATACTGTTTTTATGGAAATAGTCAATGGATAAAGCAGGAACTGTATAGAGAAATGGGACCTCAACATGTTTTGTAGTTTACAGAAGAAATTTCTATAATAGTATGCCTTTGCCCTCTATTTAAAAATTTCTGTTTCTACTTAGTTTCATTATTGGAGATGTGTATTTTCTCCGATTTGTACATTAATTCATAATCAGTGACGGTGAAGTCTGGGCTTAATACTTTGACATCCTCATTTAGTTAATAATTGTTTAGAAAACAGCAATGAATAGGTTAAAAGATAGAGAGTTGTGATCAATTTATAAAGTACTCAAGAACTTATAAATATTTTAAATCACATCACTCAAATTGTGCACAATATTGAATAGAAATACAATAATATACAGTTTCTTACGTAATTTTTAGGCAGAAATGTATCAAACTGAACTTTTGAATGCATATTCATTGTAACTTAGATGCTTATGTTTAGATTTTATACCTATGTATTAGTTTAACTTGGCCATACTGATATCAGACAAAACGTTTTTAAGCAGTAAGCTGAAAGAAAAACATTTGCTAAGTTTTGTAGTTAAATTCAATAGGGCCAAGTTAAATAACTGTAGAATTCATTCGCTTTTAAACTGCACCCCATTTTCATAAACATCACGATAATATTGTTCATCAGATAGGAACAATTTAAAACTATACCTGAGAGAGCACACAAATTGACTCAATTTCTAACTGGGACACACATTTTGTTTTAAACGGCAACATATAGGTTGGCCATACAACTTATAATAGTTTGATTCTGACTGTTTAACAAGTAGCTAACAGGTTTAGAGAAGCACTACCAGAATCACTTTTGGCTAGACCTAAAAAAATGTACTAGGATGACAGTTGTGGAGAAATAGGGATAACTAGGTAATTTTTTTTAAATCCAATTAGTCCGTAATTTGAATAAAAATATTCGATACGTATTTTTTCTTGCAAATAAAATAAAAAATGGCCGAGATATAACGCTTGTAAGATTCCGTGTTGGGACGCGTGACGTCACACCACTAAACAAAAATGTACTAGATTCAGTGGTGTGACGTCTCGACCAAGCAACTTTAGTGTGTTGTATCTCCCATGTTTTTTATCAGATATAAAAATAAAAAAATACGTGTCCAATATTTTTTAATAATCTACAATATAGACAAAAAAAATTTAGTGAACATCCCTATTATTGATGACCCTTATCTCAGAACATTTTTTAGCTTTACCCACAGAAATTTGCGTTTGATTAAGGGCATTGTTCTGTTTGAGTGTAAACCCCAACTCCTTTGAGTCAATTTGTTTGCTCGCGAGTTAAGTGACTCCAATAACGGCATACCTGGGTTTCTTCCACGCAGACTTGTTGTTATTATCCGTGGCTGTTGGAGTGGCCGGGGTCGTTGGTGTTGGAGTTGTTGGGGTGGGTGACGCCTTCTTTTGTTTCTCCTTTGCTGGAGTGCCGCTTAGACGGGAGCCTACTGATTTAACCTGCAGATGGAAATTGGAAAACTAGAGCTCCCGCCAAATAATTGGGGTTTATACTCCAATGTCACAATGTAGGGAGTAGGGACAGATTGCATGGGAAAATGATTTTACTTTTATTTATTTTATCGTAAAATTTTCAATGTTTTTTATAGTTATTCTGCTATTCAATACGGAGATTTTTTTTTAAATGTTTTTTATTTTTTTTAATGTGATGAAGTAGAAGACGAGCAAGACGCTCTCCTGATGTTAAGAGATAACGGCTGCCCATAATCAGTACAGTGTTACCTAAGATTTCACAATAATGTGAAATTCTAGGAGCACTGCACCAACGCTTCTTACTCAAGAGTCATAGGATGTTAAGACTCTTTAGCCCAGTAATTTCACTAGCTACAGTGCCCTCCTACCGGAGCACAGTGATGTTTGCACATCACTGCTCAGGCGGTAGAATAACTGGCACTGTTGGGGTACCCACCTAGACGACCTCCTGCAAAGGAAGTCTACCCCCGGTATACAAATACGACAAATCGAAAACCATGAAGTTACCATGAAGTCTGTTTTATAATAAAAAGATTAAATGTTATGGTAGTCCTATATTGAAAATCCATTTTATAGAGCTTTAGTTGAACATTGATTGTCCAACTGGCAAAGGCGGCCTCTGCAGAGGCCTTCTACTACGAAGTTCTACGCTTAATCTGGCTCGATGAATCTTACCGGGACAAATGTTTGTGTTATCCACAGATATTTGTTTATTGTCTGGGTGGTTTTCAATATCTATTATAAGTATGTATTTACAAAAGAAAAGTATATAAGTATTATATCCGTTATCCTAACCACCATAACACAATAGCTTGGGGTTAGGTGGCGCTGTGTGGAATGTACTAAAAACATTATTTATTTACTAGCTGCGCCCAGCGGTTTTACCCGCTATTCCAGGGTCTAAGCTATCTCTATACAAAATTTCAGATCAATCGGTCCACCCGTTGAGGCGGGAAAGAGTAACAAACATCCTGACATCCATTCTTACAAACTTTCACGTTTATAGTATTAGCAAGATTTACCTTAATCTTGGCAGGCGGAGATTTGATGGCAGCGGGTTCAGGACTGGCGCCCTTGGGTGGTTTGGGTTTGATGGCGCGCTTGCCATCCACTACAGGAGCTGGTGACGATATCGGGGACTCTACGCGACGCATCACTTTCGCATCTCTGGAACAAACATTATGGTTAAATGAAGACATCATCATCAGAGGGCCAATCGTTTGGAGCACTTGGATTTTCTGTATCGGCTTGTGGCCGATCTGTGGTAAATAAAAGTGCTCTTTACTGCTGTAGTAACTGTAGTATTGTTTCTCAATAAAGGCATTTGCCGTATTGAAAAAAAAATCGTTTTCAATAACACTCGTTATCGAAAAACTAAACGATATCGACTGTCATCTCAGTACGTTTTTTTAGCGATAACGACAAACTATTGGCGCTTGTCTATGCCCCCAGTCCATCATCGTCCCACCTCTGTTTTTTTGGAACGAAGTTCCTTATCGCGCGTTGTGAAAGGGGGCTAGACGGAAAAAATTCTTACGAAAAGTTGTCACGACACTTGTTGCTATAGTAAGCTATTGTAAGCTGTGCGGCGTGCGCATGTTTCTCTGTCTCTCTCTCTCTCTCTTATAGCAAAGCAAGCCAGATATTTTCATTAATCGAAAGGAACTTCGTTCCATCCGGGTGTCCCTTGACACCTCTCAAGTTTTTATTTTATACAAAATAGGCCTACGTTTGACTACATTACACCTGATGACGACGACGATAAATCGCGTAGGATGTCTAGAAAGATACCTATTCACTCGTGCCTTGGAGATTCCAAATTTATATTGCTCGGGAAATACGGATGACGGCAATGAGTTCCAAATACGACCAGTTCATACAAAAAATGTTACCCAGCAATGAGAAAAAATGGGAGTCACGCGTTTAACTTTGACGTTTAATAACTCCAAAACCTGACACTACGAGAGTGTTACTGTTAGCATTGTTGTCAGCTATAGATTTCTATCTATAGAAATAGTCGCTGGCCGCGATTAAAAAAATGTCGGACAACTAGGTATGCCATAAATCTTTATTAAACCTTTTTGCAATGTTAACAATGTGTGATCTTAACCGTTACCTTATAATTTCCTTGTCCGGATCATCAAGCCCCAGCGGTTCCTTGAAAAACGAGAAGTTGTCAAGCGTGAGACCCGTACCAGACAGATTCTCCGCCACCTGGAAACAAGGAACAAATCAATTTAGTATATTGATTTATCAGTAAAATAAAATTACCGGGGGTAGACTTCCTCTGCAGGAGGTCGACTAGGTGGATACCCCAACAAAAATATCGCTCAATAATGTTGATCTACACCTTAAAGCCGCATGATCGCGTGGGAAAGTGGGCCAGAATTATTGTAATGTTCAAATTCAAACGCACATAAAACGGACACGGACAGAAACAAAACGAAGATCGTGACCGCTTTTCCGCGCTATCCCGCGTCTCTCTTAAGGATTACTTTAAAAATTATAATATACTGACAGTTTCTGATGTGATATTATTAAAATTATATAACTTTTTAAGTGGAGAAAGACCCAGAAGAGCTCCAAGCTAAGCACAGTACAGGTAGAGTTTTTTAAATTATTATTTTTTTAATTATAGGTTAGCCTTTGACCACTATGCCACGTCTTTTGTGCCTGAAGCCCCAGTTTGGATTCGTATAGTGTCACACACTCAGTTTGGATCGCTGCGCCATGTTTAGTTAGATAACATAATAACAATAAAACAATACCTCTCTCGTAGACCTCAATTTCTTCCCCTGCGGCGTATAGTAGTAGATATCGGCGTTTCTCCTCGAGTATGCGTCCAAAGCAGCTCTGTATACGAGCTCTCGTTTCCAACCCCGCTCCAGGGGTATACGGAGTAGAGGAGATGACATCTCTGTGGTGGGACGACGGCCGCGCTGAGCTGGAGATGCTGATGGGTTCTGGGAGTAAGAATAAGAATTTGTTTATTCATAGATTTCAGGTACATAATATCAGATCTTAATTTAATGCATTGTTTATACACTAAACGATTCGTGAGTAGTAAAATTCATCTTTGTAAATAAGGGCGCGCAGTGCTAAGCGGGGCGCGAACGCCGGCGCGTAACCGCAGCGACTCCCTGAAGAAGATCCTCGTACAGGATCAAAACGGTCGGCACGCAGCCGAAGTAAATACAAGTGAGTTTATGCCGTTTATTTACAAAGATAATGCATTGTTCTGCCGAAACCTGTCTTTTCCAGACGTATGAAGTAATGGGAGAAATTTAGTTAATATTTTCTTACTATTATGTGAAGATAATCTTCACATAATAGTAATTGACTCTGACAGTGTAAGTAGGGTAACCTGTTGGAGTATAAAACCCTTTTTTTAGTCCCCCCCCCCCCCTTTTTTTTTAGCAAATCTTCAGAAGATTTGCTTTGCTTCGTGATGCCAAAAATAATTTATGATTGATTGCTCAATAGTAATGTTGATTAAAAAAAGGGTTTTATACTCCAACAGGTTACCCTACTTACACTGTCAGAGTCAAATCACAATTTATAGGTTGTGTGGCCAACCTGTATGTTGCAGTTTCAGGTCGCCGAGATTTCTACAGGGCCAGCAACATGACCTGACGACTGCCTCCTACATATCATTTTTACGTGCCTTCCGAAACACGGTAGCGTCCAGGCGAAAAAAATTTTTTGTCCAAAATTATTAGAAAATTTGGGACACATAGTTTTTCTTTGTAAATTTTATAAAATAAAACGTGTAAGTTATTATGCAGAAAAGTTGTTTGATCATGACGTCACTAACCGAATTCTGGTACATTTTGTATCGCATAGTGACGTAACACCTTCCCACTTAAATACTATTTTATAGGAAACAGTTACTACCTACACTTTTCCATGACTTCTAACAAGACTTAACCCTAGGCTTTGGTTTTAAACCTTTAAAATTATTCTCCAACCATATTTTAAGAACAAAGCAGACACACAATCATGATCAATCTGTTCATAAAATCAATTGCATGCGTTTTGCAGGCACTTGGTAAAGCATAATCTTCCACCTATTGTACCACAGCTTTTCTCTTAGCACGCAGCTCTCGCTCGCACAATATCACTAACTCCGAAATACAAACTCATTCCGTCTTATTACAAAACGCGGACTAACGATTGTACCAGGATTAAACCACGTACTAAGCGAACAAATGACATTAGTTAATCCCAGAACTAGCGTAAGTCCGCGTTTTGTAATAACGCAGATAGAATTTACTTTTTGGACTTTATATACCTATTAACTTTCTATGTGGAATCAATAATGAGTTTCTTATTTTATATTATTTTATAATTGGTCCAATCACACTAATATTTCAAATGCGACAGTTTGTGAGTGTGTGAGACTGTGTATGTTGGTTACTTCTTCAAACCTAAACTGGTGGACCGATTGAACTGAAATTTAGTATAGAGATAGCTTAGACTCCGGAATAACACATAGGCTGTAGGCAGTACAGCGGGTAAAACCGCTGGGCGCAGCTATGCATTTTCATTTGGAAATTTTACGAGTTTACATTTCAAAATTTGCCATATCGTGCGTGCTAGAAAGTCGCAAGCAGAAACAAGGCTCAAAAGAAAATATCTCTATGGTTCTTATAAATACCTAGTAGACCCCGCGCACTTCACTGCGCCTAACATAAATTTAGCAGTGTTGCACTATATTATGCGTGTATTATACATAAAAACCTTCGTCTTGAATCACTCTATCTATTATTGAAAACCAGGCCAAAATCCATTGCGCAGTTTTAAAGATACAAGCATACATAGGATCACACAGACGCGGAAAGCAACTTTATTTTATACAATGTAGTGATAAATAATGAATGTAATACCGTGGGTAATGTTGGTATTCGTAGGTTCGGAGGCTATCGGTGCCGTCACACATCCGTGCAGCATGAAGGTAGAAATGAACAAGGTAAAACCAGGTTAATATTGTTTTATATATGTTGAAGAGCAATGGGCAATAAGGGGACCCTTGGAGTAAGATATCCTTCATCATCATTCCCATGTTAATTTTAATTATCAGGACTTATAAAACCACGAGCAGGCACACATCATAATTCTATATAAACATTATTTTAAATTATTTTGTAAAATTAACATGAGTCCAATTGCGAAACTTAAAGTGTAATATCATCATCTCAGTCATATGATGTCCACAGCTGAACAAAGGCCGGGTTTCTTTCACCGGGGGTAGACTTCCTTTGCAGGAGGTCGTCTAGGTGGGTACCCCAACAGTGCCAGTTATTCTACCGCCTGAGCAGTGATGTGCAAACATTACTGTGCTCCGGTAGGAGGGCACTGTAGCTAGTGAAATTACTGGGCTAAAGAGTCTTAACATCTTATGACTCTTGAGTAAGAAGCGTTGGTGCAGTGCTCCTAGAATTTCACATAATTGTGAAATCCTAGGTAACACTGTACTGATTATGGGCAGCCGTTATCTCTTAACATCAGGAGAGCGTCTTGCTCGTCTTCTACTTCTTCACATAAAAAAAAAAAAAAAAAAAAAAAAAAATACCGGTTGGAAGCGTCTTGCATCCAGTTTCTTCCGGCAATCTTTATAAGGTTGTCTGTCCACCTTGTGGGTGGACGTCCTACGCTGTGTTTGCTAGTCCGTGGTCTGCACTCATTTTTGTTTTAGTAAAGTCCTCTAAGTATAATCAATACTTATTAATGCAGTTCAGAATAAATATAATCCTTATTATACTTAAGTTATACATATATGTCTGTTTCTTTGTATTTTAATACTTTTAAGTTTCTTTGTATTTAAATATCTTTAATTTTCTTCTTTAAAATTTTAATTTCTATTGTTTTGTCTATATTGAATTAAATGTTGATTTCACAATGATCAATGGCATAAGATTTGACCATTTTAATTTATGTGAACGGATTTTTTTGAACATTTAGAGTATTTTATACAATAGACAATTTTGTCTAAATTATTAAATTCTGAATTGATTTACAATGAAATACTTACATCATCTTCAGATCTGGATGACTGAGCAGAGGATGGTCTTGATCCATCTAAAAAAAATAAATAAGGAATTAACAACACAACATAGCCACTTAATTTTTTATAGATTTATATTAACCATACACGACCTCTGACGACCTCTGTGGCGCGGTGGGCTAATACCCGCCTGAAACGCAGAAGGTTGCGGGTTCGATTCCCGCATGGGACAAATATTTGTGTGATCCACAGGTATTTGTTTCTAGTCTGGGTGGTTTTTCAATATCTATTATAAGTATTAATTACAAAAAAGAAAAGTATATAAGTATTATATCCGTTATCCTGACCACCATATTACAAGCATTAAGTTGCTTAGTTTGGGGTTAGGTGGCGCTGTGTGAAACGTCCTGAAATATTTATTTATTTATTTTACTTTAATGGCTAAACAGGTGGACCAATTGAGCTGAAATTTGGTATAGAGATAGCTTAGACCCTCGGAATAAAACATAGGCTATAGTACAGCGGGTAAAACCGCTGGGCGCAGCTAGTAGAATAAATGATATCGTCGGGGCGAGATGGGGTCGCGGTAGCAATCACAATATTTGCTACAGCAGAGGACTGTTTAGGGGGGTTTTAGTGGGGTTAGCAGAAAGAGTTCAAAGGCATTTCCCCTTCCCGAAAAAAAAAAGGATATATACAAGAAGTAAGAAGACGAGCAAGTTCCTGATAGTAAGAGATAAAGTTGCCCATAATTATTATGTTAATAATTAATTCATTATGTAACCAAAGTATATTTTAAGATATTGGGCATATTTTGAGTAATTGTTTAAAACCATAGACTTAAATAAAATTAGAAGACGGGGTATTGACATACCGGAAATAAGTAGTTCCAATCAGGTCCATAGGACACAACCGCACTTCAGTTACTTCCAGTTAGGTGCAGTTAGGCTCTAGGCTAACATCACAGACTACAGGCTAACATACACAACACACGGTTCACGTTTATTGTAAATTCCGGCAATTTAAGATAAAATAATCCCATCAAAAACATAAATGTGAAAAGAGAGCCAAGTTTAATATTACGATGTATGTAGGTACTCATAGTTACCTATGATTTGGTAGTTGACTTCAACGACAAAAGAAGTGAGATCTAAATGGGTGCCAAGTTCAATGGTCAGTCCTGAAAAATATTTACGTCTTACGTATAAGTCTTACGTATAAGTCAGTCTTTAGGCTTCAAAATAATATTAATTCTAAGTGATAAGAAGAAATAATCTTTTAAGTTGTAATAAAATATTTTATGTTGTTGTAAATATTTTTCAGGACTGACCATTGAACTTGGCACCCATTTAGATCTCACTTCTTTTGTCGTTGAAGTCAACTACCAAATCATAGGTAACTATGAGTACCTACATACATCGTAATATTAAACTTGGCTCTCTTTTCACATTTATGTTTTTGATGGGATATCATTGCTTTTTGTACAGTACTTTTTAGTATATTTGTAATAGATTAATACCAAATGATTATTTATTTATTGCACCTCCCCCCACCCCACTGCTCCATGGCACGGCCGTCGCACCGCGCACCGCGGCCCGTGAGCCTCGCCGTGCTTCGATATACCTATACCTATAATTAATTTAGTACTTATTTATATATAGCATTTATGTGCACTATTGATTTGAATATTGTACCTAATCAATTGATTTTTAAACAATACTAGTTACTGATAAATTTATCTATATTCACCCAGCTATCTTATACCTACCGCCTACCTGGATGGAACTTTAACTTTTTAGATCATCTGGAACTGGATTAGAATTTCGATCAAAAGAAACCTAAGCCGACAAGACTTGTAATGACGACGACTTGGCGGGGGCACTGCCGTGCCCCCAGATACCGCCACATACCGCATACCTATAATATTATGACTATACGTTACAGGTACGTAGGTATCTAAAATGTTTACACCAACTAGCACCTAAGGCGATATACATACCTACATTATTTTTATTGAAAACAATGTTAATATTATTACTTCTATGTTACTGAGCCGCCTTGTGCTGGTGAGTCGATATATTGATAGGTATTTACATAGAATATACAATATACAATTGTTACGTAGGTACCAGGAACCTATTTTTATTAGTGACTAGCTGTGCCTAGCTGTTGTACCCGCTATACAGTTTGGTACAGTAGTGTATATCTGGGGGCACGGCAGTGCCCCCGCCAAGTCGAGCAAAAAAAAGCGGCACGGTACGGCCGTGCCGCTTCATCCTTTTTTGATCATCCTTTTCTGGAAGCAGTTCAGACCATTTTCGACCCCCTATAACTTCGTTGTGGAAAAAACTAGCAGCTTCAATTTTTAACAACCGAGTATGCATTGTATAAACACGATTTATTCCAAATTTCATTCAATTTGAACTAGTCGTTTAAAAATTATAACTAGTCAAAGTTTTGTAATTTTGTCACTCACTCACTCACTCACTGACCGATCATCAAAAGTCTAAGGGTCAACGCTCATTACACCCACCCGGGACCCACTCAGCACCGCCTCGCCTCGGCGTCCACCCGGCGTCAACGCGGCGTCCACGGGTGGACGCCGCGTTGACGCCGGGTGGACGCCGCGCGGTCAACCCGTGAACGCCGCGTGACCAACGAGTGGACGCCACTTATCCACGAATTTAATTCCACAATAAAACCTTTTAAATGTTTAATAAATAGTTGAATTTATAATTAACTTAATTTTTAATATTAACTTCGGGTTAAAGATCTTTATTTCTCATAAAAGAATTTACATTCACTTACTATGAGACACATACTAAAACTAAGCATAAGTTATAATAGGGCTAGTCGTACAAAATTTTGCAATGAACTTATAAAATATAAAATGTAGGTAGTCTAAGAAAAAGTTATAGGCAAATATTGCAAAAAACACTTAAACAGGTCCAACGCCGCATCGCGTCGATTGCATTGTTTTGTTGACATGCAGTAAACCACGGAGTCATAAAGTAAGCGCATCAAATCTGGATATGGCAAAATATTCAATTTCAATGTAATTTATTGTTATTACATCATTGTATTCCTTTATTTTTTCTCTTTGTTTAATTTATCTTCTTTGATAATATTTATTTATTTATTCATCTTTAATTCATTTCTTCTGCCTTTTTTTCTATAATATGTATATGTATATAGTATTTTTATATGAATATTGAAGTAAGTTTTGAAGGTTCTGGTGTATTTCTATAATATTATTTGTGTTTTTATATATTCTTTAGTTCCTTTCTTCTGCCTTTTTGTATAATACATAATATGTATGTAATACTTTTATATATGTAAGAATATTGAAGCAAGTTTTGAAGGTTGTTGGTGTATTTCTATTATTTGTAAATGTTTCTGTTATATGTGTTTTTATATTCTTTAGTTCCTTTCTTCTGCCTTTTTGTATAATACATAATATGTATGTAATATTTTTTATATATGAAAATTGAAGTAAATTTTGAAGGTTTTTAGTAAGGGGTGTTAATATTACTTATTTGTTAAATTTTTCGGTTATTTGTGTTACATTTCACAACTTTATAATCTCAGGTACGCCTTTTCTGTAACGTATGATAAGGTCTTTCTCGCCATCATCACACCGACGTAACATTTCATTCTGCAGAGTTTTAATGTAAGACTGTTGTTGAGGCGTTTGATCAGAATATGTTTTAACATTTGTCAAATTTATGTTATTTCTGTTACGTAAAAGATTAATAACAGTGCCCTGGGTTTTATAATATACTTTGATAGGACGATTTTTGTTCGGATCATATTTTCCGATACGCATGATTTTTTTTGGTTCTGGGCACTGTTTGTTCGCCATTCTTGTGATTTTTAAAACTTCATTGGTGTCATTAGTTTTTCTATCAAACTTATTTCGTGAGAATAATTCTGGAACGCCGGTCACTATAATATTTTTGCTTCTATCTTCTCGCTCCTTCACTTCATTTACAACGGATTCTAGGGTAATGGATGAAGGAGTCCGTTTCGAGTCATTGAGTTTAAGCTTCACCATTTCTGTCTTGAGAGATTGTATTTGTTTTTCTGTATTTTCGTTCTTTATTTTTAGGTCTTGTATTTCTGATTTTATAGTAATTTGCTCTTGAGTTAGGTGATGAGTGATGTGTTAAAGCTTTTATTTCACTCACTTGATCTTTAATCGAAGCAACATCCATTCTTAGATTTTCTGCGAATTCCTTCTGACCAGCGATCATTACTTCCATCATCTTCATCATCTGTGATAAACAGGTTCGCATGTCTCTGATATCTGGGCTTAGAGAACTTTGCGAGTCACTGCGCGACATACCGCATCCAATAAGTTGATTTGTTGATCCGTGGTCACTCATTTTGACAGTAGAGCAGGCACGATGTATACTTGTCGTCTCCTTCGTTTGACTTGTTTTGCGAGATTAAATGGTGTAACCGGCACAAAGTAATTTTGAGTCTAATTATGATGGTTTTAAAGTTGACTTTGTTTTAATCACATGGTAAAAAATTTGTAACACGACTGCTTCGTACGACGCCCAGTGAGCGTATGAGTGAGTGAATCTAACTATTGAAAATAATATTAGTCATGAAGTAAATAATAATAATTTATCAATTTAATTTACCTTTATCCTGCTTTTTTTCATGGCAAATTGCGTAATTTCAATAAAACTTTCGTTATAAGAAAAAAATCGTAATTAAATTTAATATTTCGTATAAAAAACTATTACTAAGTACATAATCTTACTAATATTATAAAAGCAAAAGTTTGTGTGTATGTGTGTGAGTGTGTGTGTGTGTATGTTTGTTACTTTTCACGCTTAAACGGATGAACCGATTGACTTAAAATTTGGTATGAAGATAGCTGAGACTCTGGAATAACACATAGGCTACATTTTATCCTGATAAATGAAACAGTTTCTGTAAAAATCAAAAATATATTTAAAAAATGACAGTTCTGAAATTTGACATTTATTTTTCAACCATGAAACCATTTATTTTTCAAATAAGGCACCAATAGTAAGCCCATTTAGTTTTCAAAAGAAGCACCCATAGTAAGCCCATTTGATAAACTACAAATGAAGCACTCATAGTAAGCCCATTTAGTTTTCAAATGAAGGACCCATAGTAAGCCCATTTGATAAACCACAAATTAAGCACTCATAGTAAGCCCATTTGAGAAACCACAAATGAAGCACTCATAGTAAGCCTATTTAGTTTTTTAAATGAAGCACCCATAGTTAGCCCATTAGATAAACCACAAATGAAGCACTCATAGTAAGCCCATTAAGTATTCAAATGAAGCACCCATAGTAAGCCCATTTGATAAACCACAAATAAAGCACTCATAGTAAGCCCATTTAGTTTTCAAATAATGCACTCATAGTAAGCCCATTTGATAAACCACAAATGAAGCACTCATAGTAAGCCCATATAGTTTTTTAAATGAAGCACCCATAGTAAGCCCATTTGATAAACCACAAAAAAGCACTCATAGTAAGCCCATTTAGTTTTCAAATGAAGCACCCATAGTAAGCCCATTTAGTTTTCAAAAGAAGCACCCATAGTAAGCCCATTTAGTTTTCAAATGAAGCACCCATAGTAAGCCCATTTAGTTTTCAAAAGAAGCACCCATAGTAAGCCCTTTTGATAAACCACAAATGAATCACTCATAGTAAGCCCATTTGATAAACCACAAATGAAGCACTCTTAGTAAGCCCATTTGATAAACCACAAATGAAGCAGCCATAGTAAACCTATTTTATAAACCACAAATGAAGCACTCATAGTAAGCCCATTTAGTTTTCAAATGAAGCACCCATAGTAAGCCCATTTGATAAACTACAAATGAAGCACCCATAGTAAGCCCAATTAGTTTTCAAAAGAAGCACCCATAGTAAGCCCATTTGATAAACCACAAATGAAGCACCCATAGTAAGCCTATTTGAGAAACCACAAATGAAGCACTTATAGTAAGCCCATTTAGTTTTTTAAATAAAGCACCCATAGCCCATTTGAGAAACCACAAATGAAGCACTCATAGTAAGCCCAATTAGTTTTTTAAATGAAGCACCCATAGTTAGCCCATTTGATAAACCACAAATAAAACACTCATAGTAAGCCCATTTGATAAACCACAAATGAAGTACTCATAGTAAGCCCATTTAGTATTCAAATGAAACACCGATAGTAAGCCCATTTGAGAAACCACAAATGAAGCACTTATAGTAAGCCCATTCAGTTTTTTAAATGAGGCACCCATAGTTAGCCCATTTGAGAAACCACATATAAAGCACTCATAGTAAGCCCATTAGAGAAACCACAAATGAAGCACTCATAGTAAGCCTATTTAGTTTTTTAAATGAAGCACCCATAGTTAGCCCATTTGATAAACCACAAATGAAGCACCCATAGTAAGCCCATTCGAGAAACCACAAATGAAGCACCCATAGTAAGCCCATTTGAGAAACCACAAATGAAGCACTCATAGTAAGCCCATTTAGTTTTCAAATGAAGGACCCATAGTAAGCCCATTTGATAAACCACAAATTAAGCACTCATAGTAAGCCCATTTGAGAAACCACAAATGAAGCACTCATAGTAAGCCTATTTAGTTTTTTAAATGAAGCACCCATAGTTAGCCCATTCGATAAACCACAAATGAAGCACTCATAGTAAGCCCATTTAGTATTCAAATGAAGCACCCATAGTAAGCCCATTTGATAAACCACAAATGAAGCACCCATAGTAAGCCCATTCGAGAAACTACAAATGAAGCACCCATAGTAAGCCCATTCGAGAAACCACAAATGAAGCACTCATAGTAAGCCCATTTAGTTTTCAAATGAAGGACCCATAGTAAGCCCATTTGATAAAACACATATTAAGCACCCATAGTTAGCCCATTCGATAAACCACAAATGAAGCACTCATAGTAAGCCCATTTAGTATTCAAATGAAGCACCCATAGTAAGCCCATTTGATAAACCACAAATGAAGCACCCATAGTAAGCCCATTTGATAAACCACAAATGAAGCACCCATAGTAAGCCCATTCGAGAAACCACAAATGAAGCACTCATAGTAAGCCCATTCGAGAAACCACAAATGAAGCACTCATAGTAAGCCCATTTAGTTTTTAAATGAAGCACCCATAGTAAGCCCATTTGATAAACCACATATGAAGCACTCATAGTAAGCCCATTTAGTTTTCAAATGAAGCACCCATAGTAAGCCCATTTAATAAACCATAAATGAAACACCCTTAGTAAGCCCATTTGATAAACTACAAATGAAGCACTCATAGTGAGCCCATTTAGTTTTCAAATAAAGCACCCATAGTAAGCCCATTTGATAATCCGCAATTGAAGCACTCATAGTAAGCCCATTGGATAAACTACAAATGAAGCACTCATTAAAAAAAATCTACCATAAACTATCATTAAAATTTCCAGCATTTTTCTAAAATTAAAAATCGAATATGTAAAATTTCTCTAAAAAAAATTAAAAATCTAATGTCGAATTTCTCAAAAAAAAAATGAAAATCGAATACCTATGTCAAATTTCGCGAAAAAAAATTAAAAATCTCAAATGTCAAATTTTTCAAAAAAATATTGAAAAACGAATATGTCAAATTTCTCAAAAAAAAAAGACAATCGAATACGTCAAAATGACAATTAATTGTCAATTTTTTCAAAAACAATGGAAAATCGCAAATGTCAAAATGACAATTAATTGTCAAATTTCAGAACTGTCATTTTTTAAATATATATTTGATTTTTTACAGAAACTGTTTCATTTATCAGGATAAAAAGTAGCCTATGTGTTATTCCAAAGTCTCAGCTATCTTCATACCAAATTTTAAGTCAATCGGTTCATCCGTTTAAGCGTGAAAAAGTAACAAACATACACACACACACACACACTCACACACTCACACACATACACACAAACTTTCGCTTTTATAATATTAGTAAGATGAAGTAAATTATAATTTAGTTTACCTTTATCCTGCTTTTTCCCATGGCAAAAAAAAATCATTTTGTTGTGTTTTGTTTCGTAGGCTTGTTTTTGTACGTATAATTTAATAAAATCATAGAAATATTCCACGCATTTTTTTCTATTCTAAAAAATGCAAAAAAAAGAAATCGTAGTATAATATTGGAAAATTTGTATAATTTTCATTTCCAAGACAATAATTTTGTGATGCTCTCAATCCGACCCTGCTCATCAACTCGGGACCGACGCAAGGCAAGCATGCGAGCCGCGAGTTGTCAACGGGTGGCCCACCCGCCGTCCGCGCGCGGACGCCTCGCGGCCGAGGCGATGCGGCGGCGTTCCGGAGTTGATGTAGTGAGCGTTAGCTCATACAAATCCATATAAAGAATACTAACCGCGCGAGGCGAGGCGGTGCTGAGTGGGTCCCGGGTGGGTGTAATGAGCGTTGACCCTAAGGCACTTCTAGCAAACATAGAAGGTTCAAACTTGGTACATACTTAGAGTTTATTGTATAAACCATAGGAAAACTAAAAAAACATGCAATTTCGGTCTAGTTTTCGAGATACATAAACTGCATAAATAACTTTGTAATCCCGTATAAATGTATAGGATTACAAAGTTACATTTGCAGTCAACGGTCAAAATTGCATAAAATCCCAATAATAATGCCATAATATATATGCCGTAATAATGTATAAAGCCAGGGAGGGATTATCCCGCCTTCTAGGTTTAGTCTGCTCCCATCTACGGTCGTCGTCACTTAAGATCAGGCGATATCGTGGGCAAAGGCTAACCTATAACGAATAAAAAAAAAACAAAAAGTAGTGAGATGCCACCAAAAACATAACTTGTAAAAAATACCAAGTCTCGCAACTGCAGTTCTTCTACCGTAAAAAGTTGTGAGATCCATGTACTACCAAGTCGGTAAAATCTTTTGTGTTTTAAATTAAAAGATTGACTTGGCAATCGCACTATTATGTCGGTATATTACTTGAGAGATACATTGTTGTGTTTTCATGCGATGGCCAAGTCGATCTATTGATTTAAAACACAAAAGATTTTACCGACTTGGTAGTACATGGATCTCACAACTTTTTACGGTAGAAGAACTGCAGTTGCGAGACTTGGTATTTTTTACAAGTTATGTTTTTGGTGGCATTATGTTATTCCAGGGGTCTAAGCTATATTTTTTTATTATACCAAATTTAAAGTCAATCGGCCCACCCGTTTAGGCGTGAAAAAGTAAAAAACATATATCCATACGTACAGTAGGTATAAAGTTTGTATTTAAATTTATAATTATATAAGTAGAAATAGCGGACTCGCGCGCACTTCGTAGTATCTAACAGAAAATAGCCGCCTACACAAAAATTATAGCAACATGCAACATGTATTGCTTTATGCGTTCCTAGGCGTCTTTAATATCATACATTTTTTAAAAATTAATAATAATTTAAAATGATAAAAAAATACTAGTTTCTGATTTTTCCCTTTGTTACTACGACATTACCTATCGGGATCCAATTTCAGCTTTCTAGGTCATCTGGAACTGGGATATTACTTTTGATCTATCCCTCAGTATGTATTAACTTCACCGATTACTGGATGTTTATATCTAAATAACCGTTTGAGCTGTGTTATTGGAATTTGGAACAGAGATATAGTTCGTATATTTAAGTATATGTGCCAAATTTGACTTGTCTATGTGTAATAGTTTTTGTATAACGAGGGTGTAAAAAGTCGTCAAAACGCGCTTTGGACGGTTCGTGTAATATAACACACGGCGCGGTCGCCAGTTCCTTTGCTTGAACTTGGCTTGACTCGCTGCCGCGTGTCTAGATACCTTCTTGTGTTTTTAAACTTGAATGAACAGTTCAAAAATTAAAAAAAATCCACTTTTCATTCGGAAGTACAATAAAACACTATATTTTCTTCAAAATTAAAATTGATTATATTGATTCATTTTTTTTTTGGTGATAACTTCTAATTCTAGTTTGGTGCGACACATCAGTGCATTTGCCAATTTCTATAAATTTAATTTTAACTTTAATTAAGCAACAAAAATTGTAGGAGAATAATAAACCAGGGGAGCACTGACTCTTGGGCCACAGCTCACGCTACTCCAGGAGTCAGGGCGCCAACTATATTTAAGTGGTAAATTTTTGTAATGCTTGAATATTTTTTTTTTTTTTTTGAATAAGTAGGCTTAGTTAGTTACGCTTCTTACTTGAGTCATAAGATGTTATGACTCTTCAAGCCCAGTAATTTCACTATATCCATGATAGCTATAACTATTTTACCAGCGTACCTGTATCCTTCCTGAGTCGTTTGTTGGCTCGCAGGGGCCGCAGTGGCGTAGCCATCACATACCGCACCGGAGTGTACGCCAGTGACGCTGCTGACACTTCCGCTTCCAAACGCTCTGGAATATTATCAACATATCAATTATATTACTAAGTATTATTTATGTAGGTCGGTATTTTAAGCTTGACATTAGCACAATTTATATGAACAAAATTATTTTTTTAATTAAAATAAATGACTTAATATTAAATAAAACTAAGATAATAACTGCACAGAAACTATATAAATATAAAACAATTACTTATTATTGAAAATCTGAATATATTTTTTTAAATCCATGTCACCAGAGTTCAAAATTAAATTTGTCTGTAGACACACTGAAACTCTCCTGCTTGTAGAGGTGGGTCAGGTTGAAGTTTGGTCAGTTTGTTTGAAGCATTTTTTTATTAATCTCATTGTGCCATTTTTTAATATATCAAACTGAAAATACTTTTAAAATGTGTGCAATAATATTGTGCAGAGTTCCTCTTGAGGAATTTAAATATAGTTAATTCTATAAATTTATATTACAAAACGTGTCAAATAGTGGGAGCAAGATAGCATCCCGCGGACTAAGCAGCCTTAAGGGTTAATATTTAAAATAGGTACAGTATTATTATAACTCACCCACAACTTCTCTATACTCCTCAGTCACATCATCCAGTTTAATACTCTCAAAGCCAAGAAACTCCACGTCTCCGTCATCACTGAAAGCAGCAGACGCTCTGCGTTTGACGCCTCTCTTATCATCTACATAATCAAACCCATCTATTTCCTCCTTAATATCATTCTTAATTTCCTTTATCTCCGGGAGAAAATCTGCCGGAGGGTCGCCCAGTTCATGTTTGATATCCATGTCAATGATTTTCTCTTCCGTCAAGCTGTCGTCGGGCTCCATTTTTATAATGTCTAATTGTGTCTCTAATTGAGGAGTGTCTTGGGGACTATGTTCTGGAAGGTAAGCAGGTGGTGGTTCTTGGGATAGCTCTTGTGAATCCTCTGATTCTGCTGGTTGATGGGACGCTGGTACTTCTGTGAAAAAATAGAACAGTATATAAAATTTAAGTTCAGAGTTCAGAGTAGAGACTCTTTCGTTGGATTTGAAAGCTGCCACACGGTGTCAAATAAAAATATTTTTCGGATTTTTTCAATAAGGGCATTTGTGTAGTAAATCCCATCAAAAACATAAATGTGAAAAGAGAGCCAAGTTCAATATTACGATGTATGTACTCATAGTTACCTATGATTTGGTAGTTGACTTCAACGACAAAAGAAGTGAGATCTAAATGGGTGCCAAGTTCAATGGTCAGTCCTGAAAAATATTTACAACAACATAAAATGTTTTATTACAACTTAAAAGATTATTTCTTCTTATCACTTAGAATTAATATTATTTTGAAGCCTAAAGACTGACTTGGCCAGTTCTTATAATATACTAGGTAGGTACTCTCTTAACTTCAGCTTGATCACTATTAAAAGCACTTAATGTTAATTAGTGCGCCACCGTCTTTTATCGTGTAAATTAGTCCCCTCCATCCATTGGTTGTCTGGAAGAAATCGCTCTTTAACGATAAGACCGCCACTTGTACATTGTAATTTTTAATTTTAATTATGTACTTATGTATTTTCTGTAACATTATGTGGTGTACAATAAAGTATCTATTGTCTTATCTTAATGATACTTCGTCGTATGGTACCCATGAGAACTAGCCAAGTCAAACTTTGGGCTTCAAAATAATATTAATTCTAAGTGATAAGAAGAAATAATCTTTTAAGTTGTAATAAAACATTTTATGTTGTTGTAAATATTTTTCAGGACTGACCATTGAACTTGGCACCCATTTAGATCTCACTTCTTTTGTCGTTGAAGTCAACTACCAAATCATAGGTAACTATGAGTACATACATCGTAATATTGAACTTGGCTCTCTTTTCACATTTATGTTTTTGATGGGATATCATTGCTTTTTGTACAGTACTTTTTAGTATGTAATAGGTTTAAGACACCCAGTCATAATAAGATTAATACAAAATGATTATTTTATTGCACCTCCCCCCACCCCACTGCTCCATGGCACGGCCGTCGCACCGCGGCCCGTGAGCCTCGCCGTGCTTCGATATACCTATACCTATAATTAATTTAGTACTTATTTATATATAGCATTTATGTGCACTATTGATTTGAATATTGTACCTACTCAATTGATTTTTAAACAATACTAGTTACTAATAAATTTATCTATATTCACCCAACTATCTTATACCTACCGCCTACCTGGATGGAAATTTAACTTTTTAGATAATCTGGAACTGGATTAGTATTTCGATCAAAAGAAACCTAAGCCGACAAGACTTGTAATGACGACGACTTGGCGGGGGCACTGCCGTGCCCCCAGATACCGCCACATACCTATAATATTATGACTATACGTTACAGGTACGTAGGTATCTAAAATGTTTACACCAACTAGCACCTAAGGCGATATACATACATTATTTTTATTGTAAACAATGTTAATATTATTACCTCTATGTTACTGAGCCGCCTTGTGCTGGTGAGTCGATATATTGATAGGTATTTACATAGGATATCCAATTGTTACGTAGGTACCAGGAACCTATTTTTATTAGTGACTAGCTGTGCCTAGCTGTTTTACCCGCTATACAGTTTGGTACAGTAGTGTATATTATGTTATTCCAGGGGTCTAAGCTATATTTTTTATTATACCAAATTTAAAGTCAATTGGCCCACCCGTTTAGGCGTGAAAAAGTAAAAAACATATATCCATACGTACAGTAGGTATAAAGTTTGTATTTATATTTATAATTATATTAGTAGGAATAGTGGACTCGCGCGCATGTCGTAATATTTAACAGAAAATAGCCGCCTACACAAAAATTATAGCAACATGCAACATGTATTGCTTTATGCGTTCCTAGGCGTCCCAAACTTTAATATCATACATTTTTTAAAAATTAATAATAATTTAAAATGATAAAAAAATACTAGTTTCTGATTTTTCCCTTTGTTACTAGGACATTACCTATCGGGATGCCAAATTTCAGCTTTCTAGGTCATCTGGAACTGGGATATTACTTTTGATCTATCCCTCAGTATGTATTAACTTCACCGATTACTGGATGTTTATATCTAAATAACAGTTTGAGCTGTGTTATTGGAATTTGGAACAGAGATATAGTTCGTATAATTAAGTATATGTGCCAAATTTGACTTGTCTATGTGTTATAGTTTTTGTATAACAAGGGTGTAAAAAGTCGTCAAAACGCGCTTTGGACGGTTCGTGTAATATAACACACGGCGCGGTCGCCAGTTCCTTTGCTTGAACTTGGCTTGACTCGCTGCCGCGTGTCTAGATTCATCATTTATTTCATCGTAGTCGTTGTATAATATATGTAGTTTCATTAGTTGTTAGTTATCGCATTTAGTTTTTATAGGTAGTCTAGTGTACATATTTTATTGTAGGTATATATACAGAGCACAGGGCATAGGGTCTAGTTACTCTAGAAATTTAAATAGCATGGACGCTGTCCCGCCGGATCGGCCTCCGGACCCCCCGGACTTCCCGATGGGGTCGGGTTTAAAAAGGAGATTGGAGAAGCCGGACGATGGCTCCATATCTCTCAAAAAGACAATTTTTGACAGTAATGACAGGCCGAGGTCATCTACGGATAATAGTACGTACAGCCACCCTTGCTGGGTAATGGGCATCAAGGCATATACGGACCTAGACAATGGGCCGTTTATTATTCACGTCTCCCATTCGGAATCTGACCCCTCCAGTGGGGTGGTTCTCAAAACCTTAAAGTTTGGTCAATTTTTGCATAATAACAAAATTGCTAATATCTGCATCGATGGCGTTAAAAAGGTAGGTAGAAACCGTGTATCGGTAGAATTCAAAACTGGAGCTGACGCGAATAAATTCCTTGACAATCCCATTTTGTCACGTAATAATTACGTCGCCACTATACCATCATTTAATATAACTAAAATGGGCATTGTCCGCAATGTCCCCACGGATTTATCAATAGAGGATTTTGTGGCGTCCCTTGTTTTACCCAAGGGGATCGGAGACGTAATGAAGGCGCGTCGCTTAAATAGGAAGGTTACAGTGGAGGGCAAGACCTCTTGGGTCGCAACCCAGTCTATTGTGGTGACATTCCATGGCCAGAGACTCCCCCAAAAAATCTTTAGTTTTTATTCTTCCCTTCCCGTGGAGCCTTATAAGTTCCCAACAATACAGTGCCTCAAGTGTTGCAGATTCGGCCATATTATGTCTCAGTGCCGCTCTAAGCCCCGCTGCTTCCGCTGCGCTCAACCTCACTCCGGGGACTCCTGCAGTGTGGACGAGCTGTCGGCTACCTGTCTCCACTGCTCGGGCAGCCATTTCGCCAATAATAGGGATTGCCCAGAGTGGGGTCGGCAGGAGGCAATCAAAATTCTTATGTCTCAGGATAATATTTCGTATGAGGATGCTGCGACGCGGTATCCTAAAACAAGAAGGCCGTACGCTGAGGTGTCGCAGGCAAGTGGTCCCTCGATCTCTCCCATTCAGCCCAGTCAATCCCTATCACAGTTACTGTCCCAACCGTCACGATCATATTCCAAAACAGTAATTTCAACTCCCCGTCCTAGAGCTCCGCTGGGTAAATCTTATGATAAACCAGGCTATAATCTCAGGAGTCCCTTCTACAACCCCTAATGGAGTTGCCCTTCTGGCCAATTCATCTACCCCGAGTATTTCTCCTCCCTTTGATTTGAATCAAAATGCTAACCTTCTGAATTTATTAGTTTCTTTGATTGTATCCATCATGTCAAACAACAGCTCTAACCTACCGTCCAACGTTGCCAATAAGCTTATGGAACTCTTCTCTCTTCTAAACAATGGGTCTGGTCCTTCTCCAGTGGAATCTCAAAAGTATTCGTCGCAGGAAACCTGAACTCCTGTATCTTATTAATCAATATCAACCGTCAATCATTGCTGTTTCGGAGACTTGGCTAGTTCCGGGGTCCCGTTTTTGGGTCTCAGGCTACTCTTGTCTCCGAGATGACAGGGCGGACGGTTATGCGGGCACCGCATTATTAGTGAAGCGATGTCTCCCTTTTTCACAAATTTCCTTACCTTTCTTTCCTCCTGAAATGAATATTGTTGCAGTTAGAGTTTTAGATATATCTTTTATATCTGTATATATTCCCCATCCTCAATCCAGTTTTATCTCAGATATTCTGCACGTAATACTTTCTGTACCCCCTCCTATTGTTATCATGGGTGACTTTAACGCCCATCATTCCCTTTGGGGTTCTAATCATAATGATTTATTTGCTCTTTCTCTCCTTGAAATTTTCGATGAGGCAAATCTTTGTATTGTAAATAACGGTTCTCCTACTCGGAGAGTTTATCCTACCCAAAATCCTCAAAGTGCTGTTGACATTACTTTATGTTCTCCTCCTCTTGCCTCTGTTATATCCTGGAATGTGCTTCCTCTTTCGTATGGAAGTGACCACTTTCCTATCCACATTATAATCTCCAATAGGGTCACTCCTGCGGTAAATTTTTGCCCCTCTCTTAAATACAGGTTATCTGATGTAGACTGGACTGGATTCTCGTTCTCTATTGATAATAAACTTAACAATTTGCCAGTTTGTGACCCTAGGAATATTGATCAGTGCTATAACCTTTTTGTAGATACAATTATTTCAAGTGCAGATACATTCTTTCCCTTGAAAAAGCCACATCAATTTAAAGTCTCAACCACTTGGTGGGATTCTGAATGTACTGCTGCTATTAGAACGAGGAAAATAGCTGAACTGGATTATAATGCTAATATGTCTAGGGATAATTTTTTAAAATACAAAAAAGCTGCTGCGAAGGCTAGGCGAATTTTGGCTAAGAAAAAACGGGAAGGTTGGAGTAAATATTGTTCCCTCCTATCTCCTAGAACTTCCCCTTCTCTGGTCTGGAAAATGATTAAACGTTTTAGAGGTTCCTGTTCCGTTTTAAACACCACTATGCATGACCCCTCATCGTGGATTGCAGGGTTTGCTGATAAAATGACTCCTCCTTTTGTTCCAAATTTAGATTGTCTTGTTTCGGCCCCTCAATTGCTTTCTAGCCAAAGTCAATTTGACCAACCTTTTTCATTTGTAGAGCTTCAGCTAGCTCTCGACGGTTTAAAAGATTCCTCTCCAGGTATAGACGGAATCCCGTATTCTTTTATAAAAAAATCTTCTGATAGATGTAAGCAGTATTTCTTGAGTTTAATTAATAGTGTTTTTGAATACGGTGAAGTCCCTCAACCGTGGAAAACTCAAGTAATCATCCCAATAGTGAAACCAGGCAAAAATGCATCTGATCCTAATAGCTACAGACCAATTGCCCTGTCGTCGTGTTCGCCAAAGTTGCAGAGCATATGGTTAAACACAGGCTTGAATGGTTTGTAGAAAACAGAGGCTTGCTGGCTAATACTCAATTTGGTTTTCGAAAAGACGTGAGCACTATGGACAGTTTAAGCATTCTCACTACCGACATTCGCATTTCTTTCCTTAAAAAGGAATTTCTTGTAGGCGCCTTTCTGGATATTTCCTCTGCTTATGATAATGTTCTGCTATCCAAATTAAAAAATAAGCTTATTCAATTAGGGGTTCCTCAGAAACTTATCCGGTTTGTTTGCCATTTATTTATGGAACGTTCAATTATCATCAAAAATCAAAATAGTTTTCTCCCTGCCCGTACCTGTTGGAAAGGTTTGCCACAGGGGTCAGTTTTAAGCCCTCTACTTTACGCTTTGTATACATTTGACCTAGAATTATCTGTCCTTCCTTTTTGTAATATTTTGCAATATGCTGATGACCTAGTTCTTTACTCCTCTGACAAGTCTATCGATGTTGTGGAAAACAATTTAAATTCGGCCCTAAATTATCTCCATGGATGGCTTTTGGATCATGGCCTTTCCCTTTCGGCTTCTAAATCCACTGTAGTAACATTTTCCACAAAACGTTTTATTCCTCCTGCCATAGTAAAAATTAACAATGAGATTATTCCGCTTCATAATAGTGTCAAATTTTTAGGAATTTGGCTTGACTATAAACTGTCAGGTTTATTGCATTCCGACTATGTGGTCAAAAAATGTGAGAGTAACATTAACATTTTAAGATCTCTCTCTGGAGCCTGGTGGGGTTCCCATCCTTATTCCCAAAAGCTGTTGTATAATGCCATAGTCCGTAGCCACATTGACTATGGTTGCTTCATTCTGGGCAACAAATCTGCCTGTCGAGAGATTGATAAGGTTCAAGCAAAATCTCTTCGAATAATTCTGGGGGCGATGAAGTCGTCCCCTATCAATGCCATGCAAGTGGAATGTGTTGAGCCTCCGCTCTCTCTCCGTAGGCAATATCTATGTAATAGATTTGTTTGTAAATTATTACAAAATTCCAATCACCTTCTTCTATCTAAATTGGAATTATTACAAGATTTATTTGGTCGTCGCCCTCCTAATACTCTTCCAGATCTTCTGCGCAGCTACCGTTATCTTACTCGTCTGCCAGATCCCCTTCATCAGTTCTCTATATCTCCACTATATTCCACTCCTTTTGATGCGCTTATTTTTACTCCCAATGTCATATTGGACTTTGGCATTGATAAGAACACTGTGGATGCTAACAGTGTTTTTCTGAATACCATTAATTCTAATTATTCGGACTGGTCTTTATTTTTTACCGACGCCTCAAAGTCCTCCGATGAACCGGTTGGGGCGGCAGTTTGGTTTCCTGCGTCAAGAATAATTTTAAGGTTCAAATGCCCTCCTCTTACTTCTGTTTTCACAGGAGAAGCTATCGCTATTTTGGAAGCAATCCTGTTTATTAAATCTCACAATTTAAGCAAATGCATTATTTTCTCGGACTCCGCAAGTTGTTTGCAAGCTATTCTCTCTAATCAATTTCGTTCAAAATCTCGTTTCCCAATCATTCTGAGAATAAGAGATTCCCTTTTTCAATGTCACAATCTTGGCATTAATTTGATTCTCGCGTGGATCCCTGGTCATATGGGAATTCTGGGGAATGAGTCAGCGGACTCATGTGCCAGGAATGCTTCCTTATCTGGTTTCCTAGTCCGTCAGATCTACTCTCATGATATGTGCACCGCATTTAACCCAAAATTATTTGAGGCGTGGTCAGCTCAATGGCAAGTTTCTAAATGCATAAAAGGCAAATTTTATGGTGACATTCAATCAAATATTCCTCATAAACCTTGGTTTTTTAAATTTAAAAAGGCAGATAAAACCACTACTTCTACTATCTGTCGCTTACGATTAAATCATGCCTGTACTCCAGTTTTTTTGGCTAAACTTAGGATTAGGAATCACTCCATCTGTGAGTGTGGTTTAGATTTCGGTAATGTGGATCATATATTTTTCTCTTGCCCATTGCACCAGTTTTCGTTGTACGATGTTATACCGTCAGATGTTCCTCGTCCTGTCTCATTTAAATATCTCTTATCGCTCGTTTTTACACCATTTATTAGAATTTTGTGTAGATATATAAAAGAAAATAATATTAAATTATAAGTTTAGCTCTCTATTTTTTTTGTTTAGTTCTCATTCCTGTAAATAGTATCCAGTAGTAGTTTTAGTAGGTTCCGAAACGTTTTTATAGTAATATTATAAGTGTGTAATATATTATAATATTGGCTGTATAATATATTTTAAATTTTCTCCTTTTTTTCTCTTATTATCTGTGGTATATCCTCATTATGTTTCTTTCATTCATTCAATTCAATGTTTTAATTTCTCAACTTTTATCGTATTTATTCTATTATGGTGTAGTAGTATTTTAATGTTTTTTGTGCTCTATAAAATTCCATTTTAAATTTGTAATCTATCGTTTGGTGGTTTATCTTTCCACGAGTCATTGGCAAAGTTGTGGTGCTATAGCACGTTCTCTAGCCATAAAATAAGAATAGAATAGAGTTCAGAGTAAACAATCATGATGCCTATATCCCACACGAGCTGCGCCCAGCGGTTTTACCCACTGTACTATAGCCAATGTGTGTTCTAAGCTATCTCTATACCAAATTTCAGCTCAATTGGTCCACCCGTTGAGGCGTGAAAGAGTAACAAACATCCAGACATCCATTGTTACAAACTTTCACATTTATAATATTAGTAATATTATGTAGGGTCGGCCCAACATAATATTATCTTCCTGCTCAATGTCACTCTATTATCTGTCATATATCTTCATTCACTCCTCTATCATATCACACAGCAAACCAAATCAAACCAATCAAAACAAAACCTTTACTAAAATAAACAATAATAAGGGAGTTTATTAATTTATTTGATTTGAATCTGATGATTTATACTGTTCTAAATTTAGGTGCAGTTTTGAGTGGGTTTCATGAAATAATAAAATACTTAGTCAGCTTGGGCACAAAAAAAAACTAATATAACATTAAATGTTCTAAATGCCTTTCTTTACATAATGATTTTTGCAAAATGTAATGAAATTAACCTTGAAGTATTTCATTAGGATCCCTACGAGAAAGCCAAGCGAGAAGAAACATGTCTTTTAATACTAAAAATTATTTGAATTGACATGATGTGAGTTAAAGCCAACTAGTTTTTAATTCAAGAACATTTTTAAATGATTGCAGGATACAAAAGCTTGCCCTATGTTATAAGCAAAAATGTTAATGATAGCCACCAAATTTTTGTATAGCATCATGAGAGCTATTAGTTGTTGAATTTGATTAAGCCTGATAATTAAAGTTAATATGAAATACCCCAAGATGTTTTATATTTTTTTATGAAAATTGCAAATATTTGAACTATGTATCTATTTAATAGGTTATAAAATATTTATTTTACAATATAAATAACAAATTTACACATAAACACATTATCAGATACAAGCAAAAAGATAACCTCAAAATCTCTCGACAATATAAACTCAACATTAAGAATCATCTTAAGCTGTTAAATTGTTAAAAACATAGCTAAAACACTATATAATATCACACTACTAATAAAACAACTTAAACTTAACTCAAAAAGTAAAGATTTTGCAATCACAAATTTATCTCTATTTATTAAGTTTGTATTTATAAAATGATCATTTTTGAGTTACTGGAGTATTTATCCAGGAGTGTGATATTTAATATAAGTAAAGAACAAATATAAGTAAAGAACTTCTTAGGGGTACAGTATGAAGTTTGTGTCTCTTGAAGCAAGTTATTTTAAAATCTGCGCCCAGGTGTTTTACCCATTGAAAAGTATCCTGTATTCAGAGTTTACAATACCTACATAATTTCAGCTAAATAGGTTCATTATTAAAGTGACAAACAATATAATACACACCCGCAAGGGCGGATCCAGCATTTGGTTCTGGGGGGGGCCAAGGTGTTGACGGGCAAAAATATTGTAATTTTCACTACGAAAAGTGTGTGTTTAGCTCACTCTGAACAGTTAGAAAGTTCAAATATCCTTAATAATAAGTGTGCGAGCAGCTTGCTGCGAGCGCCGAGAAAAAAAATATAATTTTGACCATGAAATATGTGCAAAATTTGTAACTCTACAATGCTTCTGGGGGGGCCTTGGCCCCCTGCTCCCCCCTAAATCCACCTATGCACACCCATACTTTCTCATTTATAATGTTAGTACAACTAAGTCGTCGCAATTTAGTGTTACTCTTTATTAAATTTACACTTTATTTATATTAATGTTTTAACAACAAAGTATGCTTTCTATATAAATTATTTAGTAAGTATATATTGAAAGTGAGATCAATCTGACCCTTTAATTATTTAAAAATAATAGCATCACTCACTCAATCACTTGAGTGAACTTAGTAAAATATTTTTATATAAAAGCAAACTGCAGGATGAGCGATAAAACACGGAATAGAAAAAAACTTGCTGTACAGCATGGAACATGAGAGGCAGATATAATAGAAGGTAAAACAGAATAACTTGTGCGAGGATCTTTTTAATAACAATAAAATCTATACCCAAAGTCTCTATTTTTTGCTCCGTTATGACATCATCAAGACTCTGTATCCCCGATTAAAAAGATCAGGTTTATATGAAAACCGTTGCACACATTACTATTCCTTTAGCAACACAATACCAACTAAACTTGCTAATTACCACATAATGAAAGTGAATTCTTGACTCCATTTTGTTATTCGCAGAACATGTAACAGCCAGCGCAATGACATTATAAAATATATGAAAAAACACTATAAAAGTCACTTCTAATGGCTAAGTCTTGGTATTAACTATTATTAGGAGTTAAGGATAAGATTTTTGAACTAAATATGGTAGTGTTAGAAGAAAGTATGTCATCAAATTAGATAATAGGTTATGTATTAGGAGTTTTGTTACCATCAGTTTGCTCTGGCGGGGCTTCAACGGGGTCTGCTGGGGCTACGCTAGGTTCCTCTACAGGCGCCTCCAGAGACTCCACAGCCACCTCCACCGTCGCTTCAGCGCTTTCCATTGGAACATCTTTCCCCGAAGCGTTATCAGAAACCGCCATTTCCTCCGACATTGTCAATTACACTAACTTTTCACCGAACGCACTGTCAAGACATAAGTCGCCTCATAGCACGTTTATTACGAGACTTCAAGGCGATCTTCACCACGATTATCCACGAAACGCGACGTTAGGAAGATTTCCCGCTATAACGCTTAAAAAAAAATTCCACTTTGCAACTAATGTAGATCAATAATCTCGGCTTTATTGACGTTTTCTTAAACGAACATTGAAATTATATGTCAATTTAAACTAATTTTCATTACATTTACGTGTAATATTATTAATTTTAGGATTTATTTACGTCTACAAATTCCAAAGGAATATGTCGGCCATAAACAAAATCCGCCATTATTTTGCCCGAACGACGCCACAGTGTTTGTCTATGGTGTTTGCACACATGCCGCATCCGCAATTTTTTCTACAGACGTTTCTAAAAATGTGATAAAATAAAGATTATTCAGAGAATTCTTTATTTTTACAAATATGAACACGATGTGCATGACGCAAAATATTATTTCTTCTCAATATCAAAAATTAAATTATTACAACCCTAAAACAAGTCATTGGCAACACAGATATTGAGCTGTCACTATAGATAATCGCCGGCGCAGTAATTTTGGCGCGAAATATAAATTTGAAACCCCCTGCTCCCCATGGTTTTTCTAAGAATGCTAATAAAAGGACTACTTCAACCATATGTCGACTTTTATTAGATTATTATTAGACTAGGTCATTCTTGCACTCCTGTCTTCTTAGCCAAGCTCAGGATCAGGAATTCTTCGTTGTGTGAATGTGGACTCGACGAAGGGGACGCTGATCACATCTTTTTCTCTTGTCCTAAACTTAATTTCTCTCTATAGACATTCTTCCTTGCAAAATTTCTCGTCCTACATCCCTTAAATGCCTCCTATCCCATGTGTTTGACCCTTCCTTCATCCCTATGTTATGTACATTTGTAAAAAGAAATAATATTAAACTGTAAATATTTCTATTAACACTGCTGTAAATTTAATGCTTTAAATGTTTTTTATTTTTATCTATAAACTAAGTATGTGACGTCTGCATTACTAACAATTATTGTGTTGTCCTACAGGCCTTTCAATGCACTGGTAAAGAAAACCCTATAATAATTACCGACCATATTCTCATCGCAGACTTTCCTAGCACAAAGTTTATGACACTTAGGATATTTAAGGATATGGACATTGGCAGAATCGTAGCGCCCGGCTAAAGATTAGAGCCACAAACCAAGAAGAAGAAGATGAAATTTGAAACGAAAAACTTTGCTATGTAAATTTATTAGAGAAAATAAAACAATAAGCATTCAATAAAAATAATCAAACATTTATTTTCTTTTCTTTCCACCCTTTTTCGCCGCTTGAGGTTTGCCAAACGTCTTTCCTTTCGGAGATTTTCCTTTGACAGGCTTTCCTTTTCCCTTCTTGCCGAGGCCCTTGCCTTTTTGTGCTTGATTGGCGTCATATCTAAGCCTCTTTGTTGTGTTTCTAGAAGTATCGACGAGGTCATTAGCGAAGTTGCTTTGTTTCTTCTTAGGTTTTTTGGGTTTATTTTGTTGCTGTGGACGGTCGTCATCATCGTCGTCGACGGCTCGGATGCGACGTTGCTTCTTCTTGCGTTTGGCCATTCGAGATTGTAAGAGGGCCACCTGGGGAAATAATACTATGTGTAACATATTATAATAGAAAGAGAGATATTTCAGTAGTTTTCTTCGAGAAAATCACCATCCTTTTGTATTTAGTTACAGCGTCGTGATGTTCATCCCTTTTTTAGTAATTTAGTAGTGGCTTTTATCCCTTTTTTTGTGTCCCTCGCTAAATCTATACATTAGAGAGAGCAACAAAACACAAATTGCACACTGTGCAGATTTTGGCAAAAGTCGTGCAGTTTTACGCCCATTACTGGCAACCCAAAACGGTCCGAACAAGGAAATAGAGAAGTACGCGTAGAAAAAAGATTGCACGATTGCACAGTTTTGTACGATCCTGGCAACATTAACCAGTTCGAACCGGTTCGCGCTCGCCGACTCCATTTCTGCAAAGTCTCGGACCTCCTGCCAATAATTAGTCAGTCGCAATCCCGCTTCCGAAGCGATAACACGCTTTAAATAACAGAGACGCGCGTGAAATTATCCTCTGTAATGTTATGAGTCTTAACGTTGTGTAAAACAAGTAAAATTTAAGTCTTTTGAAAGTATTACGTGTAAAAAGTTTTGTGTGTTAGATATAAGTACTTCTTCCCGAACCCATTTGTAAACAAACCTATAATTGTAGTTGTGGTTAATGTGAACATAAAAGTACTAAAGTGTGAATAATAAACGTGTGGAGCCTACCAACACAACGTATTTTAATACCTACTTATGCCCCTGGCCCGCACCCCAACTATAACTTATTATAGTGGCGCTCAACTAGAGGCGAGAAGCTAAATACCTACACACTACAACGCGCAGTACGTCTCGTACGCGGTGACCAGCGACTCAACACCGGCGAGAGATATGCCGCGCAGTAAATATAATACGCGGAATAACAGCGAGGGAGGAGACAGCGACGAGCCCACCGACACCGTCGTCGACACGCCAACCTTGGCGGGTGGCGCGACGAACGTGATTACGATGTCGGAAGAGCAATTATCGTCCATCTTCACAAACATCGCGAGAACTCAAGCCGAGGCGAACAAGGCTCTCATAGAAAGTCTTGTGTCCAACATGCACGCGTACTCCGCATCGACGCCGATCAGACGTACGCCGTGCCCGGACGCGAGCGCCGCCGACGCCGGCGCGCCCGCCGCGTCCCCGTCACTCTACGCGCATCACGCGGGCTCCTTCGCGAAGTGCACGGCCCGATTCAGCGGCGCCGCCGACGAGAAGGACAGCGCGGAGATATTGGAAGCGTTCCTGGACGCCGTAGAGACATTCAAGGATTGCACTAATGTGTCCGACTACCACGCGCTGAAGGGTCTGCCGATGTTACTGACGGGTGATGCCGCCGTGTGGTGGCAAGGCGTCAAGGCAACGACGGCGACGTGGGTTGAGGCGGTGGCAGCTCTACGGGGCATGTACGGCGCCCCGCGCCCCGCTTACAAGATTTTCAAAGAAATCTTCGCAACGGAACAGTGTAGTGAACGCGCGGAAATAATAATCACGCGAGTGCGGAGCTTAATATCTAAGCTACCATATGGCCTGTCTGAGTGTGTGCAATTAGATATAGTATACGGTCTTTTACATAGACGTATCCGTAAACGTCTACCGCGCGACTCTGTTACGAGCATGGATGCCTTAATACTCAAGGCGAGGTCAGTAGAAGAGACGATTGCAGAAATCGGGGTAAGCGAGCCAATTACTAAGATAGGAACTAAAACTAGCCATCTCTCTAATGTGGATTCCAACTCGAATATATCGCTCTCTAAAACGAACACTGCATGCCGTGCTCCCGTAGAGAATAGTAAGTCGAAGCGTAGTAACAATAGGCCGCGATGTACTTATTGTCACGTATTTGGGCATAGTGTTGCGGAGTGCCGGAAAGCCGGCACGAAACAACAAATTTCTAGTAATTCTGGAAAAGTAGACAATCCGAATACTAGTAATAATAATAACACTCGTGCCGTGACAAACTCTGACACTTCCATATTGCGTTGCTATGGTTGCGGACAACCCGGCGTTATAAGGTCCCGTTGTAGTAATTGCAAAACAAACGAATCACAATCTGCGAAATCAGCTGATTTTAACACTGTGCATATCGAGTATAAAAATATTCCACGACATGCCATAGGTGATGTTAACACGTCCCCTGCCGGTATATGTAACCCTTCGACTGCCGAAAATACATACGTATGTAGTGGAAATGTTAACACGTCGTCTGCCGAAATTTTTAACCCTTTGCCTCCCGATAATAATACAAACGTGCGTAACGTAATACATTTTAACACGTTGCACGCCGATGATGTAAACCCTTTAGCGACTAAAAATGCGAATGTGATCCGTGACATAAAATTAAACACGTTATGTACCGTAGATGTATCGCACCCTATGGTAGACATTTCGATTTTAGGTAAACAGGGCGTCGCAACACTTGATACCGGTGCATCACACAGTTTGGCCAGTCCGGCCTTACATAAAGTTTTATCTACACACGGAGTGCAATTTGTACCTACCAAAAGCACAATCACGTTAGCCGACGGCTCACGACGAGAGCAAGATGTACTCACTGCTAGGGTAGATGTTACCATTATGGGCCGATCCACTCCTACAGATTTTATTATATTGCCGGAAATGAATCCTAGGACTTTATTAGGTAGAGACTTTATTATAAGTTTAGGTATAGTCTTAGATGTTCCTGGAGGAGTATGGTATTTTTCCGATGCGCCCGCATGTAAGTACACATTTTTACAAACCTACGTGATGGCTGAAGATGCAGGCCTGATGCACGCTGATGTTGAGCTTTATAGCTTGAGGTCAGACGAAGGTCAAAAACTGACTCCCGAGCAGAGATCAGTACTTAACGAGTTTATTTTAGAACATACCGACCGCTTCGCCATCGAAGGACCGGCAACAGAGTTTGCGGTCCACAGGATTAAAGTAAGTGACGATCAGGAACCCATAGCTTGTCAACCGTATAGGTTACCTCAGACTAAGAAGGAAGCCTTGAAAAAGGAACTGGAAAAGCTATTAGATGCAGATATAATAGAAGAATGCGAGTCACCGTGGGCCGCCAACGTCGTACTCGTCCCGAAGAAGGACGGAGGTATGCGCTTATGTATTGATTATAGGAAACTCAATGCGGTAACGGAACCAGACCGTTATCCATTGCCCAGGATGGAAGACATCCTGCACGCTGCAAAGAGAACGAATTATATGACGACATTGGATCTCCGATCAGGCTACTTTCACGTAAGTGTTCATCCAGATGACAGGGACAAGACTGCGTTTATTTCACCTGTGGGCACTTTTCGTTTTAAACGTATGCCAATGGGTTTGCGTAACTCCGGAGCTACTTTCCAGCGATTAATTGATAGGTTTAAGTCCAACCTAAAGGGAGTGACCTTATGGGGATACCTAGATGATTTAATTGTTTTGTCGGAGACATTCGAACAACATCTTCAAGACTTAAAAGTGGTTTTCGACCGTCTAGCTATGTTCAAGCTCAGGGTGAACCGTGAAAAGACATTTTTTGCGAAAGACTCTGTGAGATTTCTAGGACATGTCATCGTGCCTGGAGGTATTCACATGGACCCAGGTAAGACTGATGCTATTCTAGCCATGCTTCCCCCACAGAATCTCAAACACCTGCAATGCTTTCTTCAGACGACTAGTTGGTTTAGGAGGTTCATACCAGGATACGCGGAAATCGCACGGCCTTTAACCAACCTACTGAAGAAGGTAAGTAGATGGCAATGGGGTACTGAACAACAAGCGGCATTCGAACAGTTGAAGGAACTCCTCTCTTCTGCTCCGATTCTGAGACAAGCCGATGAAAACCAACCTTTCGTTCTTCGTACTGATAGCAGCGGTTATGCTCTCGGAGCGGCCTTACTCCAGGGGGAGGGAACCGACGAGCGTCCCATTGAATACGCTAGCCGGTTGCTGACAGCCGCCGAGAGGAATTATAGCACCACGGAAAGGGAGGCCTTGGCGGTCGTTTGGGCAGTGGCTAAATTTAGAGGGTACATTGACGGAGCCACCGTGATCGTCAAATCTGACCATCAACCGCTCAGGTGGTTGATGAGCATGCGCTCCCCTAGCGGACGACTAGCCAGGTGGGCACTGAGTCTCCAGGAATACAATTTGAAAATCGAGTACACCCCAGGTAAAGCTAATGTATTAGCGGACACTTTATCGAGACCGACATGTGCAGATGGTCAGGATTGTGACCTTCGTCTCGCTACAGTAGACCTACCTTCCCGTAGCCCTACGGACGTTCGAGAGAACCAGATGAAGGATCCCGATGTTCGAAAGATTATCGAGGCTATGGAATCTGACGATCCCTTTAGGGGGAGACTGTGGTCAGATAGAGGGTATGTAATGACTGATAGTGTTCTTTACCGTTATTGTCCTGAGAACGAGGAAAATGACGATGCCAGCTTAGTGGTTCCGGATCATGAACGTAACAGCGTACTAATCGAGTATCATGATGCACCGACGGCGGGGCATTTTGGTGTCGAGCGTACGCTGAACCGAATCGCAGGTAAGTATTATTGGCCTAATATGCGAGCGTCTGTGTCTGAATACATTAAAAACTGCGTATCATGTCAAAGATACAAGGTGGACACGAGGAAACCCGCCGGACTTTTGCAGACACCAGCTGCAACCCGTCGGTTTGAAGTGCTAGCAGTAGACTTGTTTGGGCCTCTTCCGGAAACCGCTAATGGTAACAAGTGGATATTAATCCTAGAAGATACGTGCACAAAGTGGGTAGAGATATTTGCCCTTTCACAAGCTACAAGTGAAGAGTGCGCCAAAATCTTAATTTCCGAAGTGTTCTTGAGGTTCGGAGTTCCACGACGAGTTATTAGCGATAATGGCGTACAATTTATCAGCGGAGTTATGCAACAGGTATGTCATTCTTTTGGAATATCTCAGTCTTTGACGCCAGTGTATCATCCCGAAGCGAACCCGGTAGAACGGAAAAATCGTGATTTGAAACCCCAGCTCGCAGTGTTGGTTGGACAAGATCACAACACGTGGGATACGCATTTGGGCGCTATTCGCTTCGCAATGAATTCGGCAACAACAAGCAGCACAGGTTACTCTCCCGCATTCCTTATGTTTGGCCGAGAACTTCGAGCCCCAGCTGATGTCCTTTCGGACATGAGGTCTATTATAGAAAATGACTGTGTAGCGACATCAATCTCTCAGTATTTGAAGAGATTAACAACAGCTTTGCTCGGCGCAAGAGATGTCCACGAAGAAGCCCAGGCACGCCGGAACTGATTACCAGGTAGGTGATTTGGTTTTGTTGAAAACCCAGGGAGTTAACGACACCGGCCGCGGGCAAACTCCGAAATTGATTCCTCGTCGTGATGGGCCTTACCGGATACGAGACATTGTAAGTGAGACCACATACATGTTAGAACGTTGTCGTGATAAGAGTATTTTAGGTAAATACCATGTGTCAGTGTTGACTCCGTTTGTAGGAGATGCCGAAGTTCCGATTCAGGAAAAGCGTAGGCGAGGTAGGCCGCGTAAATACTAACCCTGATTCGAGGGCGATATATTCGGGTTAGAGGGGGAGACTGTAACATATTATAATAGAAAGAGAGATATTTCAGTAGTTTTCTTCGAGAAAATCACCATCCTTTTGTATTTAGTTACAGCGTCGTGATGTTCATCCCTTTTTTAGTAATTTAGTAGTGGCTTTTATCCCTTTTTTTGTGTCCCTCGCTAAATCTATACATTAGAGAGAGCAACAAAACACAAATTGCACACTGTGCAGATTTTGGCAAAAGTCGTGCAGTTTTACGCCCATTACTGGCAACCCAAAACGGTCCGAACAAGGAAATAGAGAAGTACGCGTAGAAAAAAGATTGCACGATTGCACAGTTTTGTACGATCCTGGCAACATTAACCAGTTCGAACCGGTTCGCGCTCGCCGACTCCATTTCTGCAAAGTCTCGGACCTCCTGCCAATAATTAGTCAGTCGCAATCCCGCTTCCGAAGCGATAACACGCTTTAAATAACAGAGACGCGCGTGAAATTATCCTCTGTAATGTTATGAGTCTTAACGTTGTGTAAAACAAGTAAAATTTAAGTCTTTTGAAAGTATTACGTGTAAAAAGTTTTGTGTGTTAGATATAAGTACTTCTTCCCGAACCCATTTGTAAACAAACCTATAATTGTAGTTGTGGTTAATGTGAACATAAAAGTACTAAAGTGTGAATAATAAACGTGTGGAGCCTACCAACACAACGTATTTTAATACCTACTTATGCCCCTGGCCCGCACCCCAACTATAACTTATTATATATGTAATTTTTATGAAAAATAAGTCAGCACCTTAGGACTGAAAGGTGCGACGGAAGCCCCGTTCCGTTGCTGTTCCGGTAAAGGAGAGACCTTTGACCGACAAAAACGGCTTATTATTATAAGCTGCTGGCCAGTAGTTTCAGCTAATAACAAGTGTTTTTTTTATATTTAAGAAGCTTCTGTAATTTATTTTTTAAGCCGACTCTCCGACTTAATGAGTCAAAAGTCAAATTCTCATTCAAAAGTGATTTGCATTTTGTTCAGGATTATGACACTACGCGCTCATATTCACGAGGTGGGGTTGGCCTATTTATGAGCAGTAATAAGATATCCAAAACGTTAATACTTTGCCATAACCAAAATTTAGTTCAACATAACGCATCCATTTTGTCACCAACTTTAGACAGTTACCAAAAAACGGTAGCAAATTTACCTTCTCCATTTCCCGTTGAACACGCTCTTCAGCAGAATCCTTGGGTTTATGTTTGGTGGTCTTTTTCTTCTTTTTACTGCTTCCACCGTCTGAATCATCGTCATCCTCTTGTTTCCTCTTTTTGCCTTTCTGTTTTTGTGGTTCTGGATCAAAAAACATTGATAATTATTGTCAAATAAATTGTTTAATGTAAAATATAGCTCAGCTATGAAGTATGATTAAAAGCTAACCCAAGCTTAATGATTTGTTCCCTTTAACAAATCCTTCCTTAACTTGGAAAAAAGTTTATAAGAATATCAAGCTCTGTGCCAAATTTCAACGTAATCCATTCGGCGATTTGACCAAAGTGTTGATAAATCAAATCAGTCACATTTTTATTACATACTTATACACTAGAGAGCATTGATGTTTTCTCCAAATTGTGATACATTTTAATTTAAAAAAATAAAACTATAACATACTAGCTGCGCCCAGCGGTTTTACCCGCTTTTCTATAGCATATGTGTTATTGGGTCTAAGCTATCTGTATACCAAATTTCAGCTCAATCGGTCCACCCGTTTAGGTGTGAAAGAGTAACAAACAGACATCCTGACATCCATTCTTAGAAACTTTCACGTTTATAATATTGGTAAAATATCTATTCTAGGTACCCAACTTACCTTTCCCAGGATGCCTAGTAAGAGCCAATCGTTCTTTCTCCTCCCGTTTCTCCTTAGGTGTCTGGAACCATTCGTGAGGTCTCTGCGCTGGCTCGTATTTGGGACCTTCTGCTTTCTTCAACGCGCCTTCGAGTTTGGCTGTCTGCTTATCCATCTTGTTCATCTGCTTATCCGCGTATTCTTCATCCAGGATTGATGCTATGGAAGAAAGGAAACTAGTTCTAGAAATTACTTAAATTCTTACACAAATTGTTTTCAAATCGGTGGTTTATAAAGGGTTAAGTGGTGCAGGTGTAATTCTGGATAAAAAGTTCGAGATCCGAGTTGGAATTCTTGCCCCGCACCAATGACCTTAATTAGTATGTGCGGTTTTTAACCCCCGACGCAAAAACGACGGGGTGTTATAAGTTTGACGTGTCTGTCTGTCTGTGTGTGTCTGTCTGTGGCATCGTAGCTCTCGAACGGATGAACGGATTTTGATTTTTTTTTATTTGTGTTCATCAGACAAAACTGTGTCGTCAAGCGGTCGTCATGACCGTGTGACGATGCGGCTATAGATGGTAGTAGCCTTAAACTAGAAGGTGGGATAAATCCCTTCCTGGCTTCACTGAACATCATGTAAAACACGCTCATAATGATTGCAGACTACACCTAAGATTTTCGATCAAAAAATTACATCAAAAACGGCACAACTCACGTCTAATATTGTCGAGAATATCTCGACCACGGTTTCGGACAATTACGATGTCCTTCATCAGGAGTTCACGCCTGCAGTAATCGACGCTCACCATGAAGGACATCGTAATTGTCCGAAACCGTGGTCGAGATATTCTCGGCAATATTAGACACGTCTAATATTGCCGAGAATATCTCATACCGAGGACATCGTAATTCAACTCACGAGTTGTGCCGTTTTTGTTGTTATGGAGAACACTCGCGATAGTTTTAAATGATCAAAAAAGTGTCCAAAAACTTGTAATACTTACTAATCTCAGGTTCAAGTCTAGCCAACCTCTCTCTATACTTGGCAACTATGTCAGGTGGGACCTGCCTAGACTTGACCGGGCGCTTGGCTCGTTTGACTATCGCCTTCACCAGGTTTCGCTCGCCTTCGCCTGCTAGAGACACTGATACACCGGCGCGGCCTGCACGGGCCGTTCTGCCGACCTGGGGGTGAATGGGGGATGAAATTTGAAGGGGGGGTTGAAATAGGTAGCAATAGTTGGAGGCTCTTAAAGCTCTATATTCCTCTCACTGCACAGTTGTCTGAAAGAGATCGCTCTGAGCAATAAGACCGCCAATTAATTGGTATTATAACCTACTGTTAGCTTTAAGTTTTGTGTTTGTAAATATTCCTTTATTATGTTGTACCAATAAAGAGTTATTTATCTTTACCTTATATTTTAGACAATAAACAGCAAGCCAGTTTTTGCAAATAGCTAACTCATCATCCAGGCGGGGATAAAAGGTGGATGAAATTTGAATGGGGGTGGAATAAGTAGTGATATTTGGAAATCAAACATCTATATATTTTTCAGACTATAAACAGCGAGTTTAAATTTACCATAGAGGGGGTGAAATGTTAAGCAAACATTATCCCTTTAATTAAAAACTTTTTACTAATAATTCCATCATTTATGAATGTTTTATTATTAGTCATTGCCATCTTACTACATTGCCTCCCTAGGTTCCTTTAACTTATTACAGTCTTCGGCTATTTCTGACCAGTTTTTGCAAAAAGAGTCTAACACATCCCGCCATCTCCGGGCCTGCGGCGGAGTCGTCTAACGGTGCTGATTTATGAATAGATTAAGAAAATTACTTTGTGATACAATTACTGCAATGCCTATATAAGAAAAAAAATTCTACCAAAATAGGTAATATTTTTTTAAATCTTTTAATATGACAATTTCTAGAGATTTCGTTTAACAATAATTTTATCTACTCACCCTATGTATATAATGTTCTAGCGTAGCAGGTAAAGTGAAGTTCAAGACAGTTTTAACCCCTGGTATATCCAAACCACGGGCAGCCACGTCAGTCGCTACCAACACATCGACTAACTCATCCTTGAACCGACGGAGAGAGTCTAAACGTTGGGGCTGGTTTAGGGCACCGTGGAGTTCTGCTACCTGTAAAAATATAACTAAATGAGACATCTTTGCAAATTAACGACATAAACTCACTTGTACTTCGGCTTCAAAAAAATGAGACAAAAAGAGTCTAAATGAAACAGTTCGATATTCAGTTTTCAGTTTGTTACTCTTTCACGGCTAAACGAGTGGACCGATTGAGCTGAAACTTGGTATAGAAATAGCTTAGACCCTGGAATAACACATAGGCTATAGAACAGCGGGTAAAACTGCTGGGCGCAGCTAGTTACTTATACTTTAAACTTTGAGATCCCAATGGGTCTACGTGTTGCTGGTTTTGCAAGCCTCCGTTGAAAGATAAGAAACTACCGCGATTTAACCTCATATGAATTTTAATACTCGGGACTTATCGCGTAGGTAATTATTGCTAGTTTTATAAAAACATAAATGACCATTTATTGCCAATTTCATACATATCCCCGGGGGTAGACTTCCTTTGCAGGAGGTCGTCTAGGTGGGTACCCCAACAGTGCCAGTTATTCTACCGCCTGAGCAGTGATGTGCAAACATTACTGTGCTCCGGTAGGAGGGCACTGTAGCTAGTGAAATTACTGGGCTAAAGAGTCTTAACATCTTATGACTCTTGAGTAAGAAGCGTTGGTGCAGTGCTCCTTACACACCTAGGATTTCACATAATCGTGAAATCCTAGGTTACACTGTACTGATTATCGGCAGCCGTTATCTCTTAACATCAGGAGAGCGTCTTGCTCGTCTTCTACTTCATCACATTATATATATATATATATATATATATAAATATATATATATATATATATATATATATATATATATATATATATATATATATATATATATATATATATATATATATATATATATATATATATATATATATATATATATATATATATATATATATATATATATATATATATATATATATATATATATATATATATAATAAATATATACATAAATCCAACCTCGACGTATAGACTCAGTTAAATGAGCCGTGGTCACGAGAAGACAGTCTCTGGTTTTATTGTTTTGTAAAACTAGTAAACTTAACTAATAAAATAAATACAATTTAAATGAAATCATTAAGCGTGTGAGATCCATTATGATATTATTTCCGTATTTTATTTCTACCTAAAATCCTTATTACACTTAGCTGAATTTAGTCACTAAATTCAGAATCTAAATTAGGATGAACGATACTTTCTTCTAAATTTAGGATGCTAAATGTGATTACACTTAACTTAATTCAGTGGAGACTGAATTTAGGCTTCTAAATTTAGCCAGGTGTAATAAGCCTTTAACTACAATCAATCAATCAAATTCATTTATTGCACGAAATACATGTATACAAGATGGGACATGTTTTTCTTTGTGTACAGTCAACTACAAAGAGATGTATACCATGTTAGTCTTACAAAATGAAGGAACTTTTAGTATGCAAAAATTATTTACCCTTACTTTGTGACATTTTCAGTATCCACCAAATCTTATACTATATTCAATTCATTTTAAATGCTATTATTATGTATCACCTAAGGAAAAGTAGTGGGATACATCATTGTTGCATATTAAACGAGTCGATGATAATATAAAGTTTGATTGCTACTAGAAATGTCACGAACCATGGGTAGTTCATTGTGGCAAATGAAAATTTACTTCATTTTGTAAGCCTAACATGGATACATCTCTTTGTAGTTTACAGTTGACTGTATGTTGATTCTTGTCTTATTATTAGTTTTTAATAATTCCATACCTTAATCCCCAGCAATCCGAGTGCAATATGCAGTCGATGCGCCTGTTTCTTGGTCTGCACGAATATAACGGCTCTGTCCCGGAACGTTCTGCACACAAGCGCCGCTAATATCGCCTCCCTATCGCACTCGCGCTCTTTACGAATCCTATAACAATTAGTTAATTAATAAACAGACTTTATGAAAAACGACTACGACGACGACGACTTCGACGTCTTCTTCTTCTTCTGCCCTTATCCCACACTAGGTAGGGTCGGCACAACACGTTTTTCTCCTCCATTCTGATCTATCATCCGTCATATCTTCATCTACTCCCCTAGCACGCATATCCTCTTTCACACAGTTCATCCAAATCTTAATCGGGCGTCCCCCTTCCCGGATTACCACTACGACGTCGACGTCTATCGACTTTAAAGTAAAAAAGAAAGAACGGAACAACTTCAAAAACACATCACAATATGTTGGATTTTTTGTTATGGAGCCTATTTCAAAAATCTTTTTCATTCCAAAATTATTGAAATCAGTCCAGCGGTTTTTTAAGATGTGAATTAAAACGTGCTTCCCGAAATTATTCACTTACAATACAATAATACTTTATTGCAAACCTGGTTACAAGAAATTGTTTCATAAGTAGACAATACACATAGAGCTAAAGGTGGTAATCGGCGGTCTTATCGCATAGAGCACTCTTACAGACAACCTGGTTGGAAGGAATATTGAGAACATGTATAGAGGCGGTGTGCAATATTTCTGGAAATAAAGTTATCCATAGGCGGATCCCGGATTTGGTTTTGGGGGGGGGCAATGTGCAGACGGGCAAAAACATTATAATTTTTACTACGAAAAGTGTGTGTTTAGCTTGCTCTGAGCAGTTAGAAAATTTAAACATCCTTAATAATATGTGCGCGAGCAGATTGCTGCGAGCGCCGAGAAAAAAATATAATCTTTACCATGAAATATGTGCAAAATTCGTAACTCTACAATGATTCTGGGGGGGCCATGGCCCCCTGCCCCCCCCCCCCCCCTCCTAAATCCGCCTATGAAGTTATCTATTGTTACAATAATTAGATAGTTTACACAATTACGTCATTGAGAAATCCTAGGTGGCACTGTACTGATTATATGGGCAACGTTATCTCTTACCTTCGGAGAGCGAGCTAGTCTTCTAACTTCTTATAAAAAAACATCACCATCTGCACATAAAGGTACCATCAGGTGGGATGTGGACAAACGTAGGCAATAGGCCACATTCCACTCCTCCATTCAACACTAGTATAAAAAAACCACACTTACCTAACAAATTCCTGTCTCAAATTAAAAGCAACATCCTTATTGCTGTCGACGAACAGTTTGACAGGTTTGTTCAAGGAGACAGCAGCCAGATCTTTCACCTCTTCACTCATTGTGGCCGAGAATAACATGGTTTGACGTTTGGGAGAGCACTGTCTGATGATTTCTTTCATTTGCTCAGCGAAATACTCGTCTAGCATTCTGAAATATTAGGTCTCATTTTATTGGGAACCACAACCTATAAATTGTGATTTGACCCCGACAGTGTAAGTAGGGTAACCTGTTCTGTTGGATTATAAACCCCAATTATTATTATTGGTGTAAAACAAAGTTTAGTGTCTACTGTGGATATGTGGCGCATTTGGACCAATTATTATCGGAAATCGACGATTTCGTCTAAAGCGCAAGTGATCAAAAGAGCATTAGGTATGTCAATAATGTATTTCGTCAAAAGTACAAATCGTGGAAAGCGCAAGTGGTTAAAAATATTGTCAAAAGTGCAAGTGGTCAAAAGAGTTTAACGTCAAATTCCCAAGTGGTCAAGAGTTCTACGACAAAATCCCAAGTGGTCAAAAGAGCATTACGTAAAAAGCACAAGTGGTCAAAAGAGCCAATCATCAAAAATACGTCTGGTCACATGAATCAGCGTAATAAGGCAACTTTTCTACTAGCGGACGTCTACGTTATAAAACCTATCTGTGTTAGGGTTACCTGTCAGCTTCATCCAGTACCAATACTTCAATAGAATGCAGGCCAAAAGAGGGCGTGTTCCTGATGTGGTCTATCAAACGACCGGGGGTCGCTATCACTACGTCCGGGTTCTTGCGCAGTACACTTTCCTATAAACAATGAGATATATATTTGTATAAAACGAAGTAAGAAGACGAGACAAGACGCTCTCCTGATGGTAAGAGATAACGCTGCCCATAATTAGAACAATGCTACCCAGTGCACTGCGCCAACGCTTCTTACTTGAGAGTCATAAGATGTTAAGACTCTTCAGCCCAGTAATTTCACTAGCTACAGTGCCCTCCTACCGAAGCACAGCAATGTTTGCTCAGGCGGTAGAATAACTGGCACTGTTGGGGTACCCACCTAGCCGAAAAGTCTCCTGCAAAGGAAGTCTACTCCCGGTAATAAATTGATAACAGTAAGTAGCAACAGTAGCATATAAGGGGGATGCTAGATATCCCAAACTCATCAAAATCCTATTAATTTCTGCAAAAAGCAGTTTAGATGCCCTTTTTTAAATTCAATAATTCTTTAAAATCTCATGCCATTACTGCGCCTGTCGAGTTTCAGCTTAGCCTAGCAAACATTTTCTCAAGCTCTTCAAATTTCTGGTTACTACTAAATTAAAACTAAAGATATAAGAGTATGCAGTTTAAAAAGCGATACAGTCTTAGGAATAAAGGTGCCTTGTATTATAAAAAATGTTTTACCTGATATTTGACATCGAGACCACCAACAGACAGACCGACAGACACCGACGTAAATTGTGTGAGTTGTCTTGTTACTGCGTGCACCTACAAATCAATATAAATCAGTTTAATCTTACACTACTGACTTTAGAATAAAACAAAGCCGATTCCTGCTCTCTGTCCCTATATGCTTAGTACTAGCCACATAAAGAAAATTACTAATTATGATTTTCAGCAGCCAACATGTTAAATGCTCTAAAGTTTTTTTTCTTCTTTAGAATATGGCAACAGTTGCATTTTGCCAGTGTCGAGTAAAACAGGTGACAACAGTTTACGCGAAAAATGCATACCAAAACGAAATTTTGTAAATTTGGATCAAATGAATAATAGAAAGAAATTATATATTATGTAAATATGCAAAAAAAAACAATAACGAATAGAATAAGTGTTTATAATAGAAAACTGAACAACAAAAGTTATACTATATTATAGGTACTTACATAAAATTAAATTTTAATATCATTAAATATAATAAAATTGGCTAGTCGTGTATAAATATCCACATTAACAGTTGCTAACAAAATATTAATGTTTGTAGGAAAAGGAACTACTAGAAGCTCTAAAGTCAATGCTTGTTACAAACAGAGCTTATTGTCTACTAGAGAAAGATTGCTATGGAAACAGAAGAGAAAAAATAATAATTTCATATTGACCTGTGCACCCAACTCCCTAGTAGGTACCAGTACTAAGACCCTGGTTACTCGGTCGCTCCCTGACGCCTTGTACAACAAACGTTCCAGTATCGGCAGCATGTATGCAGCTGTTTTGCCTGTACCCGTAGCTGCGCACGCGCATACGTCTTTACCTGAAGGAATTTTTTGTTTTATCTGTCTTTTTCTGGATGAAATACTTATGACTTTATTTGGAAGAAATATATTTTTTTAAACATCTTCTGTCTATAGCTAAAAGAAAATACATAGTTATTTTTTTGTCTTTATCTGAAAGAATAAACTTAAATAATATAAAACTTGTTATAATAATGATGCTGTTGTTGACCTCTAGCAGCTGATATTCACATAATATTATAAAAAAACAATCAATGGAGTTTATTGCCTGCTCTTCTCATAGAGAAAGAGATAGTGCTTTTAGCACTAAAATCTTAAAATAGAACTAAATAATTGTAAAATTGACTTGTGCTCTTACAGGTTATTGTAGCATTTTTGTAAATGTTTTTTTTTATATTTGATTTGAATACATTACCTAATAAAGCAATAGGTATAGTGGCTGCCTGTATAGGTGTAGGGTGCACGAAGTTCATAGAACCGATAGCTTTTAGCAGCGGCCGGGACAAGTTCATCATGTAGAAGGACGCATTCTCATCGTAAGGAGGAGGTTCTTCAAAGAAATCTGAGTCGTATTCTATGCGAGCGCCGAGTTCTGTGTCATCTTCTTTTATTTCCTAAAACAAAAAACGTCATTCATAAAATGAAGTCTCCAGAAACCACACAAAACATAATTTTAAATAAATAAATCCATTGATTTCAGGCAAATAGTACACTGCCAACAATGGCAATGTACCAGAGACCCATATCAATACCTTATAGACTAACATACATAACATTATAACTTAAACTACTTTTAAAGCGACTTTTAAGAGAGACACTAAAGACTAGGCCCTTAAGGGTATAAAAAGCTTTCAAATTCTATGTATTTTCAATAGAGATTTGATTTCAGTCAATGATGTCAAAAAGTTCATTGTAGAAAAGTATATAATGAAAAAAACTGTAGCTTTATTGTGTTGTAAATAGTAATTTTTTTGAAAATTGATGAAAATATATAGGTGCTGGGTATTTACATAATATATTATATCAACACCTTTTTGACAGTGTAAGACACCGGTTTGCAAAAAGTGGATCGAGGGTAGAAAGACCTTTTCCCAGGATTTGGACAAACATAGATCAATAAAATTTAACATACATACGAAACGGTCGGCACGAAGCCGAAGTAAATACAAGTGAGTTTATACCGTTTATTTACAAAGATGAATTTAAATACTCACGAATCGTTTAGTGTAAAAATACATACATATAAATTAATAATTATACCTCTTTCAACTTTTTCTTTTTACTAAGTTTCTTTTCCTTTGTCTTGATCTCATCCCTCTTCAGTTCATCATCTGATATTTCCAATTCTTTAATATCTTCATCTGTAACATACAAAATATTGATTTAGAATCACATTTATATTTTTATTTTACGGCACTGTTTGAACAGTCAGTATGTAAATATAAAAGAAAAGTGTGACTGATTGAACCTACTGGCTGCCTTCTACTTAATATCTTATAGGAAACCCAGTTTTAAAGAAACTTGGTAGCACTAAAAGGTATACAGGCTAAAAACTTGCTATCTGCTGAGATTAAAACCCAGGGCCTCCGGATTACAAGCCAGATGTACAATCACTAATGCACTACATAAATACACGCAAAGTAACATTCAGTCTTATAATATTATTAACTAGCTTATGCTTGCAGCTTTGACCACGTGGGGAAATGCTTTCTTAGCGGACATCTACATTATAAAACCTATCTGTGTTCCAAATTTCAACCCAATTCATTCAGCGGTTTGGCCTGTGCGTTGATAGATCAGTCAATCAGTCACTCTTTCCTTTTATATATTATTTAGATGTGTAATAAAAGGTAAAAACTTAAAAACTAAACACTTAAAAACTAATACTTAACTACAAAACTTAATCTAATAAACAGGTGGAGGAGGGAAAGGTGGCAAGAATGCTGGCGGCATTGCCCCGCTGAATACATAAACTTATTTTTTGAGCAAAATATAAGCCAGCATTCTTGTCACCTGAAGCCTCCACCAAACGTTTAGCGAGGTCTTTGTACAGCTCCCAAGCAGCCGGCCCCCATGGACCCAAGGTTTCAACCCCAAACGGCAAAAATATGTAAGCCCTATCTAGGTTCACATACTTACGCCGTTTGAGGTTTTCAGCCTTGTCGGCTGCAGCACCGGCCTGTGACATTGTCCCTGGAAGATGGGAAGGGGCCAAAGTATCGACACACATAGCGTCCCAAACCAAGGGCCTTCCCAGCTTCCAGGGAATGAGAGTCATGCCGTCGGGCCTCCTGCCGTCGTCCCGCAACAAACCGTTAGGCTCCAAGGTTGACGGGACGCCGGCACTTACGAGGGCCCGACGTATGATGTCATTCAGACCGGCGTGACGCGGTATGCGGCCGGCGCTCCTCGCGCAGGAGAGCCCATGGTGGCCGGTGCGGTCCACTTGTTCACCGCATTGGCATGTATGGGGCGCTGTACAAAGAGCACCCAAACGTAATGATACTGCCAGTCTAAAACTATTATTATCCAAAAGGGTGCCCAAATGACGGGAAGGTATGGCTTGTAACCAAAGCCCCGACTCCCAACGTGCAACGGCAAGCAGACGAGCACGCTCTGCAGAATTTGTATCGTCAAGTAAATTGTTATACACTAAGCTGCAGAGCGGCTCGTCCCACTGCCTTTGTGAAGTAGGGGCTTTGGGCAATGATTCCGTTGGACAGGCTCTTTTCCAATCTTCTGTCGCGTCAGATAAATAAGTTAACTGACAATTTGGAAGACATTTCGAAAGTATGGTATTGGTTAATTTTGAAGTGCTATAAATTGAGGACAAAAACGCTGGCAAAGATACACCTGAAATTTTGTAATTGGTTTTTTTTTTACACAAAGAAGTAAGAAGATGAGCAAGACACCTTCCTGATAGTAAAAGATAATGCTGCCCATAGTTAGTACAGTGCTACCCAGGATTTTACAATGATGTAAAATTCTAGGTGCACTGTGCTTTCCTACTTAAGAGTCATAAGATGTTGGGACACTTCAGCCCAGTAATATCACTGGCTAGATTTTATTATGTAGCATGATGTTCAGTAAAGCCAGGGAGGGATTTATCCCGCCTTCTTGGTTTATTCTGCTACCATCTACAGCTGCATCGTGACTTAAGATCAGGCGAGATTGTAGTCAAAGGCAAACAAATAAAATAAAAATACCTTTATCATCAACATCAGAGTCAGTATCGACATCCTCTGCATTCCCGTGAACCTTTACTTGTGCCCTCTTGCGAGTGATCTTCTCATCCAGGGTTTGCTTTACATTACGGCGCACATATTTTTGAATATCATCCCATGTGTCCTATGAAAAATGTGTGTATTGATAAATAATTAGTGTCATCATTTTTAAAAAGATTTTTATTAGCATAACACTATACCTAAGCACATAACAAAATATATAGCTATACTTACTATTACAAGAAACACAAATTAAAGTAAAAAGTACACATAAAATATGTAGAAAATAATACATTAGTAACTAACCTTGTTGTATTCTTCTACCGACGAAACAAACTTGAAATCTGGATTGAAATCCCTTTGTCGTTTAATTTTCTGCTTCGAAGGTTGATACTGAAAGAATAAGTACAGAAAATTAGTGGAAAATTCGGTAAATACTGAGATTATTTTAAAGTTTTGGAAACTTACTTCAACTTCCTCGTCAGACTCTTCCGAAAAATCCTCCACTTCCTCACCGTCTTCTATAGTTTTTATGAATTCTGGGTAGCCCTCTATTACCTTCATTTTTAAAGCTTAAATCTAGTAAACATTTAATTAATATACATTAAAAATATTACAGTTCACGCTTTCCATAGAAAATTTTAAGGTTATTTTTACTGTCAAATGTCAAATTTGACGTCCAAAAATCACACGTTATGTCAAATGTAAAACCATTTCATTTCATTTATTTTAACCCTTTATCGTGTGAAAATACAAAAATTTGCATTTTTTTCTGCGTGAGTCGGAACGTATTGAATGTTTCGTTCAAAAACAATAAAAAATTACTCGATAAAAAACATTTAAGTCGATTAATCGTTACCACTATTATTCTATTCTTATTTTATGGCTAGAGAACGTGCTATAGCACCACAACTTTGCCAATGACTCGTGGAAAGATAAACCACCAAACGATAGATTACAAATTTAAAATGGAATTTTATAGAGCACAAAAAACATTAAAATACTACTACACCTTAATAGAATAAATACGATAAAAGTTGATAATCGTTACCACATCACTACGATTTACAAAATGATGTCACGTCATTCACCGTCATCTGTCAGAAAATTCCAAAAGTCAATGTCAGATAGTTGCGGTTTTCCAATTTCGCAGGTGTTTCATGTTTCAGAAATTCGGTTTATAAAATAATTTTTTAGGGCTTACGAGCCGTATAAAATGGCAGATCAATTACTAATTCACGATGACATCAAACTGTGAGTATACCATTTACTTAGAAGCAGTAGGTTCCACAATAATCACTTAAATCTTAGTTGCGAAGGGCGTCGTTTACTTTGGTCCTAAAACTTAGTTTTCTCTGAAGCCTTAGCAATTGGTCTAATTATCTATGTTTAATTATTGATAAGGATCTAATTCTCGTCTATTTATCACTAAGGAACTACTCTTGATGAATAACAGTAGATATATTTCTTTGGTATATGAAAAGTGATATCACATGATAAATTTCGCATCTTTGGACACACGTAATCTTTATTCCGGTCCACTGGTTATTGCTCAAAATGATTAAGATGTGACGCCAATCACTTCCAGACAGATAATCGGTTATTATGTATATCATGACAATGATTTAGGTCCAAATAACAAAACAACTGGTCCATAAGGTACTAAAACTAAGAGCTAAAATGTTGCAATTTAAAATGTTTAACACTGCAGTTAAAATATCCTACGAATGGATGTATGTTGATTTGTATGAATGTTTGCTACTATTTTACAGCTGGACTGCTTGTGGTAAAATTTGGTTTGTTTGGGTAGCCGCCACCTGCACCCATTCATTTCATCATCACCAAAGTATTGTTACATCTATATGAGTAGCGTCAAGTTAGTGTGCAGCACTTCTTTTTCTTCCATTCATTTAGTTAAATAATATAATATACATAAGTATGTACTTAGTAGAGTTGCCGCGAATACTCGCTATTATTCGGTATTCGGCATTACTCGTCATTTTTTTTTATATTCGGCGAATACCGAATAACAGCTAGTATTATTCGGCATTCGGCGAATAGTCGTCGAAAATACACTTTTAACGAACAAAACAACTAATGAGTTAAAAATCATATTTTTTAAATTATTTTCCTTAATAAAACAATACATAATATCAATTATTATCTGTAATATGTACCTGTGCTTATCATATTCATGAAATTAAATTAGTAAGGCTTTTTAATTAATATTTAAAATCCAACAGAGGCAGATTGTGGTGCAAAAAAACAATTTTTTCTGCACGTTCTGGAGCAAGTCGGTTTCGTTTTTCCTCGTAAATTAAACCTACCTCGGAAAATAGTCTTTCTGAATAAACAGAGCTTGCTGGTGTGATTAAGTATCGTTTAGCAAGCTTACTTAAAATAGGAAATCTATTCTTATTGGTACTCAAAGCCCACCATTCATATGGGTTTATTTTTCTGTCAGCCTTTGCTAATGCGATGTAGTTGGCGATTTCTTCAGCAGTGGCATTCTTGGGTTGCTCTTCAGTAGATTGCTCTATAGATGATTCTTCAAAAAATGCCCAAAATAGTTTATGAGTTTCCGAATCATGCTCACTTTCATTGTCTAAACATGTATAATATAGGTATGTATAACATGAAACAGATTTCTTTAACTTTATTGTTTTCTTTTCTCACAACCTTAGAAGAAATTAGAAATATTTTTAATGTGTTTAATGTTTTTTTTATGTCGAATAGTAATGTCGAGTTATTCGACTATTTGCCAAAGTGAATGGCGATTAATTGGTATTCGACTATTCGCTATAAACACTATTCGCGGCAACTCTAGTACTTAGCTCTCTTTTGTTTAGTGTTGAAAACCGTGAATGTAATAATCACAAATTCTTTTCAGCTATACAACATCAGATAAATTCTATTTGGAGCCCACCATTAATCCAACGGAGATTATGGTCATTGATAGAATTACTGGAGAAGCCACAGTCAAAGGTAACATTGAAAAAAGAAAGGAAAAAGTTTATCTATTATAAAGCAGCATACAATACTACATACAAAAAAACTGGGAATCATGTCTAATTTAGTACCTACATGCTATTGTAAAATGGTATCAAATTGGTACCTATATTGTATTATGATATTTGGAAGACACCACTGTGGTCAAACGCAGACCTATTCTATGTAAAAAAAAACTTGAGAGGTGTCAAGGGACACCTGGATGGAACGAAGTTCGATTAATGAAAATATCTGGCTTGCTTTCTATAAGAGAGAGACAGACAGAGAAACATGTGCATGCCGCACAGCTTACAATAGCAAAAAGTGTCGTGACAACTTTTCGTAAGAATTTTTTCCGTCTAGCCCCTCTTTCACAATGCGCGATAAGGAACTTCGTTCCAAAAAAATCAAAGCAGTCCGAACACAATTGAATATCTTACATTATATTATGCAACAGCAATAGCAGCAAGATATAAATATAAAAAAAATATATATAAGTTCACATGTCATATTATGTTTGTTATTGTTGAGTTTGAATCAGCAAGATAGTTAATATAATATTATTGACTTCAAATCATACTTATCTTTTTTCAGAATATGGTAGTGTAAAAATTCCAATACCTGCGAGTGCTTACCGGCCAATATGCGGCTTCCTCGGCTCCATCAAGCTCATCTCTGGCTTGTACCTGGTTGTGGCCAAGTTTAGGATATTGGTAAGGAAATAATATTTTGTCAATGTTATTTTAATTAGGCATGGAAAGTATACTACTACTACCCATACTTTCAAAGAGGAGTGATTTATCCCAACGTCTAGGTTTTATCTGCTACCATCTACAGCCTTTGTTGCTTTACATCACACAAGATTGTGGTCAAAGGCAAATCTACAATGAACAATAAATAATAAAACACATTCCTTTCTTACACTCTGTATTAATGTGGGTGTACTCTGTATGTACTCTGTATTAATATGTGAATGAAGTGTAGTACATTTAAATTAAATATAAGCTTTTTTATTTACTTTCACCTGTCTGTAACAAATCTTAAAACAAAAACGGCACAACTCACGTCTAAAATTGTCGAGAATATCTCGACCACGGTTTCGGACAATTACGATGTCCTTCATCAGGAGATCACGCCTGCTGCAGTAACCGGCGCTCACTGGCGAGCGCCCGCGCCGATGCACGGACCGAGCGCTGCGACGGTGCCGGCGGGGGGTCGGCTGACTCACTGTCGCTACCACTTATGTCTGACGCATCGTTAGGCTGCAGACACACCGCACTTGTTGTATCACATTCGCGGACAGACGTTAACGCACGATCACGGGTACTAAGCACAGGCATCCACGCCGAAGGAATGGCCCATCCACGATCCCGATTAAAATTAGCATAGCGACCAATTTCGATTGCCTCCTTAAATTTCCGCGGCACGAAAAACTTCTCCTTTGCCAGCACGGAGACTTTATCGAATCTCAGATAATGCTTCGAATCGGAGATGTATGCGTGTTCAGCTACTGCGGATCGGTCAGTTTCCATATTCTTCACGGCCCTAATGTGTTCCGTAATTCGTGTGGAAATGTTCCGTTGTGTTTCGCCAATATAAGATCGACCACAGTCGCAAGGGATCTTATATACACCCGGCCCACACAATGCCTCCTTGTCCTTCGGCGATCGCAACAGTTGACGCAGCTTACCAGGCGGTCTGAATCTAGCCCGGATTCCACACCTGCGGTCCAAGAGACGACCGATCTTATCTGTCACACCCTTGACAAAGGGCAGATACACTGGCGATCTTCCTGGCATTTCTGGTCGCTTCAACCTGTCAGGGTTGGCCCAGCGACGGCATCGACTCCAGCAGTACCCATTCCCCTCTAGTGCTCGTCTGACATGGTCAAGCTCCTCTTGGACATACTCCGGGTCACAAAGTTTAAGAGCCCTTCCAATCAGTGATCTTGGCACTGAGGCTAAGTGGGATATATGGTGATGTGAGTCCGCCCGCAGATATCGGTCTGTATGAGTCGGCTTCCGATAAACGGTATGCGATAGCTTCCCATCCGGTTTTCGTATAACCCGCACATCAAGGAAAGGTATACTCCCATCTTCCTCCTCTTCAACGGTGAACTGTATTTTACCATGTACCGTATTCAAGAAAGATGTAAACTCCTCCGGGCTAGATTCAGACCGCCTGGTAAGCTGCGTCAACTGTTGCGATCGCCGAAGGACAAGGAGGCATTGTGTGGGCCGGGTGTATATAAGATCCCTTGCGACTGTGGTCGATCTTATATTGGCGAAACACAACGGAACATTTCCACACGAATTACGGAACACATTAGGGCCGTGAAGAATATGGAAACTGACCGATCCGCAGTAGCTGAACACGCATACATCTCCGATTCGAAGCATTATCTGAGATTCGATAAAGTCTCCGTGCTGGCAAAGGAGAAGTTTTTCGTGCCGCGGAAATTTAAGGAGGCAATCGAAATTGGTCGCTATGCTAATTTTAATCGGGATCGTGGATGGGCCATTCCTTCGGCGTGGATGCCTGTGCTTAGTACCCGTGATCGTGCGTTAACGTCTGTCCGCGAATGTGATACAACAAGTGCGGTGTGTCTGCAGCCTAACGATGCGTCAGACATAAGTGGTAGCGACAGTGAGTCAGCCGACCCCCCGCCGGCACCGTCGCAGCGCTCGGTCCGTGCATCGGCGCGGGCGCTCGCCAGTGAGCGCCGGTTACTGCAGCAGGCGTGATCTCCTGATGAAGGACATCGTAATTGTCCGAAACCGTGGTCGAGATATTCTCGACAATTTTAGACGTGAGTTGTGCCGTTTTTGTTTTTAGTTATGGAGAACACTCACGATAGTTTTAAAAATTGTAACAAATCTTGCAAATAAAATTTGATCCACTTCCCGGTTTCTGATGTTCCCGGTTTCATGTATAAATCGGATGACAATGCAATATTATTATGACATGGAGCTGATCTGATGATGGAGTTGGAAAGTGGCCATAGGAACTCCTTAATTAATCGACGCAACTCCATCGAGTTTGGGCTTGTTTCATTCATCTTGATGAGTACTTTGATGCTAGATGGTAATAATAATAAAAGCTTGTTTTTGAAAAATATTTTTTTTAATTTCACTTGTTTTTACCAAAGATCTCCTTATTGTAGGTGGGCAAACTAAACGGCCATGACATATATGAGCTGGCAGGCGCCGATATTGTCCCATACTCCAGGTCTAACACGCACCTCACTAGTAAACAGGTAAATATCTTTGTTATACTATTCTTATAATGTTATGAAAAGTATAAGAACCTCCTTAAGCAAGCTTGTGACTCAATTGACAGTTAAACTGGCTAGGACTTCTAAAATGAATCTATTTACTGGTGGTAGGCTTCGGCTGTGGCTAATTGCCCACTGGAAAAACTGTTGCCAAGCGGTCATATTTATGATGAGGGATTTATCATGTCTTGTAGCCTAATACCATTTACGGCCTCAACGTCACTTAAAACTAAACTGTCAAATGTTGACCTATAATGAATATAAGATAATATTTCTATTAATGAATTGTACACTAATTTGTTGTTGAAACATTGTTTTAGCTGCAAAAATGTTATATTTTTCCTATTTGTTTACAGATAGAAGACAATAGTACATACGAGCGTATGATCCGCTCGGGGCTAGAGACGCCCGGCATATACTTCTCATACGGATACGATCTGACGCACACATTGCAACGCTTGCACTCCGTCGCACCACACTTCCACAATGTGAGTGTTATAGTTAGACAACAGTACATACGAGCGTATGATCCGCTCGGCGCTAGAGACGCCCGGCATATACTTCTCATACGGATACGATCTGACGCACACATTGCAACGCTTGCACTCCGTCGCACCACACTTCCACAATGTGAGTGTTATAGTTAGACAACAGTACATACGAGCGTATGATCCGCTCGGCGCTAGAGACGCCCGGCATATACTTCTCATACGGATACGATCTGACGCACACATTGCAACGCTTGCACTCCGTCGCACCACACTTCCACAATGTGAGTGTTATAGTTAGACAACAGTACATACGAGCGTATGATCCGCTCGGCGCTAGACACGCCCGGCGTATACTTCTCATACGGATACGATCTGACGCACACATTGCAACGCTTGCACTCCGTCGCACCACACTTCCACAATGTGAGTGTTATAGTTAGACAACAGTACATACGAGCGTATGATCCGCTCGGCGCTAGAGACGCCCGGCGTATTATACTTCTCATACGGATACGATCTGACGCACACATTGCAACGCTTGCACTCCGTCGCACCACACTTCCACAATGTGAGTGTTATAGTTAGACAACAGTACATACGAGCGTATGATCCGCTCGGCGCTAGAGACGCCCGGCGTATTATACTTCTCATACGGATACGATCTGACGCACACATTGCAACGCTTGCACTCCGTCGCACCACACTTCCACAATGTGAGTGTATAGTTAGACAACAGTACATACGAGCGTATGATCCGCTCGGCGCTAGAGACGCCCGGCGTATTATACTTCTCATACGGATACGATCTGACGCACACATTGCAACGCTTGCACTCCGTCGCACCACACTTCCACAATGTGAGTGTTATAGTTAGACAACAGTACATACGAGCGTATGATCCGCTCGGCGCTAGAGACGCCCGGCGTATACTTCTCATACGGATACGATCTGACGCACACATTGCAACGCTTGCACTCCGTCGCACCACACTTCCACAATGTGAGTGTTATAGTTAGACAACAGTACATACGAGCGTATGATCCGCTCGGCGCTAGAGACGCCCGGCGTATACTTCTCATACGGATACGATCTGACGCACACATTGCAACGCTTGCACTCCGTCGCACCACACTTCCACAATGTGAGTGTTATAGTCAGACAACAGTACATACGAGCGTATGATCCGCTCGGCGCTAGACACGCCCGGCGTATACTTCTCATACGGATACGATCTGACGCATACATTGCAACGCTTGCACTCCGTCGCACCACACTTCCACAATGTGAGTGTTATAGTTAGACAACAGTACATACGAGCGTATGATCCGCTCGGCGCTAGAGACGCCCGGCGTATACTTCTCATACGGATACGATCTGACGCATACATTGCAACGCTTGCACTCCGTCGCACCACACTTCCACAATGTGAGTGTTATAGTTAGACAACAGTACATACGAGCGTATGATCCGCTCGGCGCTAGAGACGCCCGGCGTATACTTCTCATACGGATACGATCTGACGCATACATTGCAACGCTTGCACTCCGTCGCACCACACTTCCACAATGTGAGTTCGCACAATGTGTTTTAAAAGGCCACATTTATAATAAATAAGGTTCGCTTATTTATACAATCTATGGTGAAGCCAGGAAGAGGATTTATCGCGTCTTTTAGGGTTAGCCCGTTACCAGTGATGTATAAGATACTCTATTCAGAGTATCTGAAATACAAGATGTAAGATACTTTTTAAAAAAGCATTTCAGATACCAGATACAGATAATTTTCTTAAAAGGTATCTGAAATACTAAATACAAAATACCTATCTATCAAATACTTTTTAAAGATAAAATACTTTTGAAAGAATACAACATTTAATTTAACTAAGTTTATTTGTTCGAGAAAACAATTTAGAATCGAATAGACTGCGTTGATAACAAAGAATGTGACAAGACAAAATATGAAGGTATTTATTGTTACAAAATGGCGACAAAAATTTACAATAAACTTCCTATAGGATATAATCAATTAAGCAAAAATGAATTTTATAATAAAACTACCCGGCAAACGTTGTTTTGCCATATAAATAATTTCCTAGTAATTTCTAGTGTAGACAAAAAATAGCTTACTTATTGGAAGTATGTATGTATTTAGAATGTGTATATTGTATGTATGTAAGAATGTGGTATATGCGTGAAATAAGCATTATTTTATGGAAAAAATTTTCAAACAAAAGTAAAAAATTAAATTTTATGAAAACATTGTCTCTTATAATTTTTTCATACAACCAATATTTCCATTGACATTTCAAAATAAAGATTCATAATGATTGATTTTTTGGAAACTATGAAAATCTTAATTGTTCATATACATTTTTTTAATAAAATTAAATTAAAATTACATTTTTATAAGATCAACAACATTTTCGATATAAATAAAAAAGTATACTTGCAACACAAAATCCGTTGTTATTGGAAGCTCGTGTCACGTGTTGAGTACTTTTGAGGTTATAAAATCACTTGATTAACTAATCGTGCAAAATACACTCAAAATTGATAATTTAATTATTATTGATAAAATAGGAATGATTTAAAGTTTGTCGGGACAGGATACCGGGCGCGTAGCGTAGTAACCTATATGTGTCACTGTCACCATATTGTCGCTCATTCTGGAGCCCCTCAGGCATGGTTTACAGCGTGAATATAATGGATGAAGAAGAATAAGACATCACACCACAATATGATTAGTTTTATTACATTTGCAAACAGTTACATTACAATGTGATTAGGGATGATATTACACTACTTAGTATTACACAATATTAACGGGGACCGAGTGTTCCGCAAAGCTACGAACGCTTCGATAACTAATTCGATACCCAAACCGTATAGTGACCGTCCCAGTCACCCTTCGGACATAACGTCCGTCCGAGGTGCCGTCCCGAAGTAAAGTGACCGTCCCAGCCGCCAGCCAAACGTAAAGTGAGTCTCCGTCGTCTACACAGCTCAATATAATACCTCACGCCCGTCCGCCCTACCGCTCTCTCTCAACAGCGCCCCTAGCGGACGACCGTGCAACTACTCGACTCATTGGCTAACGTCACTTCCCGTCACTCCCCTTTACTTGTCAACCGATCACGAAAATGCGATGTTGCCTGCGTTACACAAGAGATGGCGCCACTTCCGTCTCTGGTCCACCGAATTTAACTATGTGGCGTCTAAATTAAGTAGCTATAATCTAAGCTGCCGATACGGCCTTCCTGACGCTCGCACGTCCTCGGGCGATCTTCTTGCAGAGCGAACTCCCGCAGGGTGAGCTCTCCCAGCGTGATCTTACTGCACATCTATAACAAAAGGACACCATGTTAATTGATTCCACATTCCACCGCTCGTTCATCCTGACATAATTATCCTGACATAATATCCTGACATAATTCTTTCAAAAGTGACAGATAATTGAGGCTCTCATTAGAAAATATACCCCAGCGACTTAGTATGCCATCAAGTTCGGTTGTGACACGCGACAGCTCAAAACTCAAGATGCACCAGCAGTACAGACCGGATAAAAGTGTCTCTTCGATCTACAGCCACCGCAGCAGCTAGTAGGGTTCGACCCAGATCACAAAATCCTTTCGACTGACTCTGGACTCACTGCACCAACAATAGCCCGGATAACAGAGTCCCTTCGATCTACGGCAACCGCAGCAGCCAGTAGGGTTCGACCCGGATCTCTGCATCCCCTCGACTATTCACCATGCACTCACCGCATCAACAGTAGCCCGGATAACAGAATCCCTTCGATCTACGGCAACCGCAGCGGCCAGTAGGGTTCGACCCGGATCTCTGCATCCCCACAACTACTCACTATGCACTCACAGCATAACAATAGCCCGGATAACAGAGTCTCTTCGATCTATAGCTCCCGCAGTAGCCCATAGGGTTCGACCCAGACATCTGAATCCTTTCGACTATCTCACAACACACATCGAACAGCCGTGTCACCTCCAACCGCAACTGATCACACCACTTTGTCTAGGTAATTTCACTTCAAGAGTTGGAAACTATTATAACTCGAAATAAAAACCCGCATGAACTACACAAACTATCCCTTACGACATTATCGACTACCGTGAAAAAAAGGCTACTAATTACAAAATTTTTTTTTTTTTTTTTTTTGGTTTGGTTGGTTTGGTTTGGTTTGGACCTCTATCTCTCGTGGTGACTGGCAACTAAACATAAAAGGCGATACAAATCCTTTCTCTCTCTTCCCCCCTTTTTTTTTTTCTCTCCTCCCCCTTTTTTTTCTCTCTCCTCTGCACACTCAGAACGACCGCGCGTCGCACGACCACACGCGCTGATGCTCAGGATAGCGCACCATGTGACCGCACACGCACCGATACTCAGGCCAGCACGCCAAGTGACCGCACACACGCGCCGATGCTCAGGATAGCGCATCGCACGACCGCACGCGCTGCTGCATGCACTCATCTGTAATAAAGATAACCACAACACAGAATTGCGTTTGCTTAACCTGACTCAATCCTAACCTCAATTGTAATGTAAGCCTAAGATCTTTGACTATCGTATCACACCGGTACACAAACCGGTGGCATTAAAATTGCAATTTTCAATAGTGCACCTAACCTAACTCAAACCTAACCTCATTTATTGTAATCAGTCTAAGACTAAAATCTCAGAATTTCTTATTTTACTTCCATTAACACAACGCGAGGGCCTTATTACTGACTACACTGCGAGCCATGTTCAACTATTTACAAAAAAAGTGAGGGTAGGTAATTATCATTGAGCGACATTAAAACTTAGCTCAGGCATCAAATTCTCCACTACCGCTCATCGCACACTAAAATACTACTACAAGAGTAGACAAAACAAGCTACGGTTACGTAGTCTGCAGTAGGCATGAACAAAAAAATCATGGAATCGACTCACCAAATAATGTTCATCGCTGATACGGCTCGATCTCTCAGATCGTCTCATAGCTCACAATCACACCAAGGTCAACTCGTTGCTCGACCAGCAGCGTCGCAGGTCACAGCGCAGCAGACTCAGCACGCACGCATACACGCACGTATCCACGTACGTAAGCAGGAACAGACGAGCACACACGAGCGCCGGCAAAAGCGCTACATGCAGTGGACTGCATGTCACCCGCGTGGACATCTGCGCAAACACAGCACGCAGATCGCGCACTCAGCACTCGCCACAGGAAAAGACAGGTGCGGCGAACAAGGCAGGCAAACTGAAACATTGAAAAAAACACGTTAATTCTTTCACCGTTCTTTATCCCACTTCTGATGTCGGGACAGGATACCGGGCGCGTAGCGTAGTAACCTATATGTGTCACTGTCACCATATTGTCGCTCATTCTGGAGCCCCTCAGGCATGGTTTACAGCGTGAATATAATGGATGAAGAAGAATAAGACATCACACCACAATATGATTAGTTTTATTACATTTGCAAACAGTTACATTACAATGTGATTAGGGATGATATTACACTACTTAGTATTACACAATATTAACGGGGACCGAGTGTTCCGCAAAGCTACGAACGCTTCGATAACTAATTCGATACCCAAACCGTATAGTGACCGTCCCAGTCACCCTTCGGACAGCACTTATGCCACTTCTGATGTCGGGACAGGATACCGGGCGCGTAGCGTAGTAACCTATATGTGTCACTGTCACCATATTGTCGCTCATTCTGGAGCCCCTCAGGCATGGTTTACAGCGTGAATATAATGGATGAAGAAGAATAAGACATCACACCACAATATGATTAGTTTTATTACATTTGCAAACAGTTACATTACAATGTGATTAGGGATGATATTACACTACTTAGTATTACACAATATTAACGGGGACCGAGTGTTCCGCAAAGCTACGAACGCTTCGATAACTAATTCGATACCCAAACCGTATAGTGACCGTCCCAGTCACCCTTCGGACATAACGTCCGTCCGAGGTGCCGTCCCGAAGTAAAGTGACCGTCCCAGCCGCCAGCCAAACGTAAAGTGAGTCTCCGTCGTCTACACAGCTCAATATAATACCTCACGCCCGTCCGCCCTACCGCTCTCTCTCAACAGCGCCCCTAGCGGACGACCGTGCAACTACTCGACTCATTGGCTAACGTCACTTCCCGTCACTCCCCTTTACTTGTCAACCGATCACGAAAATGCGATGTTGCCTGCGTTACACAAGAGATGGCGCCACTTCCGTCTCTGGTCCACCGAATTTAACTTTGTGGCGTCTAAATTAAGTAGCTATAATCTAAGCTGCCGATAAGTTAATATGAGAGTTACACTGAGATAGCAAAATAATAATTGTCAACGTTACCTTGTAACAAAATTACCTTTAGCACTTAATCCTTTCATTCAGAATCATAATATCACTTAGTACTTTCCATGGGAGATAATAATAATCTGCCATTTAATTGGTTTTCACATAATATTATGTAAATTCTTCTTCTTCTTCTTCTTATTTAATGGCTTGTTGATGTGGGGTTACCACAACTTGCCAATGTCGCCGTGGATAGAGAGAGAAATAAACGCTGGAGTTTGATCGGTTAAAATAAAATATGCTCGGTTTTTAGGTCACAACAGAGTTGTAGTACCTGAAAAGACATCACAATATATACACACAAATAATATACTTATCATATTATAATGTTAGGTTAGTAAATCAATATTACAATAATTTATAAGACGAAGCACAAATAAAAATATATACCTATATAGGTAATTCGACCCTACACTTAGAGTTTAATATTGTTAGCTTTAATAAAGTGGGCTAGGGTATCAACAAATGGAGTATAAACTAAAGATAAGAGGTTATTTAAGGATGTGGGACGAGGGATTTCAGAGGGGAGGTTATCATAAAGGGAGGAGTGAAGCTTTGGACAACTGAAAAAGATATGTTCAGCAGTGCCTTCATCGAGTCCACATTCACAAAAATTCACAAAAATGTAAATTCATAAAAATAGTAATTCGAGTTTCAGGACATTTTATCAGATGACATTGACGTTCATTGATGGCTGCCATTTGAAGTTGACATATGCAAAACATGGTGCCAAGTGTCACCAAAAAAAAAAAAAACCATAAAGAAATTATCGATTTTATCAGTTTTTTTATCATTTTGAGGATTCGCTCGTGTGTAGTGGAACTTATTTAAAAAGTTAACTATTTGGGGTGACCAGGTAATAAACTTTATGACATTTTAGAAGATGATTAGGAAAATGAAAGTAATTACTGTTTTGGTATATTTTCTAATTAGATTCAATTTCACGTTGATATTCGGAGGGAATTGTCCTCCAAAATAAACGTTGACTTCGTATCAGCCCTTCGAAGGTGGGGTCATTCGTTGTAGGTCAATTTCTCTCAGGGTGTCTTCGGGTTTCTGCTGTTTTGATATACAGAGTATTTTGATTGTTGGACTTAATAATATTTGGCTTTAGGAAACTCAGTTTTTCTCATATTTGGTGAATTCTAACATCTCGTTTTTTTATACTTTTGGTAGAATTATAATTCGATGGCAATGGTGGTCACACTGACCGCGGCCATTTCTTGGTTTTTTCTTTTTTGTGGAGATTGTTGGAAGGTCGCTTGAAAAAAAATTGTGATAGCGGCGTGGAGGCAGGCCTTCGGGCCTTGCCTCGCGCCACACTTGCAGATAGTCGTGCCCGGGAGCCTCTCCTCCATTTGTATTGGACTTATTTCAAGTTTATACCGAAATATTTCATCGGCCTGGGAGTCGAGCGTTGTCGCGCTTCACCTCCTATTTATGGAAATAGCACCCACGCTGGAACGTGGTAAGTGTACCAAGGGCCGCGCTCTTTTCCTTTTGTGGTTATAGTTATTTTAACACTGGAATTGTATTGTTCCAGGGTTTTTACCCTACGCGTGAAACATCGTGTTTACCCTACGCTGGAAATAGTTCTTGCCCTACGCTGGAAGCGTGGTGATTTTGCCCTACGTGTGAAGCATTGCTTGCCCTGCGCGTGAACGTGGTTATTTGCTCTACGCGGAATGGTGTTTGTACTACGCTGGTTTTCTTTTGGACCTGTTTAACTACGGCGTTCTTCTGGACGGTGCTTTCGGCCACCAGTTTGTCTACGGTGTCTGCCTGCGCTGGTTTAGTGACGGCGTTCAACTACAGTGTTTAACCATGGCGCTTTAGATGCCCTTTATATCGACGGTGCCATAGGCCCCTCATTTTACTTAACTACAAAACTTATCGAGACTCATATGTATGCACGGTGTTGTAAGTCACCAGTGTTTGTAAACTGCCAGTTATACTATTATTTTTAGATAACTTATTGGGACGACCAGTGTTCCTGGTCTATTTTGTGGCTATGCTTATGTAACGTTGTAACTACCCTATTGATATTTAGTTTTTGTAAGGGCCGCTAGCCGCCCAAGATTTTAATAACTTTAACTCTTGTAATTACTAGAGATAATCGAACTTAGATTATAACCTAAAGGACTAAGGAGCTAATATTTGGCAGATAATATACATTTTATTAGAAAACTTTTGTTTGAATTCACGGAACACCTTTGTTGGCTGAGCGAGTGTCTGGCGCCCTTATTTATATAAATTCTTGACACTTTCTCTCCCCAAGCCTCGGTAACTCAACCCACGGAAACCCGAACCCTCTCATGCTCTATCCTTTAAATAGGAGTCGGCCGGCACCTAACTACTCAGGCGTGAAAGCTGACAGACCACCACTGGTCCGAAGCGGACACGTCTGATGAGTTACAACCTACTACTACACTTGATGCATAAACAATAATGATGGCCGACAACTGTGTAGGGAGTGAGAAAGAAAGGAGACCGGCTTCGTTCTCATCCCTACTCCGTGCTGTTTACTGGGTCAGAAGTGACACCTGTAGACATCTGGCGGGGATAACTAATTAAATGACGATTGATCAGTTTTCGACCGGAGAGGAAAAATGATTAAATTACTAAAATGGCTATTAAAAAAATAAGGGTTGATCGTAGAAGGTTGAAAATTGAGGATTGTATGTATTTTTGTATGTTGTATCATAAAAAAATAGAAATTTAAAATTTTGTCTAAAAAATAAATAAAAAAATTTAGGGGTGGATTACGCCTAATATTTAGGGGGATGAAAAATAGATGTTGGCCGATTCTCATAGATACCGGATAAGCACAAAAAATTTCATCAAAATCGGTCAAGCCGTTTCGGAGGAGTATGGCAACAAAAACTGTGACACGAGAATTTTATATATTAGAAATTTTATATATTAGATATTTAAATGGCTATGTGACAGATGTTTTTACTCATTAGATGAATATTTTAAATGTAATTTTGAATAGACTCTGTTTAAATTATTTATGAATTTTAAATGTAAAATATATTCAGATGCATGCCAAACTGTTATTATTAAATATTTGCACGACATTACATCATGTCAAATACGGAATTAACTTTGTTTACTATATTTAAGACCTTATTATTTATTATTATGTACCTGTATTTATGCAAATAAACTATGCATTCATTCATGCAATACTTTTAATCTTTATTTTTTAGTTGAGAATTGAGTAAAACTAATTCCTCAAACATATTGTCGCTCATCTTCCTTCGATGAGGCCTCATGATCATGCCCCCAAAGAAGAAGAGTCGCTCCACAGGTGCAGAGCTGGGCAAACAGGTGTTATATTTTAGAAATATTTTTTTTATTGTTGTAAAACCATTTAAGCTCTTAAAGTTTGTATCTTTATTGTTAAGGTACTGGAGTGTCTCTAAATCACTGGTGCTGCTTGTGTTTTCGCCACTAGCAATAGAGGAATCAGAATCCTCTAGAAACATATAATAAGATTCATCTTTTGACTTTTTTTTTATATCACATTCAATGTTGTTTAAAGCCTCTGATTTTTGTTTTTCAGATCGATTGATCTTCCTTGTTTCGGACAAGACAAGTTCTTTAACATATTTTTAATTTAATTTTTAATTTAATTCACTTGTAGTAAAAAAGTATCTTAGGGAACAAAGTATTTTCAAAATACTAAGATACCAGGAAAATGTATCTAAATAAAAGATACAAAATAAAAAAATAAAAAAGTATTTCAAATAAAAGATGTAAATACGTATTTTGTATCTTGTACTTGTATTTCAGATACTTTTATCTAAGATAAGTTACATCTCTGCCCGTTACCATAAAGTCTAGCTCAATGGTCGGGCTATAGACAATATATCTTAATATATAAAAGGAAAAGAGTGACTGATTGACTGATCTATCAACGCACAGCCTAAACCGCTGAACGGATTGGTTGATATTTGGAACACAGATAGGTTTTATCGTAATCCTCCGCTAACAAAGGATTTTGCCCCGCGGGCAAAGCCGTGAGCATAAGCTAGTTATCAATATTCAGTTTGCCAACAGTATGGGGAAAAAAGTTTTTTTTTTTATACTAAATAGGCCTACTTTTGACCACATCCAACCTGATGGAAAGTGGTCGACGATTGACGATGGATCACGTAAGATGCCTAGAAAAGTACCTATTCACTCGTGCCTTGAAGATACCCAAGTTGTACCGCTCGGGAAACATGGATGACGGCAAAGTGTACTACATAAAATTTGTAACATTTGTCTTATCACTATTAGCAAATATTATCATTATACGATAAAGGTGTTGTAGATACTAATTAATTCATATTTTCGTTAAATTATATTAATTTAAGAATGTACCTACTTTTTTGCCTGGTTTTGTTTTGACTTGTACGAACTTAAAAACATATTTATTTTTATTCGGACGACCTTATAAAGGTCGCCGGAAGACGCTGGATGCAGGTCGCTTCCAACCGGTACATATGGAAGTCTAAAGGGGAGGCCTATGTTCAGCAGTGGACGTCTTACGGCTGAGATGATGATGATGATGATGATTCGGAAAAACCAAACTACTACTACTTTTCATCGTGAAATCTTTTTCTTTACTTTACCTTTTTCCAAACATATTAAATGACAGCAGATACAGGTTTTGGGCTTAGCCATGGTACTTTACCCAGATGGGAAGAATTGAGTAAAGAGGAGGAATTTATCCCGCAGTCTAGGTGAAGTCAGCTACTATTTACAGCTGCGTCGTCGCTACATCCCCTTAAAATCGTCTATTTTTTACAAGCTTTTATTTTCACCTGTCCGTTGTCTGTAATAAAATCTTGCGAGTTTAATTTGATCCACTTCCCGGTTTCATCATTTAATTCATCTCGACGAGTACTTTGGTGCTAGAAGGTAAATAATAATAAAAGCTTGTGTTTAAAAAGTTTTTTTTAATTTTGTTTTCAAAGATTATATATGTAGAATTAGGTGAGCCCAGCCTGCCTATATATATGGTCGCTTTCTAAAGCCCCTCATCATTAGATGGTGTGGATAATAACGGCCGAGGATAATAAAACATTACAAGCATTAGCACAATTTATTATAATTAGACAATAGACAATGATAATTACTATGAGACCTAGCTAAAGACACTACTTATACTTAGCTTTAATAATTATTCGGTGGACTCGGCGTTCCACTCGTAATGGACGCTAATACCCGCAGTTGGAAGACTCCCAACGTGTTACTCCCAAATTTGAAACTCAAAGTGAGCTCTCCGACCCCAAGCCAAAAGTGAGCTCTCACACCGAGATCCGTACCACGTAAACTCGCTTACTAGCGCCACCATCGGATCTTTTCTACAACACTTGCTCGACGCGCATTGGCCAACAATACGCGTCCCCCGACTATCGGCCAATCACAGGCCGCCACGAAGCGAAGCTTTTATATTGACGAATCAGCGCCCGTTATAAGTGTTACGCCAGAGTTTGCCATTTTCAACTCTGCCCACCGATAAAATTAAAGGAAATGGCGTAATTACAATGTTGCCCTATCTAATCTGTCTACATATTTATTACAAGCTTTTAATTACTTTCACCTGTCTGTTGTCTGTCTGTCTGTAATCAAATCTTGCAAGTTTAATTTGACCCACTTCTCGGTTTCCAATTGAGCTGAAAATTTGCATGCGTGTGTAAATCGGATGACAATGCAATATTATTATGACATCAAGCTGATCTAATGATGGAGCTGGAAGGTGGCCATAGGAACTCCGTAATTAAACGACGCAACCCCATCGAGTTTGGGCTTATTAGATTCGTCTTGACGAGTACTTTGGTGCTAGAAGGTAAATAATAATAATAAAAGCTTGTTTAATTAATGGAACTAGGCGTTACTTTGCGGAAATCCATCACAACAATTATTAGTTTTTTATATATATTTAATCATCATCATCTCAGCCATTGGACGTCCACTGCTGAACATAGGCCTCCCCTTTGGACCTCCATATGTACCTGCATCCAGCGTCTTCCGGCGACCTTTATAAGGTCGTCTGTCCACCTTGTGGGTGGACGTCCTACGCTTCGTTTGCTAGTCCGTGGTCTCCACTCGAGCACTTTTCGACCCCATCGGCCATCCGCTCTGCGCGCTATGCTATATATTTAATATTTAGTGTTAATTCCGCTCTAAAAGCTTGTTTTTAAATAAGTTTTTTTAAAATTTCACTTGTTTAACTATGTTATCATTATCTCAGCCATAGGACGTCCATTGCTGAATTTAAGCTTCCCCTTTGGATCTCCATACATACCGGTTGGAAGCTACCTGCATCGAGCTATGTTATACTTTTGTGCTAATGAAGGTGTGTTATATTATTTTTGTTTATAAATATTGTTTATTACCTTTCAGATGTCAATGGCAAGTCGTGCAGACGCCCGGTTCTTATGGAACGGTCATCTATTGAGGGACTATTCACAACCGCAGTACTCTAGGTTCGCTCTACCCATCATACAAGGATGTATCCTTTTATAAAGTGTAAAAACGAAAAGATAATAATAATTAGGATTTGTACTCCAACAGAACAGGTTTCCCTACTTACACTGTCAGAGTCAAATCACAATTTATAGGTTGTGTGGCGAACCTATATGGCGTTACCTACTGCCCGCACCAAGCGTTTTGCTTCTTCGTTCTTAATGAGAACTGGTCGCGTTTGAACACTTTGCCGTCATCCGTGTTTCCTGAGCGGTACAACTTGGGTATCTTCAAGGCACGAGTGAATAGGTACCTTTCTAGGCATCTTACGTGATCCATCGTCGACCGCATTTTCACTTTCCATCAGGTGGGATGTGGTCAAACGTAGGCCTATCTCGTATTAAAAAAAAATATATATATATACCTATATATGTTGCAGTATCAGGTCGCCGCAGTGGCGGATTTACAGTCTAGGCCGCCCTAGGCCCCAGTCCATGTAATACCTGCACCTACGTCGTATATAACATGTCTACTCCTACTTACTCCTTAAAACATTCGGTGCCACCGACTCGCGAACAAATTGAACGTGAACTCGCATGGCGAGTCGGTGGCACAGAATGTGTTAAACAGTGGCGGATCCAGAATTTTTTTTCTTGTGAACAAGGTAGGTTTGTACATTTCAACGTTTACCTACAATTTGAATCTCTAAAATAGGACATGTTATATATCTCTGACAAGAACGTGTGCGTTAAACTCGTTCCGAATAGAATAAAATTTTAAAAACCTTGTAATGCGCGAGCAGCTTGCTGAGAGCGCCGAGAAAATTTTACGTTTCAGACTACAAAAGATGTGCAATCAGAGCTGGTAATGTTAAACCAGCGCCCTGGGCGAAATTTCTACGGCGCCCCCTAAAAAGCAATTCAAACCCATACTAAAAAGGAAAAAATTCCAGGATTTTTTTCTGGGCCGATTCCGATGGGCAAAATCATGGGCGTATCTAGAAAAAAATCCACCTTTCCAGCTTGCTGCGAGTTCCAAGAAAATTTTGAATTTTTCAGCACGAATTATGTGCGTTAAGCTTGCTTCGAATGGCAAAGAAAGTAAATGTTCTCATTTATAAAAGCGCGAGCAGCTCGCTGCGAGCGCCGAGAAAATTTTGAATTTTTCAGCACGAATGTTGTGCGTTTAGCTTGCTCCGAGCGGCAAAGAAACTAAATAAGTATTCTTATTTATAAAAGCGCGAGCAGCTCGCTGCGAGCGCCGAGAAAATTTAGATATTTTACAGCACGAATGATGTGCGTTTAGCTAGCTTCGAGTGGCAAAGAAACTAAATGTCCTTATTTATAAAAGCGCGAGTAACTCGCTGCGAGCGCCGAAAAAAATTTGAATTTTTCAGCACGAATGATGTGCGTTTATCTTGCTTCGAATGGCAAAGAAAGTAAATTTTCTCATTTATAAAAGCGCGAGCAGCTCGCTGCGAGCCCCGAGAAAATTTTGAATTTTTCTGCACGAATAATTTGCGTTTATCTTCCTTCCAGTGGCAAAGAAACTAAATGTTCTTATAAAAGCGCGAGCAGCTTGCTACGAGCACCGAGAATATTGAATTTTTCAGAACGAATGGGGCGCCACGAGCGCCCCATTATAGAGCCTGTGGCGCCCCTTTTATCCGGCGCCCTGGGCGGTCGCCCAACCGCGCTCCACCCTAACGCCGGTACTGTGTGCAATGAGCTCGTTCTGAGTGGTGAGCAAAAAACATAATATTCTATTTATAATTGCGCGAGCAGCTAGCTGCGAGTGCCGAGAAAATTTTATATTTCAGGCTACAAAAGATGTGTCCTGAGCGGTGAGAAAATAACTTTTAGTTATTTCTTGTCATCAGTGATTTTTTTGTCACAATTGGCCGCCCCTAATATCTGGCCGCTCTAGGCCCGGGCCTACTGGGCCTTAGGGCAAATCCGCCACTGGGTCGCCGAGATTACTACAAGGCCTCAACATGACCTAACGACTGCCTCCTACATATCTTATAGGAAACAGCCGGGACCCACAGTTTTACGTGCCGCGCCGAAACACAGATTACTTACTACACAGATTTATTTGTTAAAACATGGTTTGTATTAATACAGATCTAATTATATTTTTCACATTTAGTTCATCTAGTTTACCACAGCCATACTCCGTAGGTACGCCGTAGTCTTACCGAGAGTCATTTTCAAAAAGTAAATTCAAATTCTACGAATATAGTATATTTCAAACTCGCCTTCTAGGTATAGTCTGCTATCTCTGTAGCGTCCGTGGCCCAGTGGTCATACGTCCGGCTTGTAAGCCGGAGGTCCTGGGTTCAAATCTCAGTGTGGCAAAGATTTTCGTCTGGACGCTACTGTGTTTCGGAAAGCACGTAAAACTGTGTGTTTCCTATAAGATATGTAGGGGGCAGTCGTTAGGTCTTGTTGCAGGCCTTGTAGGAATCTTGGCGACCTGAAATTGCAACATATAGGTTGTCCACACAACCTATACATTGTGATTTGACTCTAACAGTGTAAGTTGGGTAAGCTGTTCTGTTGGAGTATAAACAACAATTATTATTATTATCATCTACGGCTGCATCGTCGCTTAACATCAGGCGAGATCGCGGTCAAAGGCCAACCTATAACGAATTAAAAAAAAACTTATCAGTGCAGAGTTAATAGTACTGTTGGACCGATTTTTTTTCGGTATTAGGTCATGCGGGTACAAGCTCGGCATGTCATTCTTGTTCGAGATTTCGTTCGGTGCAGACTTCTTGGCGAGCTACCCTCAGTAGTTTTTGTAAAATCCGGTGTTAAATTTCAATGAATCTTTGTAACTAATATTAGTTTAGGCTATTGCCGTTTGCATCTCTTTTTTTAAGAAACCTGCTTCTGATAGCTAATAGTACAATAATATATCCTGAGCATATACAGTTGTGTCAATAAACCACGTGTCAGTGAACGGCCACCAGCTGACGTGGGCGCTGGTGTCGCGGCGCAGCGTCGACCGCGCCGGCACCAGGCTCTTCACTAGAGGCGTCGACACTCAGGTCACTGTAACAACCGCTATAACCGAGCCCGTTGACGATAACCCCTTCTTGATAAGCTCCTTGGCAATAACTCCCCCCCTGTTGACTATGACTTCCTGGTGACTAACTCCCTAGCGACTACTAAGCCCTTTGTTGACCCCCCTCCACCCTCTTCCTTCTGATTACAACCCCCTGATGAAAATGACTCCCGGGTAACAATAACTCCCAGGACTACAACTCGAGATTGCCAATAACCTCCTGACGAAATAACACTGGTCATCTGACCCTGGACAGTAATCCATAGTGACAAAAACCCCCTGGTGATAACATCCCCAAACAATAACTTGCTGTTGACAATAATCCGCTAGTGACAACAACTGGTAACCCTGGTAAAAATGACCCAGGTTGAAAATATCCCCTCGATAAAAAATCCGCTACTGACTATAACCCCTGGTATATAGACTATAACCACTGGACACTGCAAACTAAACAAACATTTAACTAAGATGGGCTTGGGCCAAGACATGGTTTGTAGGTTCTGCCACAAATCAGACGAAACAGCTTTGCACATACTATGCAACTGCGGGCCACTCATGTTCAACAGAAGTATCGACGCGACACATTATGCTCCCAGAAGAGATACAACAAATCACTCCCCGAAACATCTAGAACTTCCTAGAGGCCACGGGATTAAGCAGTGAATTATAACTCAGATGGACTGCCACAAAAGATCAGAAATGGTCGAAGCGGCTTAAGGTCCTTTTGAGGTTACCCAATAATAATAAATAACCCCTGGTAATAATAACTTATTGTATTCTGTATTCTCCAGGGCAACGTAGCAAATTACGTGGAAACGGAACAGATAATCGAACGAGGCGGCGAGAAATCCTCGTTCGTTCAAACTAGAGGTTCCATCCCTCTATACTGGAGCCAGTACCCCAACATCAAGTACAAACCCAGCGTGGTGCTGGCTCACGAGGACCATGTGGCTGCTTACACCAAGCATATACGGGACCAACAGCAGAGATATGGGAACCAGGTCTTGGTTAACTTGGTGAGTTTAATTTTTCATTACAGGTTAGACTTTGACCACGATCTCGCGTGATGTTAAGCGACAATGTGGCCGGAGATGGCAGCAGACAATACCTAGAAGTTGGGATAAATCCCTACCTGGCTTCATTGAACATCATGCCGAAACACGGTGGTAATGACCGCTTGGCGACACGGTTTTGTCCAGTGGGTGGTAACTAGTTGCCTAAACCTACCACCAATTTAGCGTGTAAGACTGGTTTTAGTGTCACGCGGACCATCAGTACGATCTGTATAAAGTTTAGGTCTGTATGGACCAACTCGGTGATCCAAAAATAACCCCCTGGCCACCACCGTGTCAACGTGTTTTAAAATTTTTCTGTATATTTGTGGTGTTACAATAAAGAGTCTTCTTATTACTGCTTACTTACTAGGCTGGCGCGAGAACTCAAAGTGAGTTTTGGCCTCAGACAATAAGAGCCTCCAGCTGGTTTTGTCCTGTGCTTCCTGCCAATTTTCAACTTTCAGGGCGTGCACATCCTTTTCCACCTCATCTTTCCAGCGATTCCTGGGACGACCAACTGGCTGTCCCACATACGCCCTTTTCACTCCACGATCCTCTCCCATTCTATTATATTCTATGTTATTTATTCTCTTCTGTTCTATTCACAGATAGACCAAAACGGCAAAGAAGAAGCTTTAGAGCGCGGTTACCGAGCAGCCGTAGCCGCTGCAGCGTTACCGGGCGCTAGATACGAACCGTTCGACTTCCACACCGAGTGTCGAGGGATGAGGTACCATCGGCTCAACGTGCTCATCGATAGGATATCGCACGAGCAAGTAAGTCTACTTACCTTTTAAAAATATTTATTATAGCCGTTATGATCCGATTACAGGGCAAAGACCTTGCTTCCCTCCTTCCATTCTACATGTGCAAGGGCCATTATGGTTTGTCAATTGGAACAAAAGGAGTTGCTGCCATTAAATATATTACACCTAGTTTTAGCCGGATATACCTAGGTTTAACCGCACTTTGGGTTTGAGCCGACACACATATTTGTAATTATTTTTCAAAACCACTCTCCCTTTTCAGACAGAATTCGGCTACTTCCTATCCCGCGGCGGAACAGTCCTCCTTCGTCAAAACGGCGTGTTCCGCACGAACTGTATCGACTGCCTCGACCGAACCAACGTTGTACAGAGTCTGCTAGCCAAGCTTCAACTGTCAGCTGCCTTGAAACTGCTCGCTGTGACGTCAGACGACGCGCCCGTGCCACATTTGGAACATCTCTTCAACAATGTGAGTCAATATGAACTAATTATATGAACGCACGAACTGTATCGACTGCCTCGACCGAACCAACGTTGTACAGAGTCTACTCGCCAAGCTTCAACTGTCAGCTGCCTTGAAACTGCTCGCTGTGACGTCAGACGACGCGCCTGTGCCACATTTGGAACATCTCTTCAACAATGTGAGTCGATATTGGCACATCAGAGGGCCTATTGGCTAAAGTTCACTCACTACGATTGATGATAACTTCAATGTACATTGCTGAGTTTGTTATTTTACTTATATTAATCAGGAGATTTAAGCAAGTAATGTACGCAATTTTGTCTTTCGCCCCAAAGGACCTATTGGCTATCGCCAAATGACACGTAAAACACTAAAATCCATAGACAAAATTGCGTACATTACTTGCTTAAACCTCCGTATTAATATGAGTAAAATAACAAACGCAGCAATGTACATTGAAGTTGTCATCAATCGTAGTGGGTGTGAATTAGCCAATATGCTCTCTGGTTGTAAAGAATATTGATAACATGTACAGAGGCGGTCTTCAATATTTTTGGAAAGAATATTCTTACAGAAAAACTACAAATATAAATAAGCTAATAATAAGATAATAAATAACTTCAGAATCTATCCTACCTTCAAAATATTGTTACAGGTATGGGCAGACCACGCAGATATGATTTCAACCCAATACTCTGGCACAGGCGCCTTGAAGACAGATTTCACCCGCACCGGGAAGCGAACCCGCGCCGGCCTTGTCAGGGACGGAATCAACTCGCTCACTCGATATTATAAGAACAACTTCAGCGATGGATTTAGACAGGTATGGTTTTAATAACCTGTTAATTTTTAAAATTTCTTTTCAGCCCCTTAGAGGATTAAATGCAATGGTATAATTACAGAATTTATTTGAACAAGGGGATGAGATTTAATCCCCTTTTTGCTCCCCTTTTTATTCTTGTCAGGGACGGAATCAACTCGCTCACTCGATATTATAAGAACAACTTTAGCGATGGATTCAGACAGGTATGGTTTCCAATTCTGAGCTACTAGCGCTTTAATTGGTTTTTAGTGAGTGTGAATTGAATTAGTTTCTAGCATTATTAAATTAAAACCTAAATTCAAATGTAGTGTTTGTGGCCCCTTGCGTTGCGTTGGGTTTTTTAAAATTTAATTCACTTGTTCACAGGACTGCATCGATTTGTTCCTGGGCAAGTATGTGGTGATTGACGGTGAAGGCAACACTGTGGCCTGTCCTCTACACAGGGACAGAGATTGGAAGTACATCACTGTAAGTTTGAATAAAATATAAAGATAAAAATCCTTATAACGCATATTTAAGTCATAAAGCAAGTCATTGATCAGTCAAAATTTCAACCCTAATCGCACGACGATGAGTCGATACAACAGTTAAAGTTTCAACCCTTATCGCATGGCTGTGCGTTGGCTGATCAGTCAAAATTTCAACCCCATCCGTTCAGCAATTTCAGCTTAGAGTTTGATAAACACATTACAAAAACATTTCCATTAACTGGCAACATTATTTCCAGTTCCCATCAGTGTTGCTAGTGGCAGTGTCAATGTTCTGCGCCTCAGCAGTGATGCCTCAACGTTACACCAGCGAAGCATTACTCTACCTCATGTTCTGGGGAGCCGCTGTCACTGCCACGCTTACTTTTATATTCAGGTATGTAATGTATGTTATTGTATTGTATTGTATCAGTATTGTCAGCAGTGATGCCTCAACGTTACACCAGCGAAGCATTACTCTACCTCATGTTCTGGGGAGCCGCTGTCACTGCCACGCTTACTTTTATATTCAGGTATGTAATGTATGTTATTGTATTGTATCAGTATTGTCAGCAGTGATGCCTCAACGTTACACCAGCGAAGCATTACTCTACCTCATGTTCTGGGGAGCCGCTGTCACTGCCACGCTTACTTTTATATTCAGGTATGTAATGTATGTTATTGTATTGTATCAGTATTGTCAGCAGTGATGCCTCAACGTTACACCAGCGAAGCATTACTCCACCTCATGTTCTGGGGAGCCGCTGTCACTGCCACGCTTACTTTTATATTCAGGTATGTAATGTATGTTATTGTATTGTATTGTATTGTATCAGTATTGTCAGCAGTGATGCCTCAACGTTACACCAGCGAAGCATTACTCTACCTCATGTTCTGGGGAGCCGCTGTCACTGCCACGCTTACTTTTATATTCAGGTATGTAATGTATGTTATTGTATTGTATCAGTATTGTCAGCAGTGATGCCTCAACGTTACACCAGCGAAGCATTACTCTACCTCATGTTCTGGGGAGCCGCTGTCACTGCCACGCTTACTTTTATATTCAGGTATGTAATGTATGTTATTGTATTGTATCAGTATTGTCAGCAGTGATGCCTCAACGTTACACCAGCGAAGCATTACTCTACCTCATGTTCTGGGGAGCCGCTGTCACTGCCACGCTTACTTTTATATTCAGGTATGTAATGTATGTTATTGTATTGTATCAGTATTGTCAGCAGTGATGCCTCAACGTTACACCAGCGAAGCATTACTCTACCTCATGTTCTGGGGAGCCGCTGTCACTGCCACGCTTACTTTTATATTCAGGTATGTAATGTATGTTATTGTATTGTATCAGTATTGTCAGCAGTGATGCCTCAACGTTACACCAGCGAAGCATTACTCTACCTCATGTTCTGGGGAGCCGCTGTCACTGCCACGCTTACTTTTATATTCAGGTATGTAATGTATGTTATTGTATTGTATTGTATTGTATCAGTATTGTCAGCAGTGATGCCTCAACGTTACACCAGCGAAGCATTACTCTACCTCATGTTCTGGGGAGCCGCTGTCACTGCCACGCTTACTTTTATATTCAGGTATGTAATGTATGTTATTGTATTGTATCAGTATTGTCAGCAGTGATGCCTCAACGTTACACCAGCGAAGCATTACTCTACCTCATGTTCTGGGGAGCCGCTGTCACTGCCACGCTTACTTTTATATTCAGGTATGTAATGTATGTTATTGTATTGTATCAGTATTGTCAGCAGTGATGCCTCAACGTTACACCAGCGAAGCATTACTCTACCTCATGTTCTGGGGAGCCGCTGTCACTGCCACGCTTACTTTTATATTCAGGTATGTAATGTGGAGGGACAGACACATAAACGAACTTTCGCGCTTACAATCTAGATGGCGTTGGCGTAGCATTTCATCGATCCTTAATAAAGTGACCTAGATCGCGCAAGCGAGATTATCGTGTCGTTCTGCATATTATATTATGTATGTAGCCAATCTTCAGCTTAATAGTTCAAAATGTACAAAGAAACTTTCGCGTTTATAATATGTAGAGACCTATATCTATGTAATTTGATGTTGTATTTTTTGCGTGAAATATCATATAATATTTATTTATGTATCTATATATTACACAGACACGGCAAAGAGTTCTGCGACTACCCGCGGCTGGACGCGGCGCTGGCGAGCGCGCCTCACGCGTCTTTATGATACACGACACGCCGCTCGTCGTCATCGTCTGACCATCCCCGCATATGCTAGCCTCACACATTGATACATACTAAATGTGACACAGATATATGTCAGAATAGTTAATGACGTCAGTGGGTCAATTTAACACATTGACTACTGAAAATGCAACAGCTGTGTTTTTGAGGTCGGAACGTGCTGAAAAATACAAACGGTGTTTTTGTTAAAGGATTTTTCCATACAAAATTAATTTCAGGCACCTCAATGTGTTAAACCGAATTCAATACGGGTGACGACAAAAAAATGGTCCATAATGTAGATAATTATTAAGAAATATTGGATACATATTTTTTTACTGTAATGTTATAATCGTGTGATATACACAACGCACTAAAATTGCTTGATGGGAGTAGATGGTATTCGAGTCGAAACAAAAAGTACCCACAAGTGACGTCACACGTCCGCACCCTAAAAGTTATAAACAGCATCTCAACATTTTTTTTATTTATTCGCAAACAAAAAAATATGTATCGAATATTTTTTTATTATTAAATTTACGGACTATATTTAATTTTCTTTGACCTTGTCCGCACCTTTATTCTCAATCTACATGTGAAAAAAATAGGTATGTACTTTTGATAACACAAAATTTTGTTACAAATTTAATATTGTTTTTATCCTTACTGCTAGTACGACAGAACATAAACTTCTATTCTGATATAATTCTGTGTCCATCAAATTTGGAGAATAATGCTTCCCAACAAAAATTAATATGTACCTATGTATAAATACCGTGCTACAAAAAAGATGGAGATATACTTAATATTATTATGTAACTTTTGGACCCGCGCGCACTTCGTTGCTAATAGAAAATTATCAGTGTATCTGATAATTCTCACTTAAACTACTCAACGGATTTTGATGCGGCTTTCATTAATAGATAGAGTGATTCAAGAGGAAGGTTTATATATATATATATATATATATATTCATAGAATTAATTTACTGAAAATTTCTTAAGACCTGCCCTGCATAATATTATTGCACACATTTTAAAAGCGTTTTCAGTTTGATATATGAAAAAACGGCATGATGACAATTTTTGAAAAAAAAAAATTTTAAATGCTTCCCTTGAATTTTTTTATATATCAAACTGAAACCACTTTTAAAATGTGTTTTTTTTTTATGTGGAGAATTAAGAAGACGAGCAAGACGCTCTCCTGATGTTAAGAGATAACGCTGCCCAAAATCAGCACAGTGCTACCCAGAATTTCACAATGATGTGCAATTCTAGGTGCACTGCACTAACGCTTCTTACTTAAGAGTCATAAGATGTTAAGACTCTTTAGCCCAGTAATTTCACTAGCTACAGTGCCCTCCTACCGGAGCACAATAATGTTTGCACATCACTGCTCAGGCGGCAGAATAACTGGTACTGTTGGGTACCCACCTAGACGACCTCCTGCAAAGGAAGTCTACCCCCGGTATATGTGTGCAATAATATTATGCAGGGCTGGTCTAGAGGAATTTTCAATAAATTATTTCCATGATTTTTTTTTTTAAATTCGTCAAATTGTGCGAGCGAGAGAGCGTCACTCGATATACACGCTCTTAAATATTTTTTCATCTTTTTGTAACATGTGGATATTATAAATAACGTCGATCAAAATCTTATGTACTCTGGTAACTTATTTTGTTAATGTAATAATTAACCTAATCATTATACTATTTACTTAAATGTTTATATAATATTGGTGAAAGGTAGCGTCTAAAATAGTTTTTTTTACATATTATGAATTATATTCACGTTCTGGTAAAAGTTTTGAAATGTAAAGCAATACTGAAGGGGATCAATTTTTCTATTAAACTGAAACATAAAAAAACAGTTTTGTTATCCATACAAACTTAAAACAACCTATTTAACTTTGTATGGAAAATATATTTTTATAGAAGCAGGGAATACTGTACAAATGTTTAAGTTTTGGATAGAATTACCCCCTTTAAGTATTACTAACACTTTTTCACTCGTAATTTTAATATTTTTACTTTACTATGTAATATGTAATTAATATTAACAAGTGTGATCTTTAATTATTGTTTTGTTACAAATTGACATGCCTTTCACCCTTATTGTATTCAATTTACTTTGATTGTGTCCAAATTTGGAATAATACATGCAAGCAAGCAAAGACGACCTATGCGATACACGCAATTATGAGTCAAATATGGTTTTCTCGAGAATTAACGCCACCAGTTGGCGCCACTTTGACAGAAGGTCCATCCCATTACGCGCGCTGTCAAAACCTTCCTTAGTTTCTGCACAGTTCTAGTTTATCTATGATTTCAGTAGGTGTCTGGACCTGAGGGCCTATTGGCTAATTCTAACCCACTAAGATTGATAACAACTTCAATGTACATTGCTGCGTTTGTTATATTGCTCATATTTGTGAGGAGGTTTAAGCAAGCAATGTACGCAATTTTGTCTATGGATTTTAGTGTTTTACATGTCGTTTGAAGATAGCCAATAGGCCCTCTGACGTCACAGTGCTGTGTTCTGAGGGCCTATTGCCTAATTAACACCCACTGCGATTGATGACTACTTCAATGTACATTGCTGCGTTTGTTATTTTACTCATATTAATGAGGAGGTTCAAGCAAGTAATGTACGCAAAATTGTCTATGGATTCTAGTGTTTTACATGTCGTTTCGCGATAGACAATTTTGCGTACATTACTAACTTGAACCTCCTCATTAATATGAGTAAAATAACAAACGCAGCAATGTACATTGAAGTTGTCATCAATCGCAGTGGGTGTGAATTAGCCAATAGGCCCGCAGGTGGCTGTTATTTCAGAAAACCCTCATTTAGTTGCTTGCATGTACATAATATTATTTACCGCTATTTTCAGCTATTGTCAAATTTGCTACCAAACATACATTGGTTAGCGTAAAGCCGCGTATTCAGATCCTGTTTTGGTTGCTTTTCTTATGACTTTCAACATGAGCATGACAACATCCTAAAAAAATCTTGGCGATTTTGATGATTGATATATTTATTTATTTATGTTGGAGCAAACAAGAAGTCAAAATCGCCGAGATTTTTTTTGGATGTTGCTCATGTTAATGTTTGAACTAAAACAGGAGCTGGAGACGCAGCTTAAGATTATGATATTAGACATAGATTAATTATTGTCTTATATGTACAAAATCGACACATATTCAAAGTTCAAAATTAATATTTTCTATATCACTTGTTGCTATTTTGCTTAGTATAATAGAAATAAGGTTTTATCGGGAGTTATGTATTTAAAAATATTTATGTCATTCCATTTTAGGGCATGCTCACGCGTAAGACTCACGCGCAAGTTAGTTTTACTGGCAAGTGTTTTCGACAGCTTTGTGAGATCGGAAAATTGACTGTGCATTCCCTTAGTATAAGCATATAATTGAATTGTTCTGTTCCTATAAAATAGATTCAAGTAAATGTGGCAATATTATGAGCATTTTAATCTACACACATTTTTGGTAATATTTTGTCTTGTGAAACAAGGATATTGAGTTTTTATATTTGGCGCGCAGGTGCGGATAAAGTAAACTTAATTAGTCCTTATTTTGACCACATGCCTAAATATCTTTGTCATTTTTTTTTCTATGTAAATAAAGACAATAGTGATGGAACCAACTGATGAAAATTCAATCGACATTTTGACTCTTAATCTCATTTCGTAATTTTTTACTGCAATATCAATATGGTGAAATGCTCATAATAATACTTATACGAATATTATACGGTTTTGGATTGTGGCTGGGATGGTTATCGATTTAACGCGAGCGGAAGCGCGTCATTCGAAATAACATTGCGATTTTATTTATTTAATTGTAGAATGGTTAGTTAGTTCATTAATACTTGTTATTTTTATATGTAAACAAAGTAGTTTTTTTAAATTATGTTGTATTTACATACTTAGTTATATTTTGTAAAAAATTCTTCAAATGTTATGTATATTTTAAAGTTGTTTTTGAAAATAAAAGTACTAACTTAGATAATATCTCTCAGCAATGTTATTTCACTTGATGTGCATAGATTTAGAAAATTGTTTTTGTCTTCTTGTAAAGTTGTGATTGATTAATTACACTTGTTTTAAATTAATATAATTTGTAATTTTTATGAAAAGGATATATCAATAAACATTCAATCGATACATTGTTTTTTTTACAATTATTTTCAGGAAATAGTGACGAGCTACCGGATATAAAGAAGTCGCAGTGTGAAAATCTCAAACCAAACACTTCAAAAGGATTAAAGCCGCGTCTTCAGTGCTTGTTTTGGTGCAAACATTCAACATAAACATTACAACATTTTTCACCAAACATTGTCAAACTACACTTTTTGTTTTCTATATCCGATGAAAAGCACCATAGATAAGAAAGCACGTACAACAAAACAATAATATCAAAATCGCCGAGATTTTTTTATGTTGTCATGTTTGTGTTGAATGTTTGAACCAAAACAGGCGCTGAAGATGCGGCTTTACGCTGAGACTTTTCTTAGTAACTATAGGTTAATGTTTACACATAAAATATGGACTAAGAAATAATAATAAACTAATAAGGTCTTCGCTGAATTCTATTTAATAATAATAATGGATAATAAATTATAATATAATGTAATCATTTTTTTATTATTGAATGCAGTGTCGCAGCACTATGCTGTCAAGTTTGACATTGACATATTACGTCACTGGTTGTAGACAGTGCGTTCAAAAAGTTTATAGCAGTGATTTGTTTTTATTATGAAAATTGCAAGCTGATTTTCGCAGCTAAATATTCAGACTATTAAGATACGGTATAGTAAATTTAACTCTGATTGCTTAAACAATGTTAATAACAAAACTATTATATTATACAAAAATTTTCTAGTAAACAAACAAGTCTTTGTTTTGTAACTTAGGTCTCGCCTCAA